>CM077150.1:90702621-91202008 GCA_039583875.1 Platanthera guangdongensis
AAAAAATTCAAAATAAAAAACCCTATGAAGAACCACAAACTCTCGAGCTTAAACCACTCTCCGATCATCTAAAATATATTTTTCTCGAAGAAAATTCTAAACTCCCTGTTATAATTTCATCAAATTTAAGCGATTCAAAGACTTCTAATTTAGTGGAAGTGTTAAAACAACATCGTCATGCAATTGCATGGCAAATTTCTGATAATCAGGGGATTAACCCCTTGTTCTGTACAAAAAATCTTTCTCGAAGTTAATCCTCGCATATCCATCCTGCCTCAGTGACAACTCAATCCTAATATGAAGGATCTTATTAAGACTGAGGTAATGAAACTTCTGAATGCAGGGATCTACTACCTCATTTCAAACAATACGCGGGTTAGTCCCATGCACGTCCTGAAAAATGGAGAAATATCGATAGTACCAAATGCTAAAAATGAATTAATTCCAACTCGTACTGTTACGGGTTGGAGGACGTGCATCGACTATAGAAAATTAAATGAGGTAACCCAAAAAGATCACTTTCCACTTCCGTTTATCGATCAAATTTTGGAGCGGCTCTCTGGCCACTCATTATTGTCTTCTTGATGGTCAATCGGGGTATTTACAAATACCAATCACCCCCAATGATCCGGAGAAAACAACATTTACTTGCCCCTTCATCACCTTCACAAATAGAAGAATGTCGTTTGTTCTTTGCAATGCACCAACTACATTTCAAAGATGTATGCTAGCCATTTTTGGCAAGTTAGTAGAAAATGTTCTAGAGGTATTTATGGACGATTTTTTCGTATTCAGAGACTCGTCCAATATTTATTTATATAACCTCGCTCGTGTTCTTCAACACTACGAATAAATGAATTTAGCACTAAACTGGGAGAAATTTCACTTTATGGTCCAAGAACGCTTAGTTCTCAGTCATAAAATTTCTATCTAAGGAATCGAGGTCGATAAGGCCAAAATAGAAATTATTGAAAAAATACCCACACATACAAACGTAAAAGCCATACGAAGTTTTTTAGGCCACGGGAGGATTCTATGGGCGGTTTATTCAAAATTTTTCAAAAATTACAAAACCATTTACCCACCTCCTAAATCCCCCTTTATTTTTGATAGTGAATGTTTATCCGCATTCAATTTTATAAAAGAAAAAATTATCAATTCTAGTATTCTAGTAGCACCAGATTGATCCTTTCCTTTTGAAATAATGTGTGATGCGAGAGATTATGTAGTAGGAGTTTTATTAGGACAACGCGTAAACAAGTATTTTCATCCTATTTATTACACAAGTAAAACGCTCACATCTACACAAGCAAACTACACCACTACGGAAAAGGAACTGCTGGCAATTGTATTCGCTTTTGATAAGTTTTCATCATATATAACACTATCTAAAGTTATAGTTTTTACACTGATTATTCTGCTTTAAATATTTATTAAGTAAAGCAGATGCGAACCCTGTCTACTATGCTGGATTCTCCAACAACAAAAATTCGACTTGGAGATCCAAAATAAAAAAGGCACGGAGAACTTGGCATCCGACCATCTTTCTCGACTAGAGAATACTGCTATAGATACACTAGTTGAGGCCGACATTGAGGACAAATTCCCTAAAGAACACCTCCTCGCCATAGAAATGGTAACGAATTCCTCTACTCCTTGGTTTGCAGACATAGCCAATTATTTAGTGGCTAGAGTCATTCTAAAATGTTTTTCAAGTCAGCAAAAGAATAAATTATTTTCTAACCTGAAAAACTATTTTTGGGAATACTCATTTTTATTTCGGGTCTGTGTGGATCAAGAGATTAGGAGAAGTATTTCGGGTGAGGAAGGTGTCAAAATCTTGCGACACTGCAATGAAGGACAAACCAGCGGATATTATCAAGCAAACCGGACTGCGTGAAAGGTGTTTGAAGCGGGCTTTTTTTGACCCACTTTATTCAAAGATGCTCAAAAATTAGTAAGCACCTGCAATAGCTGCCAACGGTCAGGTAATATTTCCCATCGGGTTGAAATGCCCCAAAACTTATTTATAGAATGTGAAATATTCGATATATGGGGAATAGATTTTATAGTCCCTTTACCTCCATCTTATAAAATTATTATATTTTAGTAGTGGTTGACTACGTTTCAAGGTGGTCAAAAGAACTAGCTCTGCCCACCAATGACACATGAGTTGTCATGAAATTTTTTAAAAAACTTATTTTGTCGTTTTGGCACGCCTCGTGCAATTGTTAGTGATCGTGGCACACATTTCTGTAATACGTAATTAGCTAAAATTTTAGCTAAAAATGGAGTCACTCACAAACTCCCCACCGCTTATCACCCACAAACGAGCGGCCAAGTGGAGGTAGTTAATATGGAACTACTATGTATTCTGGAGAAAATTGTAGCCATCAATCGAAAAGATTGGTCGCTTAAGCTTGATTTCGCACTTTGGGCTTATCGCACGACATACAAAACCGTTATTGGTTGTACGCCCTATCGTTTAGTATATAGAAAAGCATGTCATCTTCTGGTCGAATTAGAATATCGCGGAAACTGGGCGCTAAAATTTTTAAATTTAGATATGAACTTTGATGTAGAACAAAGAAACTTCAACTAAATGAACTAATGAATGGCGTGCCAACGCCTATGAAAACAATAAATTCTATAATTAGCGTTCTAAGTTTTATCATGATAGAAAAATAAAATTTCCAAAATCTTTTTCACCGAGCGACCTCGACCTTCTTTGTAACTCACGCCTTAGACTTTTTTCTAGGGAAATTAAAATCCCGATAGTCCGGCCCCTTTATTATTAAAGAGGTTTGTCCATATGGGACTGTTCTTATTTCTCACCCCAAACTACTCTCTTTTAAAGTAAACGAACACCAATTAAAGCTTTATCTTGCGGGGGACTCTTCAAATAAACATATAGAATCTGACATCCTTCATAACTTTTAAATAATCCCACTAAATAAGACAAGCTAAGCGACAAATAAACAAAGTGCTTGCGGGACGCACCCCATAATTATCTGTTTTATCTATTTTGTTTTACTAAATATGCAGGTCTGACCTCCAATCAGGAAGACCTCCTTATCTAATTGTACTTTACTGTTTTGTATATATAATTTTTTTTCCTTTTTCTCCATTCTTATGCATAACATAGGTATGGGGGTGTATTTCTTTTCTAAAAAACGTAGATATATGTATAAGTATTTTCTAAAGTTTTATATATATAAACTCTTATTTTTATACAAATTATTTTCTCTTCAATAGTCATGTTTATATTCACTTAAAAATAAAAACATCCACCTATATATATATATATATATATATATATATATATATATATATATATATATATTGTTGCTTAGTAAATCATCCGGAAATAAAATTGAAACCCCGACTTCCTTTGTCTCTGTTCCAAAAATCCAAAAAAAATTACAAAAAAATGATGAGTTGATATATACAGAGTTATCTAATTTTTTTTTCAATTTACTAGTTGTTTATTTATCATACATAGATAGACCTAAATATCCATGGTTAAGTTTTAAAGATTATATTATGTATTTAATTTAAAAGTTAGAAGATTTGTTTTGAGCACTACTTCAGGTTTACGATAAATAGAGGCATGTGTACTATGTTAGCAAAATATCTGCAGACTGTAATTATCTTTATTTCACTCTTATTGAAATATACGAATTTTCAAGCTATTATAGTTGCTCTCAAAATCTTTTATGAAAATTAATTTTGAAGCCCCATATCTACTTCTTGCTTGGCATGTTTTCTTACGCAGGCAAGCATCTAGGAGTATGTGCTCCTATAAAAGAAAAGATCTTATGTCAATGGTAATAAGATTTCGTTCCATAAACATAGGCATCCAATAATTTTTAAAAGACTAAATGAAATGGAGTATGTGCTCCTAAACATATAAATTGGATTAAAATAAAATTTAAATCTGCTATGTTTTTTTTTGCGGCCTTGGAAAATATTTTCCTAAGCAGTTGTAAAAAACATTAATAAGGCGAGAAGATAAAATTCATCACCTCCTATATCAAAGCATATTGTATAGGCAAATGCCAATTTTGTACCCATAAAACAATTACAAATTGATCTAATTTTTCTTAAAATTTTGAGAGAACATATTTAATTGGTTGTATGTTTTCCATCATATCACTTTTAAAGTACTGTTTTTATAATTCCAATCTAACTTGTTACTAATGATTGCAATGTTGCTTGCTATTTTGTTTTCTCAAGAGGTCTTATGGCTATAAAGATTTATTTCTGGTTAAATCATTTACATAATGTAGGTCTTAACTCTTTATACTCCGGATCTTTTTGTATATCTTCCCTTCATTCGATAAAATGATAGTTGAATTAGAAAATTTATAACTGGTCATATAATCGATTCAAAATTTTGCTCTGGAATAGCGAAACTCAACTATGGGATTATTTGATGAGTGGTTATTTATACATGTTTTGGTCTATGTTTTAATATCATATCTAATTCAAGGTTGTAATATTTCGTGTCAAAACTTAAATAAATTGTTTGTTTTTAGTTGTATTCTCCAATTAGTTTGTTTTTCATTTTTGAACAGCCACTTGAATCTACTATATTATATTTTCTAGCAAGGTTCACGGTCCGATAAGTTTGGATAGTCTGATCGGAGCTAAACCATCATGTTATTTTAAAATATATATATTGGATCTAATAATCTATATAAAATTACAATAATAATAATAATAATAATAATACGGATAATAATAATAATGCAAATAAAAAGAGTTAATATAACAAATATAATGTATGTAAAATAATTACAATCTACTTATAAATTATAATAGTTTGTATAATTTGTTGAGTATTATTTTTAAGTGTTATTACAATTATTCTACAAAGTAGTATTATTAATATTTAAGTATTATTATATAAATAATAGTATGTATATTATCTTTTAATAAAAAAAATTTTATTACGATTGTATAATATTTTATATAAAGCAATATTTTAACAATGTTTTTAATTATATTTTAAATAGTATAATTGTATTTTAAATAATATAATATTGTAAGAATTATAGTATAATAAATCTGCATTGTATATATTATATTTATTATATTCAGGAACCAAGCATCCAATAGAAATTTTCCTAGTATAGTGGGAGCTTTGGTGAGTTTCATGAGGTTGCGGGTTCGATTCCACGTAACAGCAGTTTTGCGCCTAATTAGTTTACATATCCAACTTAATGTTCAATTTAAACTATCTCAGCATTTTACTTATCAACAATTAAAATAAAAATTTTCCTCCTAAGTTCAGAGTGGAGATTGGAGTAAATAAGTCCATATGCAACATATAGAGACTTCTACGTGAATCATTCTTGACAAAAGTTTGAATGATGTCTTGGTATGCTTGCAGTTTGACAAGCCCTATAAGGGCATTGTTTAATATATTTGCCTCTTCGCAGGCCTCTAACTAGATTATGTTTAACTAACTTGGCTATAGTCTTATGATTTAAATGAAGAAGCCTCCTATGCTAAAGCTTATTTCGGTCTATACCTGAATTGAATAGATAGATTTCCTTTGAATTGGAATTGAAGTCAATTATATATATTTCCTTTTTTATAGACATATAACATTACTATGCCTAACTTAGAGGGTATAATTTGGAATACGTTGCGAGTAAAAATAACATTATATTCACCATCACATAGTTGACTAATACTAATTAGATTATGTTGTATACCTTCAACATAAGTTACTTTTAAGATAGAAATGTCTTCGATTATGATCATACCAAAACCTTTCGTTTGACAACTATTAGAGTCCTCAAATATTACCATAGGGCCATACTTGATCTTATAATTTTCCCGCAAGTCCTTTTGTCTAGTCATATATTTGGAGCAACAATTATCCAAATTCCATAACTAGTTTGTGGTTAGACAACCCCTGACCTATACATGTAATCAAACATTAGGTGAGACCTCGATTACCTTGGGCACATTTTTTCTACCATTGAAGGGAGATAGGAAAGAATAACAAGGCCTTCTATGATACACTTTGGATGGTAGAGTGTTGTTTTATTAAACCAACATTTTTTTATATTATGTCCAATTTTATTATAGTAAGTATAATTTTTTTATAAGTATAGTAAGCAGTGAGTAATTTAGTGTTAGATCTATTATATTTACTCACTAGAAAGTTACTTTGACTAGAAGTTGTCGCGATTGCCTGATTATGTCTATAGGAGGTTGATGTTGGTATGAAGTTGTGTTGAGAGTAAGTAGAGACAAATTCATATTTACATCGATTAGATATCTACAAACATGTAAAAATGTTGTGAGTTAAAGTCGATGCAAGTTTCCTGTTCTTAGAAAAGTTGTATTTGAAACCTGCAAGCTAGTCCTATTGAACATAGTGATTCAATTAAGGTCTTCATATATAATTATAATATGTTACTTCTTTTAGATTTAATAAAAGCTACAAGATTATTCCAAGCTAGTGTGCTGGATGAGTTTCCTAAGTTTGTTGGCCCAACTCCTAACCCTAGGTTCTTGAATCTCATAGAGAGATTCTCTGAAATGTCCTTCACCCTTTAACTTCTACCATTTAGCGAGTTGTCAAAGACTTTTGCCTTTGAAAGCTTCTCCTTTATTGAGTGGATTTATATTATTAATTCATCATTTTTGTCCTTTTTACCTAGTTCAACCCTAAGTTTATAATTTGGTGATAATTGAAACAAACATAGTCTTTTTGACTAGAAGTTAGATGTGGCCGTAACACCAGGATTACTAGGAGCCGGAGCAGCAGCACGATGACCAGAAGGACCTATAAGCCACGATGGCAGGACTTGAGGAGCTGATGCAGCCTAACACGACTTTATCATGTGTAGATGTGATTGTTTGATTTTGATAGTACTTCAACAAGATAGTATCGGGTTTGAGCCCATATTATACTTTATACCTGGCCTTGCCCTTATCATCCCTTATTATTATTTATCTCATTTTTGGTCATCTTTTGATATATATATGTCATGTTGTTTTGTAGATTTGTATTTCTTATACTGTTTCTTACTTGTACTTGTAGTTGGCCTAGTGTGTTTATATTAGCCGGCTGGATCGGCATCTTGTAGTGGCGACTAACCTGTGAGTTGGTGTCACTGCAAGGCATCAATCCTGGGAATAAGAGCTCCCCTCAACCATGCTCAATTACCGGAGGGGGTCTCATATAAACTAGTAACAGAGCTTTGGGTCATTTTGAAGTTATCTAACCTTGTATATCACATATACATGCATAATTAATTTTTTTCCTAGACTATAGAAAATTGTCATCCAAAAATTCTGATTTTTGGATGGAAACTATATCTAAACACCACTCATGCATGGAAAAAATTTTAGATCCATGCAATGAGCAAGTAGTTAGGAATCAATAAAATAAGGTATAGGTCAACATTAAGACACCTCGCAGAAAAATCGAGATTCTAGGAGTTGTAGGGCACCAAATGAGGTAATTTAAAGTTCCCTTGAAAGTTAAGACCAAGGGATACATATTTGGTGTTTTTTCACGTAAGCTAAATGTGCATATAATGGGACTATATTTAAGCATAAATATCTATATTTTAGTGTGACAGAAATGTACCTTATATAATCTGTACTTTAGTCTTAATATCATCACTACACAAATCTTGAAGAACAAATCTTGAACCACAAATTGATAACATCCCATCATCTCCATACTCAAGCAGATGGTCTAGATTTTCCTGACCTAGGCCGACTTCAAACGTGATTTCTCGGCCATTGCTTGTCCTCCACGGTCGGCCACCACTGTAACACCCCCTATCCGTAACATAGCATAAAACAGTAGGTGCGGTCGGGGCCCGATGCCATATACCACAGATAGACCGAAGGGTTACGAAATGAGACCATCCTTCCAATAGCCAAAGTCCTACACAGAGCACATTCTAACAGAAGCATTTTAAAAGTTGCAAAGAAAGAACCTATCCACAGCATGAATGTCCACTAAAATAATAACCCAAAAGGAATGAACGTACAAATACACAAAGTACTTGGCCTTATGGCCTTACAAGAGTTTACTTATACAAATAGTGTCTTTCAAACCTCGGCACGCAGGTCGGTCACACATGAGAATAAAAACAAACATTAGCAAAGGTCTTCGAGGGCCGCCTCAGCAACAAGGGCTTTTGCCCGCTATTTGCCACTAGGCTCCGCAGCACCTGCAGGCAACAATCCACCGAAGCGGTGGAAAACAAAACCAACGGTCAGCTAAAGCTGACCAAATTATAATGTCCCCACCCTTAAACTCGGGGCGGCGATGCTCCTTCACTGCACTTTATTAGAGAGCCAAACATGTTAACCCTGAAATCGGCGATCCTTCCCAAGGGACCCAGTTCGCTCATCATGGCCTACCCCGGGTTCCTCCTGGAGGCCGTGATGCCCTAGGTTGGGCGGACATAATTCTCTGTCCGCTCAGGCCGCGCGGCCTGCGCGGTTTCAGTGGCTTGACCCTCAGGTCGCGCGCCTTTCCTTGGTCGGCAGAGTCCGCGGACTGCTTCCGCAGTCCGCCTCTGCAGGCCGCCCCCTTTTCAGCTTAACTGCAAGGTTGTTTCCGCAGGTCTCTCTCTACCGGAATCAACTCCATATCCGCCCAAGCCGCTAGACAGCGACCACGGCTTCTGGATCGTCAGTCCGGCAGGCCGCATGTCCTTTGTCGCCCAGTAGCGTGGACAACCACCTTCACCAGTCCGCCTAAGGAGTGCGGACTCCAACTCTACCGCTTCACAGAAATAAATAGCAACACCCCGTTCATTGCGAGCTCGGTGGACTCAAAGTATGGTCAAGACATCCAGTCCGCCTTCATTGGTGAGCCCCAACAGCCAGGCAGCAGAATTCCCTCAAAGCAGTCGCAGACCGCCCAATCTCCTGCGGACTCTGCGGACTCAGCGGACACTCCTCCGCTCGCATTCCCTTTGCTCGCAGTTCAACTGTGGTGGACTCCGCGGGTTCTCCTCGCAGTCCGCCACATAGTTCACAGCTCAGCAGTGACGGACTCCGCGAACCCGTATCGCAGTCCGCCACTTAGTCTTCCAGCTCGCCATCAGCAGCTCCAGCTCCAGAAGCAAGCCCCAGTCCGCCCGGTCTGTTGCGGACTCAGCGGACCCCTTCTCTATCTCGCTCCAGTTACCATCTCACTGGGGGTAACGTCACCGCAAACCATTACCTCTTCAGGCCTATAAATAGCCCCCCATGCCTCTCATATGACAAGGTCTCAACGCACCATTGCCCGGAGGGTCGTCTCTAGTGTTTCCTGCGGACTCCGATTCCCAGATCGCGATCCCTTCTCTGCTTAGTCGCACGACCTGCTGTCCTCTGATCTACAGTCCACGTGGTCTCCAGTTTTCCCTTAACCGCGCGGCCTGCCGAGTAAGATCTTCAGTCCGCGCGGCCTCCTTTGGCATTTCTCCTCCTTAGCCGCCAGCTTCCCTTTGTACCCCTTTATTGCTTTGTTGTAAAGGTGTACTACCAAGTTGTAACTCCCGCTATTAATAAAAGAAAAGCACATCACAAGAGTGGCATTCAGGCCGCGACGGGCGAAGTCTGTTGTTGCTGCTAATAGCGGCCCTCTCTCTCTCTCTCCTTCTAGCCTAGCTCGGCTCATCTCTTCTCGGCTCCAACCTGCAAGCACAACCGTCATATTAATCGTCTGCTCGACAGCTCCTGATCAACCTCCTCCTCTCTTGATCAACCTTCTCTGTTGATCAAGCTTCTCCTCTCCTCTATCCCCGTAATCCCCATGACAAGCTATTTGCTCCACTCTCGAGCCCTCAGAAGCTTCCTTCATCCATCTTCCTCTCCTATCCTGTGAGATCGAATACCCCCCTCCGTGTTAGCTGTGCCCTGGTGCCGTTTTCGCGCATCAACAGTTAACACGCGACATTCAGATTCGGTCAGACGGTGAAAAACGACAGTTAACCATGTCAGATCATCACTCAGCCGAGAACCTTGCTCCAAGTCCTAGTGAAGATCCTCTCTGGGAAGCCTTTGAGCAGTCGCGCCGTGAGAATGCTCAACAGCTCCAAGCAATCAACAAAATTCTTACTGCAATCAACCAGCGACTAGATGCTCATCCAGTAACAGCTCCAGTTGCTTCAGTTGCATCAATCAATCCAGCACCAACTTTGGGTCATCAACAAGCTTATCTTCAAGCTTGCCCGCTAGACTATCCTCCTCCTTATACAGCAACCTTCCTGCAAGGTCCTACAGCTCCTCTGCGAACTCAAGATGAAGAATTTGCTGCACGCCAAAACTTCTTCCGGGAAGTAGCCCGGGGAAGTCCTGCTAGGTTTCTCAATTTTTAGGGAAGTCACCCCTACCCTGCAGCTCTTGCCTTTGCTTCTCCTGCAGCAACTTTTCCTTTTTATCCTCCTGCTTCTTTTGCAGCTACAGCTTATGCCCCCTTCTTTCCTTATGCTGTAGGAGAGCAAGAAGAACCTTCACCATTCACAGAGAATGTTCGCCATGAGCCTACTCCAGTAAACTTCAGAGAGCCTCGACTGCAAATCTACACTGGAGAGACTGATCCAGTAAAGCACCTTCAAAACTTTGAATTGGATGTTTCTCTCAAAACACTTATAGATGCAACCAAGTGCAAGCTCCTTGTGACGACCTTTGATGGGCAAGTGAGGGACTAGTTCTATGGCCTCCGTCCTCACTCCATCACTTCCTTCGTCGATCTACGAAGGGAGTTTCTTCTCATATTCTCTACCTCAACTAAGAGAAAAGGCGGTCCTGAAGCCCTCTTTGAGATCAAGCATCGTAGTGATGAAACTTGGTCTCAATTTGTTGATCGATTCCAAAGAGAGATTTTGGACATCGAGATTACTGATCAAGAGATGTACAGAGTAGCTCTTATCCACGGTCTTCGTGAAGGGCCTCTCAAGTTTGAAGCCAATGTCCGAGCTCCAAGGACATATTAAGAGTTGATTGCTCTAGCCAAATCGTACATCCGAGGTGAAAAACGCAACCCAGGCTTCATCTCCAAGCTCTTATCAGAGAAAGATCCTTCTCATAAGCAGCCTCCTAGGTCTCGTCACAATCATTTCCCAACTCACTCAAGAAAGGAGAGAAGGTTTCAATGCCTTCGATACTCCTTCCAGAGCCATGATCGTGCTCAAGATTCATTGCTACCACTAGCTCCTTCTCAAACAGCTGCAGTCTATCAGCAGCATGATAATGACTTGCATTGTCCGATCTCGACGAGGCCATGCAAGAATTAAGCCAAATCATGAAAGACAGGGCCAGCTATAAGAAGCCCTATCGGCCAGCCGATCAAAGGTCCAGGGGTTCAGAGCCTTATTGTGAATTCTACAAAGAGTCAAGTCACCTAATAGAAGACTACCGAGCACTCCGCCAGCTTATGCAAAGGATGCTCCGGCAGGGTAAGATGCTTGAACTGCTTCCCAAAGAAGATCGCCCTGGTCCAGCAACCTCAAAGGGCAAAGAAGTGACAGATGTTCCTTGCTCCTCCAAAGGAGTGAACCTAGTCGAAGAGCCTCCTCTCCTCTTTGTTAACCAAGCCGTCGAATGCTTCGATGCCGATGACGAGGGTGTGCTTGGAAGGCTATTCTAAGCAAGCAATGGACTTCACAGTCCTCAAGAGTTCCTCGACTCTGATGGGTTATCTCTACTCATACCCCTTTCAAACATTTCTCTCTTCAAACATTTTCTTTACCAAACACTTCTCAGTGTTCTTTACTTGCTATTCAGCAAAGCTTTTATCTGGGATCTTATACTGACACAGTTCCCTTCTGTGATGCTTCCTCCTTTTCTCTCCTTGCCTAAGAGGTCACTACGCCAATGAGATATCGCCAAGTCTGAAACGTTCCCTCCGTAGATTGTTCTCTGGCACAACCGCTTCGACCACATATGGAGGGAGTATACCCATATGTGTAGTGGGAGCCGTTCAATCACGATGTTGGGCTTCAGACTTAGGATCCTAGCCGGCATCTGACACAGAGTGTGTGGTAGGGGAGCCCCATGTGTTAGCTATGCTGTGCTTCACGAAGGATACATTACAGTTACGATGATCTTTGCTTGACAAGCAATGGCAATCAAGCGTAGCCTTGTCTCTTCGATCATCTCACAACTGTGATGGTCGAACACTCTCTGGTACTCTCGATCCGTGCCTTCTCGGGTTCCCACAACTCCACCGATCAATCCACAGACAAGCTATAGGCCTCTTGCGCAACTAGTCTCATTGATCAGTGATTCTTGTGCCCGAGGCAAGAGAGCAGTGCATCTGTCGCTTCCTTCTTAGGATTTTTTGCGCATGTCTCCCTTTTGTGTTGTCAAGGGAGTATAACTAGTTCTCCTTTTTTGTCAATTGCCTTCTTTCACAGGTGAACAGGTTATTCCGACCTACCAAAAGGATTTCTTGCAATCATTTTGCTAATGCTTATTTAATATACATTGCTTGCTCAAGCTCTATCAGATGACAGTTCACAAAGCTATTCGTTACTCTTATCAAGGTCTAATGGTATCAAACATTGGTCAAGGAATCTTACTCTTCTCGATCATCAAGTCATGCTATTGCAATCTAGTTAAGATTGGCAGAATTCGTCAAGTTACTTCTCTGCTAATCTGATCATGCCCTCTACAGCCATATCAACAATTAACGCTCGATTTATTGATCTGAGCTTCATGATAAAGAATTCATCAGGCATTCTCCTTGCTAATTGGTCATATCGGCCTTATCCCATCAACAGTTAACACTTGCAAGCCTTCTCTCCACAGGTACTTGCAAGCTCTTTTCATATATATTATCTGCTTCTAACTCTTCTCTTTGTAGAGATCAACAGGCACCTACAAGCCTCATCCACGTACTTGCAGTTTAATTCATTATCCTATATCTGCTGCTCACTCTTTTCTTAGCAGTGGTTAGCAGACACCTGCAAGTCTCATCCAGTTACTTGCAGATTATTTTTATATACAATACCTGCTCCTAACTCTCTTCTTGCAGAGATCAGCAGACCCTTGCAAGTGTTTTCACGGGTACTTGCGAATTACACACATATATCATGTTTGTTCCTAACTCTCATTTTGCAGAGATCAACCGACACTTGCAAGCTCCATTCAGGTACTTGCAAGTTACTTTCATATACTGCGCATACCTTTTAACTCTTCCTTTGCAGAAACTAGCAAAGACTTGCAGGTTCCTTCCAGGTACTTGTAACTCATTTTTCTTTCTTGTGTACCCTTCATCCTTCCTTTTTTGCAGAGGATAACAGGTGCTTGCAAGCCTCCATCAGGTACTTGCAAGATATTATGCTTTTATCTTTTCCTCTCACTTTCATTTTGCAGAACATAGTGGAAGACATACCTTCGTTTTGCAAAGGCAAACTCAGGTACACACTCAATGTACCACCCATACATACATACCCTAACTTTCCCCTTGCAGGAAAAATAGGCAGGCAACTTCAACCTTCTAAGGAGAGGCTTCAGGTTCTGTCTCTCCTTGTCCCCATTCTCTTTCCATTGGGGTGGATCACGATTTTCGCTGGTCTCCAACGTTTTCGAAGTTCTTTTAGGAACTTAAAAAAGTGCGGGGATTATGTTAACCCTAAAATCGACGATCCTTCCCAAGGGAGCCAGTTTGCTCATCATGTCCTGCCTCGGGTTCCTCCTGGAGGCCGTTATGCCCTAAGTTGGGCGGACAAAATTCTCTATCCGCTCAGGTGGTGCGGCCTGTACAGTCTCACCGGCTTGACCCCCAGGCCCCGTGCCTTTCATTGGTCGGCAGAGTCCGCGGACTGCTTCCGCAGTCTGCCTCTGCAGGCCGACCCCTTTTCAGCTTAACTGCAAGGTTGTTTCCGCAGGTCTCTCTCTGTCGTACTCAACTCCATATACGCCCAAGCCGCCAGACAGTGACCACGGCTTCTGCCTCGTCAGTCCGGCAGGCCGCATGTCCTTTGTCGCCCAGTAGCGTGGACAACCACCTTCACCAGTCCGCCTAAGGAGTGCGGACTCCAACTCTGCCGCTTCACAGAAATGAACAGCAACACCCCGTTCATTATGAGATCGGTGGACTCAAGTATGGTCAAGACATCCAGCCCACCTTCATTGGTGAGCCCCAACAGCCAGACAGCAGAATTCCGTCAAAGCAGTCCCAGACCGCCCAGTCTCCTAGGGACTCTGCGGACTTTGCGGACTCAGCGGACGCTCCTCCGCTCGCATTCCCTTTGCTCACAGTTCAACTGTGGCGGACTTCGATGGTTCTCCTCGCAGTCTTCCACATTGTTCCCAGCTCAGCAGTGACAGACTCCGCGAACCCGTATCACAGTCCGCCACTTAGTCTTCCAGCTCGCCATCAGCAGCTCCAGCTCCAGAAGCAAGCCCCAGTCCACCCGGTCTGTTGCGGACTCAGCGGACTCCTTCTCCATCTCGCTCCAGTTACCATCTCACCGGGGGTAACGTCACCGCAAGTCGTTACCTCCTCGGGCCTATAAATAGCCCCCCATGCCTCTCATATGGCAAGATCTCTACGCACCGTCGCCCGGAGGGTCGTCGCCAGTGTTTCCTACGGACTCCGATTCCCAGACCGCGCTCCCTTCCCTGCTTAGTCGCGCGGCCTGCCGTCCTCTGATCTACAGTCTGCGCGGTCTCCAGTTTTCCCTTAACCGCTCGGCCTGCCGTGTAAGATCTTCAGTCCGCGCGGCCTCCTCTGGCATTTCTCCTCCTTAGCCGCCAACTTCCCTTTGTACCCCTTTATTGCTTTGTTGTAAAGGTGTACTACCAAGTTGTAACTCCCGCTATTAATAAATGGAAAGCCCGTCGCAAGAGTGGCATTCAGGCCGCGGCGGGCGAAGTTTGTTGTTGCCGCTGCTAGCGGCCCTCTCTCTCTCTTTCTAGACTAGCTCGGCTCAGCTCTTCTCGGCTCCAACCTGCAAGCACAACCGTAATATTAACCGTCTGCTCGACAGCTCCTAATCAACCTCCTCCTCTCTTGATCAACCTTCTCTGTTGATCAAGCTTCTCCTCTCCTCTATCCCCGCAATCCCCCTGACAAGCTGTTTGCTCCACTCTCGAGCACTCAGAACCTTCCTTCATCCCTCTTCCTCTCCTACCCTGTGAGACCGAACACCCCCCTCCGTGTTAGCTGTGCCCAAGTGCCGTTTTCGCGCATCAACAAAATAGTAGTGAAATTACACTTCATCACAGGCGCAGGCACGCACGACCATACACCCTGTGCTCTTAGGGCACATTCTTGGTGAACCCAGTCAAATCCGCGGTCTCACCACCGCCCCTTGGACGGCAAATCTCGTGAGCATTACGGTCTTAATGGAATATGCCTAAGACCCTCCATCTATGCCAATGGCAAGTACCACGTACCTTAGTTCACTTTAACCGAACGATACAGAGCGGGTACGGTTCCACCTAACCCATTGTTCACACCGCAACGTCAATTTAAGCCATATGCGCGGGTCAAGCTTCCCCGAGTCCCAAATAGATCACACACTTTACATAACCCAATTTTGTGCAAGTTGGCTCTCAGGTCACCAAGATGGCAGAATCACGCTTCTGCCCATTTTTCCGGGTGCAACTTGGAGTTAGTCCCCAAGGTTCCTTGTTGCCATCTACCGCATAGAAAATCTGAAAACAACCATTGGGGCGGAGTCTTCTCCGACCTTTCATGCATAATGAAACATCACCGATCCAGAACAACATCTCCGGGTAGGCTTCACACACCATGCCTACGTCCGTTCTTCGATTCCTGACACTACATGCAAAACAACGGGGACTATTAATGTCTACCCAAAAGAGTACCTCACACTCACCGCATACTCGGGAGAGTGGGCTTCCTATGCAAAAAAGAAAGAGGACTTCACATGTCCAAGAAGAGAATCGTTATCATTGTGTTTCTCTTTGGCGCCATGAAGATCTAGACGGATGAAAAGCACCGCAATGGTCTCGCCTCCATAGATCCAATCTCGACTTGCGATTTGGGGTTCTGAAGCTCCACCGACGGCCGAAACTCTCCTTCTCCTTCTTCCTTGCTGTCCCCTCTCTCTAAGGATTTTAGAAACAGAACTCAAAAGAAATGAGGGTTTCAAACCCTATTACCGGCCTTATACCAGCAGGGGAAGGGTTGAGCCGTTGGATCCTATTTGAAGGAAACGAACGTCCACGATTCTCCCTGAAAATAACATATCTCGGCCGAACACAGCTTGCGACACGCCTGTGTCCAAGGCCGTGTGCCTCAATCGATACCGAAACTGTCACATCCCGACCAGAACACGGGCTCTCGTCACGCCTGTGTCAACCTTGATACGCTCGTATCAATCAGTACATGCCTGTGTTGCGGGGCGTGTTCATCAATCAACACAGGACCAAAAACAACACAAAGAGGACACGGGTTCTCGACACGTGCGTGTCTAATTTGACACGCCCGTGTCAACCAGAACACTCCTGTGCTCCAGGCCGTGTTCCTCCCCCAACACATCCAAGCTAGCAACCCGAGCAGGACACGGCATGGGACACGCCCGTGTCTCAGGCCATGTTCGCTGTCTCGACGATCATCGACTGCATTTTCATCAACCACTCGTGAAGTTCGTCAAACCCGAGCACGACACGGCCCTAGACACGCCCGTGTCCCAGGCCATGTGACCCTTACCAAGCACCAAACTTGGCTCTAAATGCTGCCCATCACTCTTTTGAGATTCGGGGCGTTACAATTATCTCCCTCTTAAAAGAATTTCGTCCTGAAATTACAGAAAGTTAAAGATACATAAAACTTAAATGGTACCTAAGTGAAATAACTCTGGGTACTCCTCTATCATGGTCTACTCTCGCTCCCACAAGAGCTCCTCCCGACCGTAGTTGTCCAATGGACCTTGACCATCCTGATGTCTTTGTTATGTAGTCGCTTGACTTCCGAGTCCTCAATGAGAATGTGCTTGACCTTCATCGTCAACCTATTATCAACTGGTACTTAATCGACCGTAATAACTTGTGAAGGCTCTTGCCCCGCCTTACGTAACAACGATATGTGGAATACGTCGTGTAGACCACCCAGTTCTGCTGATAGCTCTAATCGATAAGCTGCTTCGCCAATCCGCTCTAGAACCTCAAATGGTCTAAGGTACCTCGGGCTTAGCTTCTTCAAGCGCCGTACCCGTGAGACACCCTTGAACGGCTTAATCTTTAAATACACCCAGTCGCCAACAACGAACTCAATGTTCCTATGCTTGGTATTATAGTACTTAGCTTGGCAGTCCTGAGTGATTAGCAATCTTTCTCAAATAGTTCGTACCAATGAGGTTGCATCTTCCACTTCTTTCCACTTGTACATCTTCGACTCACTCGTTTCTAACCATGACAATGACGTGCGACATCTCCTACCATAAAGGTCCTCGAAGGGCGTCATTTGAATGCTCGCTTGGTAGCTATTGTTATAAGCAAATTCTGCGAAGTATAGGTGATCTTCCCACTGCTTCCCGAAGTCCAAGACGCACATGCGAAGCATGTCTTCCATCGTCCTGTTGACTCTCTCAGTCGGACCATCCGTCTGCAGATGAAAGACCGTGTTGAAATTCAGCTTGGTTCCCAACATCTCTTGCACCAACCTCCAGTCATTGGACGTGAACCGCCCATCTCGGTCACTCACGATGTTGCGGGGCACACCGTGACATCGAATAATGTTATCCACATAACGTTTTGCCAATTTCTCCACCGAATCATCCTTCCTATTCGGAATAAAGTGCGACAGTTTTGTCAATCAATATACGATCACCCAGATGGCGTCGTTTCCCTTCTGCGACCTTGGAAGCCCATGCACAAAGTCCATTGCAATATCGTCGAACTTCCACTCCGGGATAGGAAATAACTTCAAGAAACCTCCAGGCTTCTGGCACTCCGCCTTCACTAAGGTGCACGTTTGACACTTCACCACGTAAAGTGCCACATCCTTCTTAAGTCCTGGCCACCAGAACAACTTCTTCATATCATGGTACATCTTCGTGCTCCCTGGGTGAATCAAGTACTTGGTATGATGAGCCTCACACATCAAATCCACCCGCAGTTTACCCACATTTGCGATGCACAGACGACTGTCCTTCCATAACAATCCATCCACAACATCAAATTGGGAATTTTACCCATCCAAAGCCTCCACCATGATTTGCTTCATTTTGCTATCCAAATCCAGAGACTGACGAATCCGATCAGCCAGGTCATACTGAACTTCTGTCCAGTACATTCGCGCTTCGGCACTAGTCTGCTTGTCAACACAAGAGATCTCTAATGCCTCCAACTCCCGAATCAGACGCTCGTCGTGAACCGACAACCAGTTGGCTTGCGCACGGGCTCTGCAACTCAACGCATCCGCAACTGCATTGCCTTTCCCAGGCACATAACAAATCTTGAATGTGTAGTCACCCAGGAACTCCATCCATCTCCGTTGTCGCATGTTTAGATCCCTTTGATCCAACAATTACTTCAGGCTCTTGTGGTCGGTTTAGATATCGACCTTCACACTGTACAAGTAATGCCTCCACAGCTTCAGGGAAAATGTCACGGCCGCTAACTCCAATTCATGGACCGGATAATTCCTCTCATGTACCTTCTGTTGATGCGAGCCATAAGCTATTACACTCCCATGCTGCAGTAGAACACAACCCAATCCACTGCCTGAAGCATCACTGTAGATCTCAAAGCCTTCAGTCCCACCCGGTAAACTTAGAACAGGCGCTGTAGTCAACCAACTCTTCAGCTCTTCGAAAGCTTGTGTGCACTCCGGCAACCACACAAACTTTTGATCTTTCCTCGTCAAAGTTGTGAGGGGTAATGTTATCCGCGAGAAGTTCCCTATGAAGCGCCTGTAATAGCCGGCCAGCCCTAGAAAACTCCAGACTTCCGCAACTGTAGCAAACACAGGCCACTCCTGCATAGCAAACTATCTTCGACGGATCCACCGCAAAAATCTCTCCACTAACTATACGACCAAGGAATGTTACTGAGGACAATCAAAACTCGCTTTCGAAGAACTTGGCATAAAGCTGATTCCTCCTTAATGTCTCCAACACCATATGCAGATGCTTGAAGTGATGATCATTCTCGCTCTGCGAGTACACCAATATTTCGTCGATAAAGACTATCACGAACTTGTCCAAGTACTCCTTAAATGTCCTAGTCATCAAATCCATAAACACGGATGACGCATTCGCCAGGCCAAACAGTATGATGGTAAACTCATAATGCCCGTATCTCGTGCTGAAAGCTGTCTTGGGGATATCACTTTCTCTTATCCTCAACTGATAATATCTACACTTAAGATCTAATTTCGAGTACACAGATGACTCGACTAACTGATCGAACAGATAATCAATCCTTGGGATCAGGTACTTGTTCTTCCCCGTTAACTTATTCAGCTCTGGATAATCGATACAGAGTCGCACACTTCCGTCCTTTTTCTTAACAAAAAGGACCGATACGCTCCAAGGAGACCAACTTGGACACACATAACCCTGCTCCAATAGCTCCTCAAGTTGAACCTTCAGTTCCTCCATCTACTTTGGTGCTAACCGATAGAAAGAGCGTGGCACCGGTTTTTCACCTAGCACCAGCTCAATAGTGAAGTCAATCTCCCGCTGAGGTGGGGCTCCAGGGAGATCGTCAGGTAACACGTTAGGGTACTCGGATACCACTGAGATGCTGTCCAAAAAAGGCTTGGTCTTCAAACCTTTCACCAATGTGAGAAACATCTCTGCACCAGCACGAACTGCCTTACCCACCTGGAGAGCAGACATCAAAGTCTTGCTTGATCCCTTCGAGCCCGCAAAAATCATCTCACGATCAATTCTCCATTTGACCTTCTTGCGGTTGCAATCAATGTATGTCCGCTGCTCGGAGAGCCAGTCCATACCGGAGATCACATCGAACTCTACTGTCGGCAGTAACGATGCTTGCAAGTCAAACTCTTGACTCCCAATCCATAACTAAACGCAACAAAATCTATCCGCGCGCATTGAGCACCCATTAGGCAACAACACATCCAATTTGTCTTTTGCCATCGAAGAAATTACTCCAATGCGCGATACAAATGCTTTGGACAAAAGGAATGCGAAGCTCCCGAATCGAATGGTGCTCTCGCCGGATAATCGAAAAGCAAAATAAAGCCTACACAAACATTCCTAAACTAACACACGCAAGGGCAACAAGTATTTAAAGCTAAACTACTATAAATTTAACCCATACCTGTGACCACGTCAACTTGCTTTATGGCCTCATGCAGGCCAAAATTGTACACCCGAGGCTGGGCTGGAGCATAGTGGGATGCGGTTGACTCCACCGCCTTGCCCTTCTCCTCGTACGTTGCCCCGAGCATTCTCTCGAACTTTGGACGTCTGCTCCAACAGTCTCGGGCAAAGTGTTTCGGCTTTCCACAGTTATAACATGCGCCAGGGGTTCGACCCGTAGTCGCCCCAGACGCACAAGAAAAAGGGGCTGGACTTTGAGGTCGTCGGCACCTTGAACAACGTTTCCTTTGCACTAGAGACCTCAACTGCTCCTGACATAGCTTTCTTTGTCTTCTGAGCACCATCCCGACAATCTTGGGCAAAGTGCCCTTTCTTGCCACAATAATGACAAGTGCAAGTAGCTTTGCTAGTCAATGTTCTAGCCCACGTTTTCAGTATTATGTGGAATGCAGCTCTTATAGGACTTGCAGAGTTCGATACCCTGCTCACTGGAATCTGGTGAGGCTTCCCCAAATCTACTTCCAAAGATCTAGCCGACTCCACCAAAGCTCGGAATCCCAATAATTTTGGTCCTAGCAGTAGAATTCGCAACTCGCCACGCAGACCATTATAAAATCTATCGACTATAGACTGCTCGTTCTCCAACTCAAAGCATGGTAGCGGCTTATCATAAAAAATGCTTGCAAATATTCGTCAACTGAGTGCGCTCCCTGCACTAAACGCATGTTCAACTGCTGACCCGATGGTCTACTAAATGTCATTTGCTCCATCACGCCACCCGGTGTTGAAGCCACATCAGGGGTAAAGGGTTGCACATACCTTCCATGTTGTGCATTAATCATAGCAAACACTGTTTCAACTACCCTTCTTATGGTTTCAAATGAAGAAGGGGTCTCGAGCACGTCGCTGGGTGCACTGTATTCCTCAGAAAGCGAGCTTTCTGACAGCCCTACACCACTCCTGGTCACCTATAGTCGTACAAAGCACCATTAAGTGACCGAACAATATTATAAAAAGCAATTATAGGAACACGTAGGTT
Source organism: Platanthera guangdongensis (assembly GCA_039583875.1). Lineage (NCBI taxonomy): Eukaryota > Viridiplantae > Streptophyta > Magnoliopsida > Asparagales > Orchidaceae > Platanthera > Platanthera guangdongensis. The sequence goes on from CM077150.1 coordinate 90,723,907, forward strand.
CCTCAAACATGTGTATTTTCATTCCTAAGTGGACATTCATGGGTTCTTTTCATGTTATAACGATGACGCGCACACATGTGCTCACCACCCCCTTAAAAGAATTTGCCCACGAATTCATTTAAGCACGACTAAAACCGGAAGTCTGATACCAAATTGTAACACCCCCTATCTGTCACATAGCATACATCAGTAGGTCCGGCCGAGGCACGACGCCATATACCACAGACAGACCGAAGGGTTACAAAATGAAATCATCCTTCCAATAACCAACTTCCTACATAGAGCACATTCTAACAGAAGCATTTTAAATGTTGCAAAGAAAGAACCCAACCATAGCATGAATGTCCACTAAAATAATAAACCAAAAGGAATGAATGTATAAATACACAAAGTACTTGGCCTTATGGCCTTACAAGAGTTTACTTATACAAATAGTGTCTTCCAAACATCGGCACGCTCGCCGGTCACAATGAGAATAAAAGCAAACATTAGCAAAGGCCTTCGAGGGTCGGCTGAGCAATAAGGGATTTTGCCCGCTATTTTCCACTATGCTCCGCAACACCTACAAGCAACAATACACCAAAGTGGTGGCAAGCAAAAGCAACGGTCAGCTAAAGCCTACCAAATTATAACGACCCCGCCCATAAACTCGGGGAGGCGATGCTCCTTCCCTGCACTTTATTAGCATGGCCAAACAGTTGTGAAATTTCCCTTCATCACAGGCGTAGGCACGCACGACCACACACCCCGTGCTCTCAGGGCACATTCTCGGTGAACCCGGTCAAATCCACGGTCTCACCACCGCCCCTTGGATGGCAAATCTTGTGAGCATTACGGTCTTACCAGCCTATGCCTAAGACCCTACATCTATGCCAATGGAAAGTACCACGTACCTTAGGTCGCTTAAACTAAATGACAGAGCGGGTACGGTTCCACCTAACCCGTTGCTCATACCGCAACGTCAATTTATGCCATATGCGCGGGTCAAGCTTCCCCGAGTCCCAAATCGATCACACACTTTACATAACCCAGTTTTGTGCAACTTGGCTCCCAAGCCACCAAGATGGCAGAATCACGCTTCTATCCAGTTTTCCGAGTGCACCTTGGAGTTAGTCCCCAAGGTTCCCTATTGCAATCTACCGCAAAGTAAATTTGAAAACAACCATTGGCGCGGAGTCATCTCCGGCCTTTCATGCATAATGAAACATCACTGATCCAGACCAACATGTCCGGGTAGGATTCACACACCATGCCTATGTCCGTTCTTCGATTCCGGAGTCTACATGCAAAACAACGGGGACTATTCATGTATACCCGAATGGATACCTCACACTCACCGCATACTCGCGAGAGCGGGCTTCCTATTCAAAAAGGAAAGAGGACTTCACATGTCTAAGAAGAGAATCATTATCCTTGCGTTTCTCTTTGGCGCCATGAAGATCTAGACAGATGAAAAGCAACACAATGGTCTCGCCTCCGTAGATCTGAACTCGGCTTGCGATTTAGGGCTCCGAAGCTCCACCATTGACCGAAACTCTCCTTCTCCTTCTTCCTTGCTCTCCCATCTCTCTAAGGCTTTTAGAAAGAAAAAACTCAAAAGAAATGAGGGTTTCAAACCCTATTCCCGGCCTTATACCAGCAGGGGAAGGGTTGAGCCATTGGATCGTATTTGAAGGAAACGAACGACCACGATTTGCCCTAAAAATAACATTTCCTGGCCGAACACGGCTTGCGACACCCCCGTGTCTAAGGCCGTGTGCCTCAATTGATGCCAAAACTGTCGCATACCGGCCAGGACAAGGGATCTCGTCACGCCCGTGTCAATCTGTACACGCCCGTATTGCGAGGCGTGTTCCCATTAAACACCGGACCAAAAACAACCCGAAGATGACACGGGTTCTCAACAAGCCCGTGTCCAATTTGACACGCCCGTGTCAACCAGAACACGCTTGGGCTCCAGGCCATGTTCCATCCCCGACACAGCCCGGCTAGCATCCCGAGCAGGACATGACCTGGTACACGCCCATGTCTCTGGCCATGTTCGCTGCCTTGACGATCGTCGACTGCATTTTTGTCGATCACTCGTGAACTACGTCGAACACGAGCACGACACGGCCCGGGACATGCCCGTGTCCCAGGCCGTGTGACCCTTACCAAGCACCAAACTTTGCTCTAAACGCTGCCCGTCCCTCTTTTGAGTATCGGGGCGTTACAACCACCGCCACCACCTTCGTTGATGTGGTGGTAGTCAAATGGCGGGAATTTGCCGATCAAAAAATGCCTCTCCAACTAGCCCGAGCAAGAAAGAATGCTTGCAGTTTTCACTCAAATCTCATATGAAATCAGGCTCAAATAAGCCTGATTTCTCTCCTAAAAGATCTATATATCCACTGCAAAGGGACATGAGGATTGGAGCTTGAGCTCGTTTATTTCGCCGATGTGCTATTGCCAACCACCTCCTTGAGCTCCTATGCTGATCTCCTAATGCTCCACTAAAACATTCAATCCAAATCACTAGCTCGACTCCTCAGGGCCTTCTGAAGTTAATAGAGTACATAAATTATGCCGATATTACTTGTATGAGGAGAAGAAATTAAGGGGTGGTCAACCACACATTGGTCGCTCCTCCTTGGCTCTATGTGTCCCTCATCTAGCACAAAAATAGCTGGGCTTATTGAGAGGGGTTCAGATATGGGATTAAAAGAGGAGGGCCATGTGGCCTCCTTTCTATTATTTCCTCTTTGTCCTCTTTGAAAATTGGCTAAATTAACAAATTGACCCGATGCATGCCCTTGCATGCAAATTTCAGAGGGTATGAGGGGTAATTGACATTGGCTACAAAAGTTGCCATGGGCCAATGTATTGACTCGTTGGAATTGGTCTTGGATTCATAGTATTCAATTTTTGGCTAACCACGACCATGTTTGAATATAGGGTTGACCTGGTCAAATTGATGAGTTGACAGGTCCCACTTGATTGTTATGTGTCCCATGGCACCAGCCAATTTTTGTTAGGCCATAGTGTGACCCTATTGGGGCTAATTGATCCATATTGGTGTAATTTTGACCTATGTTAACCTATCCTTTGACTTTGGTCAGATTCCTTTATCTGGTTGACCCAATGTTTATGTCCACGGTCAATTGACACACCAATGAGTTTAGGAGGGCGGGGTAATGTCAATTTAACCAATTGAAGTCCAATTGAGCCATGTTAGGGTAAAATTCGACTATGTTGACCCATAGTTGACTTTGGTCAATTTCATAAAATTTGTTGATCCTAATGAATTATTATTGACCTGCTGGCCTCCCTTAGTGGTTAGGGTGTAGGGGTAATGCCAAATTTAGATTTGTGAGTTCAATTTGAGGTGAATTTACCAAGGTTGACCTGGGCCCATTTGGGTGCATAAGGTGAGATCACCTTGTCACATTGGGCACTAAGGTCACCTCCTTGTCCTAACACACATGGCATGCCCTAACAAACATGAAGGGTCTAGTAGGATTGAGGATGTTACAAATGCCAATAAAAAAATAATTTTATCCCTGAAATTAAAGTTTGGGTCTACGGTGTTCTATGCATAATGAAAGAAAAATAATCTTTAGTCGGGTTAGGATATACCTGAAGCAAAGATTTGTGGTTGGAATTGTTGTATGAGGTCCAAGGTCTACCATGTATGCTCCTCCTACCCATGATTGGACCATAAGACATTGACCAGTGGAACCTTCTTCTATTGTAAGATCGTGACATCAAAATCCACTATCCAGACTGGCTCTAGATGAACAGATCGATCAGATGCCTCTGGGCATGTATTATAAGTTATGCATTGTTTAGGATGAAGTAGAGTTCTTAGGAGTGAAGTGACATGAAAAATGTCCTACAGGTTTGCCAACTCTAAAGGCATCTCTATAATGTATGCCAAGGGACCAATCCCTCGAGGATCGTATAGGGCCTCATAAATTGAAGGTTGAGCTTCTTCTGTCTCCACAACCGCAAGAAACCATGCACCTAACAGATCTTCAAGAAAACCCTATATACCACTTGGAATTCCACCTGATGACTCGCATCGTAGTACTTTGTTTGCCTGCTCTGGGCCTCCAACATTTCATCTCGAATCATGCGATAAGAGCGTCTGTATCCTATATATAGTCTGATCCCAAAGCCTATAGGTCCTTATCCTGGACCCAAGACATCGGTATCTAACACTCCCTCTCATAGAATGCTTTGTAAAGAGCTATGTCAATGCTCGTCTGGTGAATGTTGTTATAAAAAAACTCAATCAGCGAAAACAGTTTCTCCCAGGGCTCTCTAGTATCAAAAATACAAAGGCGGAGCAGATCCTCCATAGTATTATTGGTACGCTCCATCTGGCTATCAGTTTATGGGTCAAAGGAAGTGCTAAAAGTCAACCGATACCCTATGTAAGCCTGCACCAACCTCCATTCCCTTCAAGTGAATCGACTATCTCAATTTGACACTATCGTCCCAAGCAATTCATTATATCTGATGTGCTGATCCACAAATAGCCACACCAGGTCACTCATTTGAGCATCATTCCAGGCCGTGATAAATTTGGCCACCTTCATTGATCGATCAATTATCACCCAAATAGAATCGTGCCCTAAGCAGGGGCAAGGAAATCTGTGCCCAAAATTCATGGAAATATGCTCGAACATCCACTCTAACACTAGTAAAAATTTGGGATCATTCGTACCTATGCATATTAGTATATTACACTTGCATGTAATAGGTAGATATGAAAATTGAGTGCTAATAGCACAAAAGGTGTATTTTTTGAATTCCTCCCAAATGGCTTGATTTATGACAATGAAATTTTGGCCATGCACATATTATGATGAATGGTATCATCTCTAGTGAGATTAGGATTTTCTAGAATTAAAAATCTTAGGTATTTAATTAATGGTAAATATGTCATAATTAAAATTAATGAAATAAAAGTGACCATTTGACTTAGGAAAATTCTAATTCTCAGTCACATGCCATATTAGGTGATATCACTTCTCTGGAAATTTTAATAGAATTTTTGAAGTTATTTAACAAGGGGAATATCAAGAAATGAATTTGTCATGCTTTTGTGTTATATTATGGTCAATTCATCTTGGAAAATTATAAATCTCTGGCTAGATACTTTTTATATCATTCTAAACCTCTGAATATTTTTTGAGAATTTTTGGAAGAGTAATTTAAGTATTTCCTTGGTACTGTTACACTTGACATTAATATTTACTTGTAGAAATTATGGACCAATACTTTATCAAAAATTATGAAATTATGTTGAACATAGTATTTTAACATCATATGCTATGGATTATTTATTTGGAACTTTTGAACATCTGGAATTAGTACTACATGTGCAAATTGACATGTGTCATATATTTATGGAATTTTTATTTATGGATAAATTAAGTAGAATATTCATGATTTTCTGATCATTCACTATTTATGATATGATAAACATCTAGTAATAATTTTAGATAATTAGCCAAAGGATTTAACGATTACCGCTTAGGATTATAATTAATGCTTTTATTTCCCACATACTCGTTTGAATAGGACTCGCAATTTCCCGCCTACTCGTTTGTGTAGGACTTGTCATTTTCCACCTACTCGTTTGAGTAGGACTTGTAATTTCAATTATGTAATTTTCTTTTTTTTAACTTAGCTTTTTTTTCCTTTATTATGGCTTTGGTTGAGTGCGTGCTTTTTCCTTATTTAGTAAGCACTTCTCTTTCAAATGTTAGGTTATTTTATATCTTCTTTTTTTGTAACCCTTTAGCGCTTAGTTTCAAACTCACACCTCACCAAACTCATAAGCCGTCCCCATCCCGATGAGTGGTAACTCGCTTATAGCCCTCGGACAACGAAGATAATTAGGACATAAAAATATTTTTAAATAATTAAAGGTCTTCGTTTTCTCTTTAATTAAGAACTTAAGGTTTACCCCGAGTATACGATGCGTAGAACCACATATCAATGTGTGGGCTCTATTTCTGTTATCCATAAGCTATCTAGCTGAGTGTCCGTGCATATGGACCAATCACCCTTGGTTAAAGAGAGTTTCACACTAAACCTCGAGAGAGGAGGTGTGGAATTCTACCAGATTGAGTTTCTCCGAATAGCGGGGTTCTTAGCATAAAGCGAGCATTATGAGGAATCCTTTGCCAAACGAGAGCTCGGACGAATAGTCTGAATGTTCATGTTAGCGATTGCCATAAAGATAGGTGAGCTCATTCTTTTTGGAACCTCCACGGCCAAGTTTCCCCTTTAATTGAATTGAAACCTAGGATCTCTAGTTATATAAACTTATTTTAGTCCCAACGTAATTCGATACCGAGCGTTATTTCTTAATAGATCTTTTTATAAATCTATTTTCAGCTCTTTCTTATTGCCACCTTAGTTAATTATTCCGACACTATTAATTTTTGATAAGATAATAGTCCCTCTAGGAGGAGTCGAGATAATCAACCCGCCCGGGAAATATATGACTTTGATATTCCCTCGAATATCATGTATTACTTGCGATAGGTGCATATGCCTTTCCTGCTCAGTCCCTCCGCGAATCTCGACCCTCGCGCCACTAATTAAATAACATGGTCGGGCGTCGCGGAGGGCCATCAAGTTTTTAGCGCTGTTGTCGGGGATCTTTGTGTTGTTATTTCGAATTCCGAAGTCTATTACTTTTACCTATTTTTTGAAAATAAAAAAACTTGAAACTCTACTTAAAATCCATAAAAGGTAATTATTTAATATATATTTTATGGTGTATTACCTGTGGACATCCTTCAGATTCTGAAAATTTGGATTTTGATCCTAATATCGTGTTGGATCCATAATTGATTTGGGCTAGGTTCACTAGCTAGGTTGTGACCCAACATGTATAGCCAAGGTTAATTTTGTGTCCTAGAGTCTAGGCCAAGTCATTATGTTCAACTTCAGATGGACCAGCTCTCAACAAGACCATCAGAGACTCCAGACTTAGAAGATTTCAAGACTAAGTAAAATGACTTCGACGTTCGTCGAACTCAGGTCGACGAAAGGTGTTCTGAGCTCGACGATCTTGAGGCATTTCTTTGTGCTGAGCTTGAGGATCCTTGTTCTCAGTTCGACGAAAATTGGGACTCTTCAACTCCAGATTTTTCTAAGTCCAACTTCAGACTTTGGTCGACGAACTAGAATCTGAGCTCGACAAACTTGGACCTCAAGTTCACAACTTCTCAGGTCGACGAAGTCAACTTCTCAGGTCGACGAATGCAGTACTCTACTCGACGATTTCTGGTCAACGATTTGAATCCTTCCCAGTCAGAGACTTCTCGGATTATAAGTCCTCAATCATTCTCAGCTCGATGATATTAGATCTCAGCTCGACGAACGATGATTCTCAACTCGACGAATGAAGATTGTAAGTTCGACGAAGATTGAAGCAGAATTGACAAGATTTCCTGGAAGACCAAATTGATATTATCTGGTCAACGAACTCATCAGCTCAGCTCGATGAACTGTGAACTCAGCTCGAAGATCCCTGTTCTTCGTTCGACGATTCCAGATTATGTCTTCTCCAGTTTTCAGTCCCTTTTCTTGGCGATGAATCCTGAGTAATTAATGCACAATCTTCTCGGAATGTTACTGTTGGAACGAGCATTGATCATGGATTATTTCATGTTGTTTTTCGATGGGACAGTTAGGGAAATCATTGATTGCCGCTTCCTTCCCAGCCGATTGCATTTATTGCTCAAGGTTTCAAATTTCCAAGTGTTCTTCAGTCAGTCTTCAGTAAGAAAACAAAAAGAAGAACAGATTAAGCAGTACTACAGACAGACAGACACAAAATATTCAAAAACTATCTTACAGAAATCTAAAGTTTTTCTACAATCAGCCCAGGACAGAGACAACTTCATCTAGAAGAAGAAGAACATTCAATCACTATCACGAGTCTTCTTCCTTCAATTCTCAGGAAAACTTCAGAAGGACAAAAAAAACTCTATTGTCAAAGAAGTTCCGGAAGCAATCTCTGGTCCAGGCACTCAAGCTTTTGAAGACCTGTCACCCTGAAGCAGTGCTCCAGAATTCCTGATCCCGTTCAAGATCTCAGGGGGAGCAATATGTTGAAATCAATCCACAAGTCTTCTTAGTTGATATTGAGAAAGAGAAGACACCATCACCCCTTTTTCCATCCTCTGTACAGGGTTTTAATTCCCTTCAAAATTATTCCTGGTTGCAAGTCTCCTTTCAAAAGACTTGAGGTTTTGGTTTTTGAGCACATGAATAAAAGCTTATTGGTGTCAGACACCTGATCAAAAACCTGAGTGGATTCTTACTAGGGTGGTAGAAGAATGGATGTACCCAGGTTGGGGAACCACTATAAAATTTCTTGTGTCATGTGGTTGCCCTTTTTCTTTTGTTTTGATTGTGTTGTTCTGTGATTGTTTAGCTTGCTGTGCTTATTTCCTTGCTTCCTAATCTGTTCACTTAGGATTACAGCAAAAGCTGTAAAACGTTTATAGTGAGCACAATACTCTATCCCCCCCCTCTAGAGTATTTCAGGTCTAACTTGCACTTTCAATTGGTATCAAAGCGATGTTGGTTAATCTACCAAACCTTAAGAGGTTAACTGGTTGTACAGGCTAACACCTCAACCATAAAGATCCCTCTTGTTAGATCTGATTGTTTTGTTTTTGTTATTAGATTTATTTCTTCACAGACATGGCTCAAAACAAAGATTATGCAAGCATCAGACCTCCAGTATGCAATCTTAACAGATTTGCCATCCGGAAGGCAAGAATCAAATTATATATGAATTCTATTGATGAGGATATTTTTGCTTCTATCTTGACAGGAGTACCTCCAGCACCTACAGCTTCTTCAAGCACCTCCACCAACATGACTGCAGTACCTCCTCCAGAGAATAATGATGCCTACAAGAAAGCCAAAATTATAGATGCAAAGGCAATGAACATTTTGGCTCAAACTATGTCTGATGACATTTTTCAGAAGGCGGCTGAGTGCACCTCAGCCAAGGCCATTTGGGATTCTCTCAACCAAATGGTAGCTGGCTCAGCAGATGAAAGGAAAGACAGGAGATCAAATCTTATATCCCTGTATGAGAATTTTAAGAAGGAAGAGGATGAATTAGTGGCTGAAATATACAACAGGTTGAGCTCAATCATCAATGAGCTTAAAAACTTGGATAAGGACATCACCCTGACAAAGGTGAATGATAAGATTCTGATGTGCTTCCCTAGCTCTTGGGATTCTAGAATCTGGCCTATCAAACAAGTCAGAAGCTTAAATGAGATATCAAGTAAATCTCTGCTAGGCAAATTAAAGTCCTATGAGCAGTTGATCAAATCAAGAGAAGCAGCTGAACAGAAAGTAACAACTCCAGTGAGAAAGGATCACAGCATAGCCTTCAAGGCATCTGAGGAAAGTGAGACCTCAACATCCAATGAGGAACTCATGAGCCTCTTTGCAAAAAGATTCTATAAGATGGCTAGAAAGGATTTCGGAAAAAAATCATCCAGGCAGGATGATAAGCCCAGATTTGACAAGACACCAACCAAGGAGGTTGTGTTCTTTGGATGCAGAAAGCCTGGACATTACATCTCAGAATGTCCAGAAAACCAGAAGAAGGAGAAAAGCAGAGAAAAGGACACCAGGAGAAAACACAGCAGCAGACCCTCCTCAAGAAAGTACAAAAAGAAAGACAAGGGCTTTGTTGCTGAAACATGGAGTGATACTGAAGAAGAATCATCTTCTTCCAGCTCAAGTGAAGAAGAGGAAGAAGCAAGATCCAAGGAGGTTTGCCTTATGGCAATTGATGCCTCTAGGAGCAATTTAGGATCAGAAGGAGAATCTGAAGATGAGGCAGCCTCAGACTTAGAGGCAGATCGGGTTCTTTCAAGCTTTGATTTTAATTCTGATTTATTTAAAATTGAATTCAAAACTATGTGTTTAGATCTAATCAATTCAGAGAAAGAAATAAAAACCCTTAGAGAAAGATTAGGAAATCTTGAATCTGTTAACTCAGAAAATATTAAACTAAAAGATCAACTAACTCTAGCAAATGAACAAATAATCAAATTAAAATCTGATTTATGTGAGGCCAAACAACTTGAGCAATCTCTCAATGGAAGAAGTCTCAAGCTGATGGACATAACAAGCACAGTAAATGCCAGATTAAATGGCATGCTGGGATTGGGTGCATCATCAGGTTTGCCCTCCATAATTAAGAAAAATATTCTTTCAACACCCATTAAATTTATTTCTGCTAAGGGAAAAGAAAAGATAATAGACAAACCAATGTCAGAAAACAACCCAAAACCCATAGAAAAGAGAAATAAAAATCAGAAAACAGTTAATAAAAACAAGGTTCAGCAGCATTCATCGAACTCAGATCGACAAAATGTGGCCAGTTCGTTGAGCCTAGATCGACGGACGCTGAACGCAAACTTCAGGTATAACAATTCGTCTAACTGCGATTGACGACCTTTGTATGGTTCGTCGAGCAGAGGTCGGCGAACTTGGGGTGCAAAAAATGACCATTATCATTCTCTGAGCAGAGATCGACGATCTCAGCCCTATTCGTCGAACTCTGGTCGACGAACTTACAGAAATTCGTTGAACCCAGAAGGACCAAACATAAATTATTTCTCTTACAGAAATTCTAAGACAGCTAATAAACCATTCAATCAGGTAGCTGATTGGGTTATTCCACCTAGGAGATATCACCCCTTAGGTTATAAATCTTAACCTACCTTATCAATTATTTCCAGCTTTTCATTTCAACCAAATAAAAGACCCAAGGTAACCTGGGTCAAGAACAATTGAGTTTTGTTTTTCATTACAGGGACAGGTGAAGAGCTGTCCAAGGGTGAGTCAGACGTGGTACTTGGATAGTGGTTGCTCCAAGCATATGACAGACAGCAAGGATAATCTATCCAATTACAAGTCCAAGCTAGGACCAAAGGTAATCTTTGGTGATTCAAATAGTGGCCAGTCAGAAGGATATGGAGCAGAAAAGATTTGAACAGTTACCTTCAAGAAAGTAACATATGTAAGAGGACTCAAACATAACCTAATATCCATAAGTCAATTATGTGATGAAGATTATCAGGTACATTTTAACTCTACCTCCTGTTCTATTATTGATAATGAAAACCAAATTGTTTAATTGGAATTAGACAAGGCAACATATATCTAGTGGATTTTATTTCTATCAAAACTGATGTTTGTTTACTCAATATCACTAGTAACCAAAATGAGTTATGGCATAAAAGATTAGGTCATGTAAACCTTAAGAATATAGCTAGGTTATCTAAAGACAACCTTGTTAGAGGCTTACCTTCTGGTCCCTACAAGAAGGAAAACCTATGCAGGGCTTGTCAATTAGGCAAGCAAACTAAAACTAGTTTCAAATCCATTAATAAAAGTGATTCACCTAGGATTTTGTATTTGCTTCATGTGGATATATTTGGACCCATTGCAGTACAAAGACTAGGAGGGAAGTCTTATACTTTAGTGATTGTTGATGACTTCTCCAGATTCAGTTGGGTAGCCTTTCTGAGAACTAAGTCAGATACATTCAAGGTTCTTACATATTTTCTCAGGACCATACATATTGAGTTCTCTACTCATGTTGCATTGATCAGAAGTGATCATAGCATAGAGTTTGAGTCTCTTCTTATGCATGAGTTCTGTGAGAAGGATGGTATCAGGCAGTTCTTCTCAGCTCCTAGAACTCCCCAACAAAATGGGATTGCTGAAAGGAAAAATAGGATACTCATTGAATTTGCAGGCACATTATTGGCAGATGCTTACATTCCTCTATCCTTTTGGGCAGAAGCTGTAAACACTGCTAACTATATCCTGAATAGAAGCCTTATACATAAGCTGAAAAATAAGAACCCCTATGAATTACTTAAAGGGAAGAAACCTAAAATCACATACTTTAAAGTTTTTGGTTGTATATGCTATATTCACACTAACAACAAAAGATACATTAGAAAGTTTGAGGCTAAGGCTCAAGAAGGGATTTTTTTAGGATACTCCCAAGTAAGCAAGGCCTATAGGGTTTTTAATAAATCCACTCTTAAAATTGAAGAGTCAGTCCATGTATCTTTTGATGAAGCTAACATGTCTTATAAGGAGAAATAGATTTCTACCAATAGCTTTTTGCAGGTTCCACAACTGTGTGAGTCTATGGATGGACTAAACCTTACCAAAGAGGTGTCAACCAATCCTTCTCCACAGGTTGCTGAAGACAGTGAAGAAGAAATTCAAGTGAAAGTGGCTGAACTTCCCTCAACATCTAATAACATTCCCCAAGAGGAATTAATTATAGAAGTTGTTGTTGAACAAACTCCACCAACTGACATTATCACACTTAGAGATCACCCCAGATCTCAAGTGATTGGAGACATTTCAGTAGGTGTTCAGAAAAGGCATCAACTCAACCAAGACTTAATGCATGCATGTTTTTTCTCTCAGATTGAACCTCTCTCCATCCATGAAGCTGAGCAAGATCCCCACTGGATCATTGCAATGCAAGAGGAACTAAATCAGTTTGAGAGATGTAGAGTTTGGGATTTGGTTCCAAGACCCCATAACTACCCAGTTATTGGAACCAAATGGGTCAACAGAAATAAGCTGGATGCTCAAGGGAACATAGTGAGAAACAAGACTAGAGTTGTTCCTCAAGTCTACAGGCAAGAGGAAGGAATTGACTATGACCAAACCTTTGCCCCTGTTGCAAGGTTAGAGGCCATAATAATATTCCTGGCCTATGCAGCTCATAGGAGATTCAAAGTTTTCCAAATGGACGTCAAGAGTGCATTTCTGAATGGAGTGCTTCAAGAAAAGGTTTATGTGGAACAACCTCCAGGTTTTATCTCTCTAACTCAACCCTCTTTTGTATTTAAATTGCATAAAGCTCTCTATGATTTAAAGCAAGCTCCAAGAGCTTAGTATGAGACCTTAGCAAGCTTTCTTTTAGAGCATAAATTTACAAGAGGAACCATAGATAAAACTCTTTTCACTAAACATCATAAGGACCAAATATTGTTAGTACAAATATATGTGGATGACATCATCTTTGGGTCTACTGATCCCAAATTATGCAAGAGGTTTGCTGACCTCATGCATTCCAAATTTGAGATGAGTAGCATGGCTGAGCTTTCCTACTTCCTTGGTCTCCAAGTGAAGCAGCTCCATGATGGTATCTTCCTCTCCCAAGCTAAGTATGCTAAAGAGCTTATTAAGAAGTTTGGGATGGGTGATGCTTCAGGAATGAAAACACCTATGGCTACCAATGTTGTTGTGGATTCTGATGCAGCAGGGAAACCTGTAGATCAGAAGCAATATATGGCAATTGTTGGATCCCTATTATACCTAACAGCTAGTAGACCTGATATCATGTTTGCCACATTCCTTTGTGCTAGGTTCCAAGTGAACCCTAAAGAATCTCACCTTATTTTCTTAAAAAGAATTTTGAGATATATAAAGAGTTGTCCTAATCTAGGACTCAGGTATCCTGTAGAGTCAGAGTTTGAGTTAACTGGATACTCAGATGCTGACTATGCTGGATGTAGAGTGGACAGGAAGAGTACCTCTGGAACTTGCCAGTTTCTGGGTATAAGACTTGTCTCCTGGTTTTGTAAAAAGTAAACATCTGTGTCTACATCAACTGCAGAAGCAGAATACATGGCTGCTGACAGCTGCTGTTCACAAATGTTATGGATACAAAACCAACTCCTAGACTATGGTGTCATCTTAAATAATTCAACATTATTTTGTGATAATACTAGTGCTATTGTTATAACACAGAATCCAGTTCACCATAGTAGGACTAAACATATTGAAATAAGACACCATTTCATTAGAGATAATGTAGACAAAAAGAAAATTAACCTAATCCATATTCCTACTGATTTACAGAGAGCAGACATTTTCACCAAACTCTTGGATGAGAAAAATCATTTGTTCTTTATAAATCAACTGGGAATGATCAATGGAGAAGAGTTAAATTAGGTTCTGTCGGCATTCGACGAATTTTCCAGAGTTCGTCGAACGGAGATCGACGAATTAGGGAAAGTTTGAGAGATGCTCGTCCAACAGAGATCGACGAATTCTCTATGTGTGGAAACAATTTTCGTCGACCGGAGATCGATGAACTTTGCTTCAGAAGATATTTCGTCGAATGGAGTTCGACGAACTGTGTTCAATTCTTTTGAATGAGATCGACAAATTATCTGTCTATAATTTATTTCGTCGACCTCAGTTCGAAGAACTGTTTCTTTTTCGTGGAATGGAGATTGTCGATTCATATTCTGGGAAACATTATATTTAGGTTTTCTTCGACCTCCATCCCGCGCTTTCAGTTCCTTTGCTCTTGATCGCCATTCTCTCTGTCTCTCTGGCAGGTCATCAATGGCGATTCCAGCGAGCACCTTGACTGCCATGAAATTCGACACCGGTTTCGACATGGATTTTGATTCATTCCAACATTCTAACCCAATATTTCTCTACATTCTGGAACTACTAGAGGAACTTGGTCTCAAAGATTTTATGACCAGAAGGATTAAACTGCATGCAACTGAGATTAGAGAATAGGTGTACACTTCTACTGTTCCTGAAGAAAATGTTCTGATAGGAAATATCGGGAGTAATGTTGTTTCTCTATCTCCGGCCGTTCTTTCTGAACTTTTTGGATTCGTAAATGGAGAAGATGATCTGGATATAGATTCTGAAGAGTTTACTTCGATGCTGAATCTGATGGGGTTTACCGTGAGTAACCCTAACAAGTTGTTAAAGAAACAACTCTTTGCCGCTTACCAGTTCTTAGCGGATATTGTAGGAAAAGTGCTGATGGGCAAGCACTCCGCACATGACAACATCACCCGACACCAATTCCTTGTTATGTGCGCAGTGGTTAATAAGAGACAGGTCGATTGAAGTAAGATTTTCTTTGAGTTAATAAAGAAGAAGAACAGTAAGAAAGAGGTCTGCTTCGGAAAAATCTAGGGGATTTTCCTTCAAGAAAAAGATGGTGAATTCATGGTCTCCCCGACCATCTTCATCAATGACAGGAAGCGCCTCACATGCGCTTTGTTTGGCAGATGGGAGAGGACGATCTCCAAGCCATCCAAGGCTTACTCCTCCTCCATCCCTGCTTTTGAGAGCACCAGGGCTGTGAAGGCCACTCCCCACCCTGCAGAAGAGGCTATCCCATCTCCACACCCTCTTCCAGCAACCCATCTTCCATCTTCAACCAATCTTCCATCTTCTCCAGCACCCCAATCACACCAACATTCTCATGTCCCTACTCCTCCTCCATCTCCACCTCTTGATATCCCTGATAGTCCATCCACCCCCATTCAAGAGAATCCACACCAAACTCCTCCATCATCACCCCTTCCACCTCACCTATCTACCATTCCACATTTTCATATACCATCCCCCTCTCCACCTCCACCAGACAACACCATGACAGATGTCATTCCTCCTCTCTCCCCTCCATCTGTTCCCCTCCCTTCATCTACTTCTCTACCTTCATCAACCACCTCTCCATACTTGGAACCCTCCACTGTATCTACCATCATCTCCCTGCTCACTCCCATCATCAAATCCCAAATCACAGAGGCCATTATACCTCTTGTGAATTCTGTCAATTTTTTATCTGCCAAAGTGTCTCTTCTCTCTGCTGCCCCCTCTTCATTCAGGGGCCTGGCTCCAGGTTCTCCTGAACCCAGGTAGGGGGAGATGCTTAGAGATGAAGCAGCAGCAGATGCAGAAGCAGCAGCAGCAGGTACAGCAGCAGACACAGCAGCTGAAAGAACTAGTGCCTAAACACCTAGAGGGGGGGTGAATAGGTGCACTTAATCTTTTTAACTTTTAAGGCAGAAACACTGAATTATTAGACCTGTTTATGCAATTCTTTACAGCAATTCAGCACAGATAATACAACAATCATATAATTAATCACACACAGAGTACACACAGATTTTATAGTTGTTTCCCAAGGTCTGGGTACATCCACTTTCCCCCTTCGCCTATCTAGTAGTGTACTAGATTCGGCCTAACTTCTCCACTTCTCCTTAGATCCTCAGATCTTACAACTCAGAACCCCAAATAGGTTCCTACAACTCAGAGTGATCTCACTCCTACAACTCAGGCACAAAAGCCCTACCACTCAGTCTTCAATAAGACTTACACTCAGGCACAACAGCCCTACCTCAGCCTTCAACAAGGCCTACACTCAGAGAAATGATTCTTCTACACTCAGGCTCACAGGCCCTACCTCAGCCTTTATAGATTTAGGCTTACAACTCAGATCTATACAAGATCCTACAGAAATTAGAAAATACAAAGTATATAACCACAACTCCTGATAGAGAGAGATGAGTTGACTGGCTTCTTGATGAGTTTTGGAAGAATTTGGCAGAGATCAACTTCCCTTGGCTTTCTTCAAAGCTTCTTGAATTAAAACACAGTAGAGTTGTATCTCTTTGCAGATGATCTTCAATCAACTGCTGTCTTGAGACTCAGATCTCAATCTGAATCTAACTTAGCAGCCCGGTTCAGCAACTGCACTTCTTAGAAGGAGCTCTCTCTCTCCAACTTCTTAGATCTTCACTTGAAGGTCTTCTTCTTGTTTGTTGTTTCTCACTTTTTTGATTGCTTCATTCAATCATTCTCTTTTGTTGAAGGAATAATCCTTTGTATAAACTTTCTTTATGGTGACCGACTGATCCGGTTTCTAACGATCTTTTGACAGCTCTGACAGTAGTAGTTGACCGGTTGAAATTGCAGCTGTCAAGTCATCCAGTCACTTCTTGAAATCTCTGTCACTGTCTGAAAGTGTCGAGACAGATAGTCTTTATGTGTCGACACAAATAGACTAAGTGTCGACACAAGTAGACTAAGTGTCGACACTAGCCCTCATGGTGTCGACACAACTCCTTGTGTTGTAGAAACTGCTTCTCGACACTGCTTCTTCAGAATGTGTCGACACTGATCCTGTGTGTCGACACAAGTCCTTCTTCTTCGATACTTAGTTGATTCCTGCTAAGTGTCGACACAACTCCTTTGTGTCGACACATCTTCTTGTGTTGAAACTTGCTAAGTGTCGACACATCTTCTTTGTGTCGACACATGCCTTCTGTGTTGAAACTTTTGCTGAGTGTCGACACATCTCCTTTGTTTTGACACATGACTTCTGTGTTGAAACTTTTGCTGAGTGTCGACACATCTCCTTTGTGTCGACACTTGTACTTAAACTTTGTTGAAGTTTGCTGAGTGTCGACACAGCCTCCTAGTGTCGATACTTGTACTTGAACTTTGTTGAAGTTTTGCTGAGTGTCGACACAGCCTCCTAGTGTCGACACATCTGCTGTCGACAAAGTTTCTCTGGGTGTCGACACTGCTTCTAAGTGTCGACACTGATTATGTAGACAATTCTTCATTGTGTGTCGACACTTTCCTTTTGGTGTCAACTCTGCATTCCTGTTGTCGACACAATTACTCCAAGTGTCGACACAGCTTCTTTAGGTGTCGACACAAGCCTTCTTAAGTGTCGACACTTTTATTCTAGGTGTCGACACATCGACTTAGAAACTTTTCCTGAAAACCTGCAGTTACTTAACCTGCACAAATAAACTCAAAGCACATCAAATACACCTTGATGTATATCATTGAGTAGGGTTAGGCTTCTTCAAATCAGGTACATATATTCCAATGTACCCAACAATCTCGCCCTATTTGGAGAAGTCATAACCCTTAGTCAATGATATACACCATACAAAACAAATTCTTAGTATGATGTAAAACAGTAATATATGACAGGGTAAAAACTTAAACATGTATAAACAAAACATGTATAAACAATTATCTCAGAACAATTAATGTAATAGATTTGAACATATAACATTGTTCTTACAAATTCCAACATTTTCATTAATCAAAAGTTTACATAGAATTTAATGGAAATGATTACAATTTGTAAACTTAAGAAAATGTTATCTTATGGCTGCTCTGGTTCCTTGATTACAATCCCATTTCTAGATTGAATCTTTTCTTGAACTGGAGCTTCATTGTCATTAGTAGCAGCAGGCTTCTTCCCTTTAAGATCTTTCTTTTTCAACTCTTCAGACTTTATCTTCTGCCTTTCAAAATAGTGATAAGGCTTGGGGAAATACTTGCTAGGTTCCTGTGCATTAGGAGGTAACTTTCCCAGTTTAGCCTTTCTTCTATATTGTACAATGGCCTCTTGCCTATTATCATGTTTCCTCCACTCCAGGTCAGAATACCACTTGCCTCTATCCAGGACATTGTCCTTAGCAGCCTTCCAAACAGTCAAAATGATATTCCTGGAAGTGGGGCTCCATTGTTCAAAATCTGGCCTTAATTCAGCTTGCTCTCTGAATCTTTTCTTAGATAATTGTGCCTCTTGTTCTTTTAACAGAGCCTCTGGCACGGGCTGGACAACTTTCTCAAGAATAATGTTCTGATTACCCTCAGAAGGACTGTACATATACTGTATCTCCTAATGTATCATATCAAAATCTGCAGGAGGATATATCACTTGATCCACTTCAGCTTGCTCTCCTCCCAAGTATGCAGGATTTATGGCAAACTCTGCAACATTGTCATCATCACATAAGGGTGGATATCCAAGGGTGGCTCTGATGGAGTTTGAAATCCACTTTGCATGATCAGAGCCTGCCTTGACTAATACCCTCTCTCCCTTTATGACTTCTCTCTCTATATGATCTCTAAGATCATCTTTCTGAAACCTTATCTGTGCATTCAAATAGTTGACTCCATCTTTGTAGAAATGTTTTAACCTTTGGAGCTTTTCAGTGATTAGCTTCTATGAATCCTGGATGGCAGAGTGAACTGCAAGTAGGCTTTCTTGGAGTTGCTTATCAAACTCAGCTTTGGCAGCAGCACTGTGTGCAGTCTGGGCAGTAACTATATTCTTCATTTCAGTGACTATGGCATTATGAGAAGCTGTCAAATTATCATTCATTCTCAGCTGATTCTCTAGGACATAGCCTTGTTTTAGTGCAATTTCATCAACTTGTTTCTTGATGTTCTCTTGATGAGTGGCCAGATAGACTACTGCATTTCCTCCCTTATGGAAACAATCAGTCATTTCCTTCTTGTTGAGATTCACTTCAAATCTGATAGATTTGATGTCTTGTGCAAGATCAAACTGAAGTGACTTATGGCCTTCATACATATAGGTTTTTAAAGCCTTCCTTTGCTCATCCAGCTTAATCTGTAAAGCCACCATTAGTGAACTGTAATCAGTAGTGGTGGCAGGCTGTGGAGCAATTATTTGTAAGGCTTTCTTATTGTTCTGGCTTCTTCTCTTGAAGACCTGGAACTTCCTCTTCTTGGCTCTAGCAGCCTCTTCATCCTCTGAAGCAGAAGTGCTAGCAATATCCACTCTATCCTTAGGACTAGGATGTGAATCCTTCTCAGTCCTTGGTAGCCATTCAGCATCTCTTGGCTCCTCAGTCTCCTTCCTTGCAGTTTCCTCTACAATCTCCACATGCTCCCCCTCAATATTTGCCTTCTCCCCCTCAACAACAGCTATTTCTCTCTCAAGGTCTGTCTGTACAAGATCAGGGAATAGCTCCTCTAGGGTGAATTCCTGTTGAGAATAGGCTAGAGAATCTCTGATATCATCAACCACGTTATCTGCAACAGATGTGTCCTCCATGACAACATCTTGTGGGAGAGGGTATATCTGTGTTTGCTGATGAACATTAGGTAATGAATCAGTCAAAATTTCATCCTCAATAGTGAAATCTAATTGATTAATGTCAGTTATTACCTCTAGAATGGTTTGGGTAGCCCTTTCACTCTCTAGTGGAGTTGGCTCTTCCACAAGTAGAGGCTCCTCCTGGAGTGGATCCAGGTGAATTGGGCTTGCTGAGGGTAGCTCCCCCTGCCTTTGTGCATCTTCTTGTCTTGCTGGAGAGTGTCCAACATTTCCTGTCTCTTCATCATCAGGAGTAAAGACCACTTGCTCTTCAAAGCTGCTGGAGTACTCTTGATCCACAAGGGCTGTCTTCTTCTTCTTCCTCTGAGGTGTGTCCTTTTTTGGAGTAAGCATTTCTTTTGTCAATACTCTATCCCACCTAGAGAAAATTCTCAAATCCATTCTCCTCATGTGGTTTTTCTTGGAATCTGCAGCCTGGTTCATCACTTCAGGTATACTACCAACTAAGTATAGACTCAGAATTCTACCCAGATTGGGATTCTTCAGGCTCTCTTTTATCTTATCAAACAGAACTACTGACCAGTCAGTCTTAAGTTTGAAGATAATCCTTGTCATCAAACTGAACATATAAGTTGAAATTATGTCATGTCCTCCAGGCTTGCTCAGGATGACCTTGCCAACTATTTCAGACAAGAATTTTCCTTGGATGTTCATCCCTTTTCTGTTGAAAATAGATCTAATTTTCAGGTTTGAATCCAGTCCACACCATCTCAATGCCTCTCTAGTCTTAGAAGCAGATACATCTTCTACCTCTTTTGTTCTTAGTAGTTGAAGTACCTTCCTTAGACTCTTCTGTGTGACCTTGACTTTGGTCCCATGAACTCTGGACTTAATCTTTAGTCCAGTATCATCAAGTGAAGCTGCACTCAAAAATTCCAGGGCCTCCTTTTTCCAGATCTTGATTGGTTCTGATACAAGGTATTCCAATCCAGCCTCGGCAATTAGGGTTACCACACCTTTGATTTCGGGTTTCGCGTCATCAAAGGCGTGTCACACGAGCTCATATCCTTCATTAATATTCTCTTCTAGCTTGGGCGCCATTAGGGTTTGAAGAAATTTTGAATTTAGAGAAGAGAAATGTCGACACACAAGTTTGGTCTCGAGACTAAGGTGAGCGTGTCAACAAACACTGGGGAAAACCTATTTATACCTTTCTAGAATCGAAGATGAAAAGGCGCGTCAAAATACTTAAATTGTGTCGACACTGTTGAAAAGTGTCGACACTTACTGCTAATGTCTCGACAACTATGTGTCGACACAAGTATAGTCGACAGAATATATGTGTCGACACTTATATATGTGTCGACACCACTCAGCTCGACACTTAGTCGAGACTCTACTAGTCTAATTCTGTGTAAATCCTAAGTGTCGACACCACCCTGGATGTGTCGACACCTACACTGCATGTGTCGACACTAATTCTCTGAAGTGTCGACACAGACTTCCTAGATGTGTCGACACCATTTCTCTGAAATGTCGACACCACTCTATGTGTCGACACAGACAACTCTGTGTGTCGACACCATTTTACTTAGCCAATTTTTGTAAACTATTCTAAGTTTATCATCCCTAATTCAATTTTAAATTTATTGAATTTGGTTTCATCTAAGGGCTTAGTATACATATCAGCTAACTGATTTTCTGTCTTAACATACTCTAGGGAAATATCTTCTTTTTCCACATGTTCTCTTAGAAAATGGTATTTTATTTCTATGTGCTTAGTTCTACTGTGAGAGACAGGATTATTTGCAATAGAAATGGTACTAGTAGAATCACAAAATAAAGGTGTTCTACTTACTTGAATACCATAATCTTCTAGCTGGTGTTGTATCCATAGTAGTTGTGCACAGCAGCTTCCTGCAGCAACATACTCTGACTCAGCTGTGGAGATAGCCACACTGGTCTGCTTCTTGCTACTCCAAGACACCAGCCTTCCACC
This sequence comes from Platanthera guangdongensis, assembly GCA_039583875.1. Classification (NCBI taxonomy): domain Eukaryota; kingdom Viridiplantae; phylum Streptophyta; class Magnoliopsida; order Asparagales; family Orchidaceae; genus Platanthera; species Platanthera guangdongensis. The sequence continues at coordinate 90,745,644 of CM077150.1, forward strand.
TAGAAATTGACAGGTTCCTGTGGTACTCTTTCTATCTTCCTTGCAGCCTGCAAAATCTGCATCTGAATAACCTGCCAGTTCAAAATCTCCATTCCTAGGGTACCAAAGGCCTAGATAAGGAGTGCCCTTAAGATATCTCAAAATTCTTTTGACTGCTATCAAATGAGATTCTTTAGTGCAAGCTTGGTACCTAGCACAGACACATGTAGCATACATGATATCTGGTCTACTAGCAGTCAAATACAGTAGGGAGCCAACTATCCCTCTATACAAAGTTTCATTTACAAGTTTCCCTGCATTATCTTTGCTTAGAGACATTGTTGACCCCATAGGAGTTTTCATGGTAGTGGATGATTCCATACCATACTTCCTTATCAATTCTATAATGAACTTAGACTGGCATATGGATAATCCATCTTCAGTCTGTCTAACTTGGAGACCCAAGAAGAACTTAAGTTCCCCCATACTGCTCATTTCAAATTGTCCTTGCATTAGTTTTGCAAACTTTTTGCAAAGACTATTTTCTGTAGACCCAAATATTATGTCATCTACATATATTTGGACTAAGATAATCTTGCCTCTGGATTCCCTAAGGAATAGAGTCTTGTCTATTTTCCCCCTTGTGAATTTATTCTCAATGAGGAAACTAGACAGGGTTTCATACCAAGCCCTAGGGGCTTATTTTAACCCATACAAAGTCTTCCTAAGTCTATATATATAGTCAGGTTTAAGAGAATCTACAAAACCTGATGGCTGCTCTACATAGACTTCTTCCTTCAGATTTCCATTCAGAAAAGCTGACTTAACATCCATTTGATAGACCTTAAATCCTTGGAATGTTGCATAGGCAAGGAACATCCTTATTGCTTCCAGTCTGGCTACTGGAGCAAAGGTTTGATCAAAATCAATACCTTCTTCCTATCTATATCCTTTTGTAACTAATCTAGCTTTATTCTTTATAATAGTTCCATTCTCATCCAACTTGTTCCTAAAGATCCACTTAGTTCCAATTATGTTGTGGCCCTTTGGTTTAGAAACAAGCTCCCAGACCTTGCATCTTTTGAACTGGTTCAACTCCTCTTGCATGACCTCAATCCAATGAGGGTCTAGGATTGCTTCTTCAAATTTCTTTGGCTCTACTTGGTATAGAAAGCTGGAGTAGAGAACTGAACTTAGATTCCTGCTCCTTGTTTGTACCCCTTGTCTGAGATCTCCAATAATTTGATTGGCTGGATGATCTTTTAAATGCCTATTTGCTGGAGGCAGCCTGTCTTCAGGTTGTATACCTTCAGTCTCTTCAACTTGCTGCATCCCTTGGTCTTCTTCAGTAACAGGAGTATCTTGTACTCCCCCTGGATAGCAGCCACCATCTTCCACTTGCTGATTTGCAGTAGGACCTTCTGCAATAGTAAGCTTGTCCATCTTCTCAGTTACACATGTGGAGCTGCAAACACTTCTAGGCAATTCATTGTTAATGAGCCTTGCTTCATCAAAAACTACATGAACTGACTCTTCTACAACTTGAGTAATCAAGTTGTAGACCCTATAAGCCTTACTGTTGTTGCTGTACCCAACAAAGATTCCCTCTTGGGATTTGGCAGCAAACTTGGTTAGATAAGACTTACCATTGTTAAGGATATAGTACTTGCAACCAAAGATCCTGAAATAGGATAGATTTGGTTTTCTGCCCTTCACAATCTCATAGGGGGTCTTCTTGTGGCTCTTGGTGATAGTATCCCTATTGATTACATGACATGCAGTATTTACTGCCTCAGCCCAGAAATATTCTGGGAGAGATGTGTCACTCAATAGGGTTCTACCAGCCTCTATCAAGGTTCTATTTTTCCTTTCAGCAATACCATTTTGCTGAGGTGTTCTTGGTGAGGAAAATTCCTAAAAAATATCAAACTCTTCACACATTTTTTTCATACTTTCAGACTGAAATTCAGTACCATGGTCACTTCTGATTTTGACCACTGTACTGTCTAATTCATTCTGAATTTGTTTAACAAAACTGTACAAGATACTTGGAGTTTCATACTTATGCCTTAGGAAGAACACCCAGGAATACCTTGAGTAGTCATCAACTACCACAAATATATAAACCTTCCTACCTAGGCTGTGAACTGGCATAGGACCAAAAAGATCAATATGCAAGAGATATAGACACCTCACAGCATCTTTGTTCTCAAGGCTATGAAAGGTGGATTTGGTCTGCTTGCCCTTTTGACAAGCTGAGCATATCCCATCCTTTATACACTTAACCTGAGGACCATTCCTCACTAACTCTTTGCTAAAGAGTTGGCCAATTATCTTATAGTTAAGATGAGCCAGCCTCTTGTGCCATTTAACACAATGTGAGACTCTTTCATCAGCTACAAGACAAATAGGAGAAACATTGTTTTCACACATAATATCTAGACAATAGACATTTCTCTTCCTATAACATGTCAGAATGATCTTTTGATCACTTGACCTATTGATATGACAACCATCCTTGACAAATGAGATGTCATATCCTAAATCACTCAGCTGACTTATGCTAATGAGGTTATGTTTCAAACCCTTTACATAAGCCCCTTGAGTAATTGTAATTAGGTTGCTAGAAATGTTACCAAAGCCTTTGATGATTCCTTTTTCTAAACCACCAAAGGTAACTTTAGGACCATCCTTGATTGGTGTATAGTCCTTCAGTAATCCCCTAGTTCCAGTCATGTGCCTGGAACATCCATTGTCCAAGTACCATATAGGGGCATGGCCACTTGGACTCACCTGCAAAACAGATTACTTAACCTTAGAACCCAAATAATTCTTGGGTCCTTGGTGCAGGTTAGTCTGACTTTTAACAAAACTACCTGTAGATCTTCTAGCAGGCAGTTTGCTACTCTCCTTGACACTAGAATTGTGCCAACAATCTATGGCAAAGTGGCCTACCTTGCCACAACACCAGCACTCAAATTTGTTATACCTTTGTTTAGGTACAACCCTGGCTGTTTTATCTACAGCAGGCTTCTTGTTGAGTACTGTGGCTTTGCCCTTACACTTGAACTTTACTGTCCAGGCAGGTTTTGTAAACCCCAATCCAGTTTTACCCTTATGAGGTACAAACTCATCTATCAAAGGTAGAACAGATTTTGGTTTAGAAAAAACTTGCTACAATATCTCTCTCCTTCTGAAGTCTAGCCTCTAGATTTCTAATTTGATCATTCTTGAATGTAATAGTACCCATCTGAATAACAGTAATGTTCTTCAGCCTGTCTATTTCATTTAGTTTCTGATCAAGCAACTTGTCAAAATCTGTTGCAGCCACTTTGAGACTAGCAATCTCCTTAGCCTGAGTTTTGGCCAAGAGTTTGCTTTTCCTCAAAGCCTGCAACAATACTCTATATTCATCAATCAACTGATGAATGTCTCCTTCAGATTCAGATCAACTCACATCACTTGATGCTGATGTATCTGATTCTAAACCAACACTCAAACTTGAACTAGAAGAACAAATTTGTACCTTACTTGGTCCAGGCTGATCCTGGATCTTGTCTCCTTCTGATAAGGCCTTCAGTCCCTTGCATTGAATGTCCTCATGCTCATAAATTGAGTTCATTAGCTGCATGAACTCATTTTCTTCTTCTTCAGCAAATAAGCCAATATAGGCTTCAGCTTCTGAATCTGTTTCTGAAGATGACATATCAGTCAGACTTTTATCCTTCTTAGCAACAAAGGACCTTTCCTTTTTGCCATTAAATTGAGTCTTCTTCTTGTCAGTGGACTCTTTCCTCTTTTCAAGACAATCAGCTACTACATGTCCTTGTCTATTGTAACAATAGCATACTGTTTTTGAGGATGTAGTTTTACTAGACTTGGACTTTCTCCTGTCATTCCATGATGACTTCCTTTTCTGGTAGTAGTCATCTTTTGGCTGTGAAGTGGATGGCTTGGACCTCCACTGCTTCTTCTTTAGAAACTTCTGAAAATGCCTAGTAAATGCGGCAAAGTCTTCATCACTTTCACTGCTTTCTGACTTCTTGCTATCTGAAGTATCTGTCTCAGCCTCAGTAACTTTTTGAGGTGGAGATGGAGACTTGCTTTTATATTTCCTAGTGGCTTCAGTCTTGAAGGCCACAGCTCTTTCTTTGTGCTCCACCCTAGTAGTCTTTTCTTCCTCCTTCCTTACCATTAACTCCATCGCATAAGATAACAGTTTTACAAACAAAGTTGGAGGAGGTATGTCAGCTAATTTGGCCATTTCCCTTATGACACAAATCTTGGTGTCCTAGTCCTTTGTCAGGGATCTCAAGAACTTATCATTCAACTCATAATTGCTGAACTCTCTTCCATAGGATATCAATTCATTGACTATCCTATAGAATTTCTTGTAGCATTCAGTTATGCTATCAGACCTGCCTTGTCTGAAGCTTTCATACTCTTGATTTAATAAAGACTTCCTATCTTGTCTTACCTCTTCTGATCCCTCCATATAGACTATCAGTGTGTCCCACATTTCTTTTGATGTTTTACAATGAATCAGATTCTGAAATGTAGCATCATCAATTGCACTTACAATAATATTCTGGGCCCTCTTGTCCATAGTGGCCAGAATTATTTCATCTTTAGTCATTTCTGAATAGTCTTTGGGAGTTCTCTGATTTGCATCCAAAACAGATACTTTCATTGGCACATATGGCTCTTCTTTGACTGTGATGTATATTCTTGGGTCAGATGCTTCCATAAAGAGTCTAACCCTCTCTTTCCAAATGCCAAAAATCTCTTTTCTGCAGATTGGCAATTTCATGGATCCTAGCTCTTTGTGATTCTCAGTTGAACCCATTTTCTTGATTCTTGATTATTCTGATTCTGCCTACAGGATCTTTACTCAGACTGTTATGTCCTTTTTGAGGAACCTGGCTCTGATACCACTTGAAAGAACTAGTGCCTAAACACCTAGAGGGGGGGGGGAGGTGAATAAGTGCACTTAATATTTTTAACTTTTAAGGCTGAAACACTGAATTATTAGACCTATTTATGCAATTCTTTACAGCAATTCAGCACAGATAACACAGCAATCACAGAATTAATCACACACAGAGTACACACAGATTTTATAGTGGTTTCCCAAGGTCTGGGTACATCCACTTTCCCCCTTCGCCTATCTAGTAGTGTACTAGATTCGGCCTAACTTCTCCACTTCTCCTCAGATCCTCAGATCTTACAACTCAGAACCCCAATTAGGTTCCTACAACTCAGAGTGATCCCACTCCTACAACTCAGGCACAAAAGCCCTACCACTCAGTCTTCAATTAGACCTACACTCAGGCACAACAGCCCTACCTCAGCCTTCAACAAGGCCTACACTCAGAGAAATGATTCTCCTACACTCAGGCTAACAGGCCCTACCTCAGCCTTTATAGATTTAGGATTACAACTCAGATCTATACAAGATCCTACAGAAATTATAAAATACAAAGTATATAACCACAACTCCTGATAGAGAGAGATGAGTTGACTGGCTTCTTGATGAGTTCTTGGAAGAACTTGGCAGAGATCAACCTCCCTTGGCTTTCTTCAAAGCTTCTTTAATTAGAACACAGTAGAGTTATATCTCTTTGCAGATGATCTTCAATCAACTGCAGTCTTGAGACTCAGATCTCAATCTGAATCTAACTTAGCAGCCCGGTTCAGCAACTGCACTTCTTAGAAGGAGCTCTCTCTCTCCAACTTCTTAGATCTTCACTTGAAGGTCTTCTTCTTGTTTGTTATTCCTCACTTTTTTGATTGCTTCATTCAATCATTCTCTTCTGTTGATGGAATAAGCCTTTATATAAGCTTTCTTCATGGTGACCGACTGATCCGGTTTCTAACGATCTTTTGACAACTCTGACAGTAGCAGTTGACCGGTTGAAATGACAGCTGTCAAGTCATCCAGTCAGTTCTTGAAATCTCTGTCAATGTCTGAAAGTGTCGAGACAGATAGTCTTTATGTGTCGACAAAAATAGACTAAGTGTCGACACAAGTAGACTAAGTGTCGACACTAGCCTTCATGGTGTCGACACAACTCCTTGTGTTGTAGAAACTGCTTCTCGACACTGCTTCTTCAGAATGTGTCGACATTGATCCTGTGTGTCGACACAAGTCCTTCTTCTCCGATACTTAGCTGATTCCTGCTAAGTGTCGACACAACTCCTTTGTGTCGACACATCTTCTTGTGTTGAGACTTTCTAAGTGTCGACACATCTTCTTTGTGTCGACACATGCCTTCTGTGTTGAAACTTTTGCTGAGTGTCGACACATCTCCTTTGTTTCGACACATGCCTTCTGTGTTGAAACTTTTGCTGAGTGTCGACACATCTCCTTTGTGTCGACACTTGTACTTAAACTTTGTTGAAGTTTGCTGAGTGTCAACACAGCCTCCTAGTGTCGACACTTGTACTTGAACTTTGTTGAAGTTTTGCTGAGTGTCGACACAGCCTCCTAATATCGACACATCTGCTGTCGACAAAGTTTCTCTGTGTGTCGACACTGCTTCTAAGTGTCGACACTGATTATGTAGACAATTCTTCATTGTGTGTCGACACTGCCTGTATGTGTCGACACTTTCCTTCTGGTGTTGACTCTGCATTCCTGGTGTCGACACAATTATTCCAAGTGTCGACACAGCTTCTCTAGGTGTCGACACAAGCCTTCTTAAGTGTCGACACTTTTATTCTAGGTGTCGACACATGGACTTAGAAACTTTTCCTACAAACCTGCAGTTACTTAACCTGTACAAATAAACTCAAAGCACATCAAATACACCTTGATGTATATCATTGAGTGGGGTGAGGCTTCTTCAAATCAGGTACATATATTCCAATGTACCCAACAGCAGCATTTCCTTCTATAGCAATTTCAGATGCAGATGTACAAATTTTGCCAGACTTTGATTCTGATTTGATTGAATTGAGTCATTTTATGGAAACTGACATTGACTTAGATGAGTCAGTTCCTGAGCAAACAAACACTATTGGTGATTTCCATTTAAATCCCACGGTTAATTTGACTGTTTTGTTGAGAAGTTTTGATACTATATATATGCAGTCTCTTCCAGAAGACTTTACTAAGCCACAGTTGGCAATTGTGCCCTATACATCTCCAATAAGTCCAGCAGTTGCTAAGCAACTCTGTGACAGTTTTGCTCTTCCAGTTGTTTCTCCAACATCTACAGTTATTCTAGAAGCCATCTCAGCACCTATTTTTGTTATGGATGACTCTCCTATGCCAGATTTGGATGAGTTAATCTTGGCTGATATTGAAAAGGAAAATAAGGTAGCAACTGAAAGCTCTGTCCCAGTCATTTCTGATTCCTGTATAGTTTCTGGAACTCCAGCTTCTGAACCTTCTGCCCCTCCTCCAGAAAAGACTGCTTTTGATGATAAAACTCTGAAAGCATTGGAAGCCTTATATGATAACCTTCAGGGTTCTGATTCTGAAGATGATGAAGCTGATGATGATGATGATGATTCAGATGAAGATGCTGCCAAGAATAAAAAGAAAATGCAGTTAAAGAAAAGGAAGGCTCCTCCTCCTCCAGCTCCCAAACCCAATCCCACTGCTGACACTCCCTAATACATTTTGCACAATGTTACTCCTTACAAGGGAATGCCTGCATGAATGTGGTTATCAAATAATCAGCAGAAGGAAAGGAAAAGAAGTAGGAGATATTCTCCTCCTCCAGTCCACAGATATAGAAAGGATCCACCACCTCCTCCTCCTCCAGCAGCTGGTGCCACTGGCTCTAGCTCTCAGAGATCTGCCCCCATGCAAACCTATTAGAGATATTCAGGGAGATCCTCTGGAAGCAGCCAGCAGAGGCAATAACCTTCAAGTAATCAACATCAGCAACATCAGCAACAAATCTCTGAAGAACAAAAAGCTGACAATCCTGAAAGACCTTACTCTCCTCCTATTCCATTTGAAGATCCTGAAACAGCCAATACTGCAAGAATGGCTAGGTTCCAGGAACTTATTGGTCTGTCATTGATCAATAAAGCCAAAGCTGAAGGTAAAGACATTTCAGGTTTTACAACTATGTATAAGTACAAGAAAGAAGAACTTAAGAGATTTGACAAAGGCAACAAGCTCTTCAATGTTGATGATTATATGAAGCTCCATCCTGAAGCAGTTGTCTCCAGAGCTACATCACTGAAGATCATTGGGGCAGCTGATATGACAATGACCCAGACCGAGGCTTCAAATCCTAACAGAGAAATTATCTTCAAAAAGGCAGGAGAGAAGACAATAGAAGACAAGTCTTTGCAGAAAAAGAAGAAGTAATCTTTATTTTGTTTCAATTTCTTTCTGTAATTTGTTTTCAATCTTTGTTACTTGTGTAACAGCCAAAAGTTCTGAAAAAGGAATTTTTGGGTGACACGGCCTGGGACACGGGCGTGTCCCAGGGCGTGTCAGTTGACACGGCCTGCGACACGGGCGTGTCGCAGGGCGTGTCGAGGTTGTGTCGACGATCGGCCTTTGTCTCGACGATTTTTCTCTCGACGATGCGTCGAGAGGAGGCACACGGCCCAGGACACGGGCATGTCCAAGGCCGTGTCGCATGCTCGACGATTTTGCTCGACGATCGTCGAGTGTCGAGAAGTGAGTGTCGAGAAGTGAGTGTCGAGTGTTGAACACGACCTGTGACATGGGCGTGTCACAGGGCGTGTCAAATCAGGCGACGAACTCAGCCCGCCGAAGGTTTCGACAGGGCGTGTCTTTGTGCCGTGTCTGGGCACACGGCCTGGGACAAGGGCGTGTCACAGGCCGTGTGAAGTATCGGGATGATTTGGGATTTTTTTCATCCAGGTACACGGCCACAGACACGGGCGTGTCTGAAGGCGTGTTGGTGACACGGCCCATGACACGGGCGTGTCCCGTGGGTGTGTCACTGGTTTGGATAAGTCGGTTGACCACCGCTTGAGGCACACGGCCTGGCACACGGCCGTGTTCGAGGCCGTGTCGGGTCAAATATGTGTTTTTGGCAGAATCGTGGCCGTCCATTCCTTCAGTCTAGATCCAATGGCTGAAGCTTCTTCTTATTTTTCCTTAAGGGCCGAAATCAGAGAAAGATTTCTCATTTTCTTTGGCCTTGAACTTTCTTCAAGTGAAGAGAGAAAGAGAGAGAGAAAGGAGGAGGAAGAAGGAAAGGGGGCTGCTGTTGGTGGTGCTGCGGTTTACCGACGAGAGATCCGAAGCCAGCGTTGCGGAGGAAACGCTCTTGCGAGTCTTGCAAGCTAGCTTGGAGTCCATGACACCGAAGCGATCGTCAAGGGTAACGACTTTTCTTCCTAGCCATGTGAAGGCTTCCTTTTTGGCATATTTTGTGATTTCCCCCACCAAGAGGTGGTTGGTTTTGGAAATCTTTGGGTGGATGCTTGAAATCCCCTTTTGTTAGCATATAGATCCGGAAATGGAGTACGGAATAGGCATCCTGTGTGAAGCCCATCTGGACAGGTTAGTCTGGATTGGTGATGTTGCATACGAACCGGAGAAGACTCCGTGATAAACGTGTAGTGTAAGGAGTCTACGGGTTATGCCTGCGAAAAGGAGTAGCAGGAAGTACTGGGGTGGTAGCCCAGGAAAATAGCCATGGGATGTTTTTGGGTCCAACCTGTGAATGAGGCACAGGAAGTACTGGTGGGACCAGGAAAGGCCCTTTTGTGATGCTTGATGTCATAGGGTGTCCACCTGTGAAGCGAGTCACAGGAAGTACTGGTGTGCCCAGGAAAGACCCCTGACATTTGTGCTTGTGCGGTGTCCACCTGTGGAGAGAGTCACAGGAAGTACTGGTGTGCCCAGGAAAGACCCGCTGTTGCTGTGAGGAAATGGGTATAGAGAAATACCCAGGCTTGAATGCCAAGAACAGGATTGGTGAGACCGACCCGCGCCTTTGATATAGCCATGAGTACGCTGTACTCGGAGAAGGCAAGGCGATTTGAGCAACGGGGGGTGGAGGATCCGACCTGCGCTATGTCCGTCCGACGTGAGACCAAAAAGTGCGGTCTGTTGGAGCGCATAGCAAGAGTCTTCGGCCTGCGCGCCATGACACAACGGGGTGCTATGGGCCATCCCGGTGTCCGAAGACTAACTCCGGCTGCACGCCATGGAGGAAATGCTCAAGAGAGTTACCGTTGGGTTGTAACCCTGATACGGTGGTGGGCAAGAGGTTGCCAGAACACCAAGAATGTGCCCTGAGTGCACGGACCGTTGGGCCGGGTGGCGAACGGTTGTGATGGCTTGTGTGCGTGACAGCACATTTTGATGATATAGCTTGCCATACTTGTGATCTAATATGCCTGCAGGGAAGAATACCGCTGCCCCGAGAGAAGGGGTAGGGTCGTTATAATTTGGTCAGCTAAACGCTGACCGTTGCTTTTGTTTGCCACCGGTGGGTGGATTGTCCCTTTCCAGGTGCTGGAGAGCCGAGCGGATCGCATAGAGGCTGAGTTTCCTGCGGGTGTTGCTGCTGCTGCTGCTAGCCCTCGAAGGCTAGCTGTGTTCTTTTGTGTGTTTTCTTTTCTTGTGGCCGGACTGCGCGCCAAACTGTTTTAGGCCACTGTGTGAAAGCCATGTAAGGCCATAAGGCCAACTCTTTGTATATGTTGTAAGACATTCCTATATGATATAAAATGAGGAGTTCAAGTTGTAGTCTAGGCTTCCGCTAGAATGCTTTGTGTTAGGTGCGATGCGCGACTCTGGTATCATCCTGTACCTTCACCGAATGTTTTGTGATATATCCTGTGGGGCCCCGGCCGGACCTTCTAGAATATATCATATGAACGCATGGGGTTGTTACATTTTTGGTATCGGTCGTCTTGGTCTTTCCCTCTCGAAGTCGTGGTCGACTTCTTATGTGGGGTGGCGAGCACGTGTTTGTGCACACCAAAGTCGACGAATGAACTCCTGAATGTCCATGATAGGCATGCATATTTGTGTGTTTGAGGAACCTGTGTGTTCTTCTTTTGTGTTGATTGCTTGGGTACGACCGCTAATGTGTGTGTCTTATCCACCTTTAGGTGACATGAAGTGGAGCTGGGCCGGCTGAGTCCCAGCGTTCTGATGAAAGTATGGCACCAGCCGCGGTGCCTACTCCTCCACCGTCTGAGGAACATGTGCGTTTAGTTGCGGAGGCCTTATTCACCATGATCCAAGGCCAGCCCCTTAGGCAGGAACAAGCGGCTGTGAGGCCAGAACAGGTGGCGGTAAGGCCTGAACCTGTCGTGGGTGTGGCCCCTCGAGCGGCTGAGAAGCAGCTAACGCGGTTTATGAGTTTCCATCCGCCTACGTTCTCGGGAGCGGGAACCCCGACGCAGGCTGAGGATTGGCTATCGCGTGTCAAGCGAGTGATGACGGCGATAGGAACGGCGGAGCATCAGAAAGTTACCTTAGCCACCTTCTTGCTTGAAGGAGAAGCTCGATTGTGGTGGGATGAGATGGAGTTGCATCACTTGGCGGGTCGTCCGTTAACCCAAGTGTCGATAGAAGAATTCTCCAGGCTCTTCCTTGCGAAGCACCTTCCTGTGGCTCAGCGGATAGCCATGGAAAATGAATTCCAACGGTTGACTCAAGGTGATGGCATTGTTGACGCGTACCTGCATGAATTTACTCGCTTGGGGCGGTATGCGGGTTCTATTTTTGCTGATGAGCAGAGGAAGACGAATCAGTTCTATGAAGGGCTGAGGGACGAGCTGAGGTTCCTTGTGTCCAGTTCTGTGAACCAAGGTTTCCAAGCGCTGGTTGACACCGCGACCGCGTTGGAAAAGGATATGAAGAGGGTGCAAGGGAAGAGAGCTTTGGCTGTGACACAACCGGAGTGGAAGGCGCCCCGATCAGGAAAACCATTTTATAAGAAGAGATGGGGTAAGAAGTCCAAGCCTAGTGGACAAGCTCCTTCATCCGTTGCAACGGGAGCAACATCAGGGGCAACCTCCAAGCCAGACACTCGTACCTGCTTCAATTGTGGCCGGATGGGACATATTGCGCGAGATTGTCGGATGCCGCCAAAGAGTGAAAAGAAGGCGGGAGCATCTTATGCAGAAAAAGGAAAGGCGGTGGTGGATTCTTCTGCCTCGCAGGCGCAACCCCGGGTCTACAATCTTGGCCTGCAAGAGGCCATCAAGCAGAGTGACGTGGTCACATGTATGAGTTTAGTTTGCTATTGTTTGTATGTTTTACTTAGTACCCCTATGTTTGTGGTTTGTGTGTGTGACATGTTTGTCCTAGGCTTTGTGATGATTCGGGACACGCTGGCGCGAGCACTGTTTGATACAGGTGCATCGCATTCTTTTCTGTCTAGTGAGTTTCTTACGCGGCTTGGATACCCAGTCGTCCAAAGGCAGATAGCGTCAGAGTGGTGTTGCCGAATGGTTGTTGGATGCTTGCGGATCAAGCTTGCGATGTGGCGGTTCAGTTCAGAAGTCGGGATTTTTGTTTAACCGCACTTGTTTTGCCAATATCGGAATTCAATGTGATTTTTGGGATGGATTGGCTTGCGGAGCAGCATGCTATGATTGATTGCCAGTCCAAAGAAATCACGTTGGGCCAGAATTCCGAACAGAAGACCAAGTTCGCGGGTATGCGAGGAGTGGGCGGGACGTTGATGTCTGCACTCTAGGTAGTCAAAGCTGTTCGGAAGGGTGCGGAGTGTTACTTTGCACTAATTCAGGCTGTTGAGCCTAAGGCCACTTTGTGCGAGGTTCCGATTGTGGCAGAATTTACAGATGTGTTTCCCGTGGATCTCCCTGGGCTACCACCCCAGCGGGAGATTGACTTCACAATTGAGTTGGTGCCAGGTGCGAAACCCGTGGCCCGCTCGCCATATCGCGTTGCGCCAAAAGAGATGGATGAATTGAAGGTTCAACTCCAAGAAATGTTAGAGCAAGGTTATATCCGCCCAAGTATGTCACCTTGGAGCGCGCCTGTGCTCTTTGTAAAGAAGAAAGATGGTGGGTTACGGTTGTGTATCGATTACCGTGAATTGAATAAGCTGACCGAGAAGAATAAGTATCCTATACCTCGGATTGATGAGTTATTCGATCAGCTAGTGGGCTCGACCGTCTATTCGAAGTTGGACCTGAAGTCTGGTTATTACCAGTTAAGAATTCGGGAAGGTGACATTCCCAAAACCGCATTTGGAACGCGTTATGGGCACTATGAGTTCACAGTCATGCCCTTTGGATTGTGCAATGCGCCTTCAGTGTTTATGGATCTGATGCACCGTATTTTTCGTGAGTACCTGGATCTGTTTGTGATAGAATTCATTGATGATATCCTGGTATACTCGAAGTCCAAAGTTGAGCATGAGATTCACTTGCGGTTGGTGTTGAACACGTTGAGGCAAAATCAGCTATATGCCAAGTTCTCGAAGTGCGAGTTTTGGCTATCGTCAGTGCCATTTTTAGGCCATGTGGTGAGTGGAGCGGGCATTGCAGTGGATCCAGCGAAGATAAAAGCCATACAAGAATGGCCAATGTTGTCTTCCGTGGCCGAAGTCGGGAGTTTTCTTGGACTTGCGGGCTACTATAGAAGATTTGTGGAGAACTTCTCGCGGATCGCTTTGCCGCTAACCACACTGACGCGAAAAGATCAAAAGTTAGTTTGGACGCCAGAGTGCGCACGAGCTTTTGAAGAGCTGAAGGTTCGGTTGACCACGACACCAGTATTGTCTTCGCCATGTGGAACCGATGGCTTTGTGATTTATAGTGATGCCTCAGGGAGCGGCTTAGGCTGCGTTCTTCTGCAGAGCGGAAAGGTGATTGCTTATGGCTCACGCCAACTAAAGGTGCACGAACGAAACTATCCCGTCCATGATTTAGAATTAGCGGCGGTGATTTTTGCACTCAAGTTGTGGCGACACTACCTTTATGGAGTGAAGGTGGAGATCTATACCGATCATAAGAGCCTAAAGTATCTTTTGGAGCAAAAAGACTTGAACATGCGACAACGAAGGTGGTTGGAGTTCCTTGGGGACTACACTTTCGAGATTCACTATACACCCGGGAAGGGGAATGTTGTCGCGGATGCCTTGAGTCGACGGATTCCGGCTAGAGCGAATTGGTTACAAAGGCATGATAATCGCCTTATCCAGGAGTTGGAGGCGTTGGAGATCTATTGTGTTGACAAGAATTCCACTGCCATTGCATGTTTGAACTGGACTGAGGTGCAATGTGACCTTGCTGACCGAGTTCGACGGGCAACGGAGTTGGATGAAGATCTCTTGCGCTATGTGACTGAAGGGCCAGAAGACAAATTCACCTGGAATGACGGTCTTTTGCGAAAAGAGGGCCGTTTGTGCGTCCCAAATGTGGGGAAGCTGAGGGAAGAACTGATGTATGAAGTGCATTATACCAAGTATTCCATTCACCCTGGGAGCACAAAGATGTTCAATAATATGAAGAAGCTTTTCTGGTGGCCAGGGCTCAAGAAAGATGTTGCCCTTTATGTAGTCAAATGTCAAACATGTGCGATGGTGAAGGCGGAATGCCAAAAGCCGGGCGGTTATTTGAAGTCACTGCCGATCCCAGAGTGGAAATTTGATGATATTTCCATGGATTTTGTGCACGGGTTGCCAAGATCGCAGTGAGGAAATGATTCCATTTGGGTGATAGTTGACCGGCTAACGAAAGTAGCACATTTTCTCCCGAACAGGCGGGATGATTCAGTTGAAAGTTTGGCAAAGTTATATGTTGACCAGATTGTGCGTCTTCACGGTGTTCCTCGGAGCATCGTAAGTGATCGAGATGGGCGGTTCACGTCAAATAATTGGAGGCTAGTTCACCGACTGTTGGGCATGAAGTTGACTTTCAGTACGGCCTTTCATCCCCAAACGGATGGCCAAACTGAACGTACCAACAGAACAATGGAGGACATGCTCCGAATGTGCGCCCTTGACTTCAGAAAGAGATGGGAAGATCATCTCTATATGGTCAAGTTTGCGTATAATAACAGCTACCAGGCAAGCATTGGGATGGCACCATATGAAGCCCTATATGGAAGGAAGTTCCGTACTCCCTTGGCTTGGGTAGAAGCGGGTGAAGCCCGGGTTGTTAAACCAAATGAGATGGATGAAGCAAACTCAACCATTCGGACTATTCGAGAGAGATTGCTTATTGCTCAAGATCGACAAGCGAAGTACTACAACGCCAAGCACCGGAACGTTGAATTTGCGGTTGGCGATTGGGTCTACTTGAAGATCAAGCCATTCAAAGGTGTCTCTAGGATTCGACGATTGAAAAAGTTGAGTCCAAGATATTTGGGTCCTTTTGAAGTGGTTGAGCGAATTGGCAAAGCGGCTTATCGGCAAGCTCTGTCGGCGGACTTGGGTGGGTTCCATGATGTCTTTCACATCTCGGTGCTTCGGAAGGCCGTGAAAGATCCAACTCAAGTGATCGCGGATGATCGTGTGCCGGTGGAGTATGGGCTAACAACGAAAGTTCGACCCATCCAGATCGAAGATCGAGCCGAGAAACAGTTGCGGAACAAGACGGTCGGTATGGTAAAAGTCCGGTGGGACAACTGCGGTCGTGAAGAACTGACATGGGAACGCGAGCAAACAATGCGAGAAGAGTTCCCTGAGCTGTTTTTGTAATCTGTAGCGAGAGTGTTGTAACATAACATTTTATACGTTGTTACATATTTCTTGCTGCTTTCTGTTGCTTTCCTATCTCTAAATTTCGAGGACGAAATTTCTTGTAGGAGGGGAGGATTGTAACAGCCCAAAGTTCTGAAAAAGGAATTTTTGGGTGACACGGCCTGGGACACGGGCGTGTCCCAGGGCGTGTCAGTTGACACGGCCTGCGACACGGGCGTGTCGCAGGGCGTGTCGAGGTTGTGTCGACGATCGGCCTTTGTCTCGACGATTTTTCTCTCGACGATGCGTCGAGAGGAGGCACACGGCCCAGGACACGGGCGTGTCCAAGGCCGTGTCGCATGCTCGACGATTTTGCTCGACGATCGTCGAGTGTCGATAAGTGAGTGTCGAGAAGTGAGTGTCGAGTGTTGAACACGGCCTGTGACACGGGCGTGTCACAGGGCATGTCAAATCAGGCGACGAACTCAGCCCGCCGAAGGTTTCGACAGGGCGTGTCTTTGTGCCGTGTCTGGGCACACGGCCTGGGACACGGGCGTGTCACAGGCCGTGTGAAGTCTCGGGATGATTTGGGATTTTTTTCATCCAGGTACACGGCCACAGACACGGGCGTGTCTGAAGGCGTGTTGGTGACACGGCCCATGACACGGGCGTGTCCCGTGGGCGTGTCACTGGTTTGGATAAGTCGGTTGACCACCGCTTGAGGCACACGGCCTGACACACGGCCGTGTTCGAGGCCGTGTCGGGTCAAATATCTGTTTTTGGCAGAATCGTGGCCGTCCATTCCTTCAGTCTAGATCCAAGGGCTGAAGCTTCTTCTTCTTTTTCCTTAAGGGCCGAAATCAGAGAAAGATTTCTCATTTTCTTTGGCCTTGAACTTTCTTCAAGTGAAGAGAGAAAGAGAGAGAGAAAGGAGGAGGAAGAAGGAAAGGGGGCTGCTGTTGGTGGTGCTGCGGTTTACCGACGAGAGATCCGAAGCCAGCGTTGCGGAGGAAACGCTCTTGCGAATCTTGCAAGCTAGCTTGGAGTCCATGGCACCGAAGCGATCGTCAAGGGTAACGACTTTTCTTCCTAGCCATGTGAAGGCTTCCTTTTTGGCATATTTTGTGATTTCCCCCACCAAGAGGTGGTTGGTTTTGGAAATATTTGGGTGGATGCTTGAAATCCCCTTTTGTTAGCATATAGATCCGGAAATGGAGTACGGAATAGGCATCCTGTGTGAAGCCCATCTGGACAGGTTAGTCTGGATTGGTGATGTTGCATACGAACCGGAGAAGACTCCGTGATAAACGTGTAGTGTAAGGAGTCTACGGGTTATGCCTGTGAAAAGGAGTAGCAGGAAGTACTGGGGTGGTAGCCCAGGAAAATAGCCATGGGATGTTTTTGGGTCCAACCTGTGAATGAGGCACAGGAAGTACTGGTGGGACCAGGAAAGGCCCTTTTGTGATGCTTGATGTCATAGGGTGTCCACCTGTGAAGCGAGTCACAGGAAGTACTGGTGTGCCCAGGAAAGACCCCTGACATTTGTTCTTGGTGGAGAGAGTCACAGGAAGTACTGGTGTGCCCAGGAAAGACCCGCTGTTGCTGTGAGGAAATGGGTATAGAGAAATACCCAGGCTTGAATGCCAAGAACAGGATTGGTGAGACCGACCCGCGCCTTTGATATAGCCATGAGTACGCTGTACTCGGAGAAGGCAAGGCGATTTGAGCAACGGGGGGTGGAGGATCCGACCTGCGCTATGTCCGTTCGACGTGAGACCAAAAAGCGTGGTCTGTTGGAGCGCATAGCAAGAGTCTTCGGCCTGCGCGCCATGACACAACGGGGGGCTACGGGCCATCCCGGTGTCCGAAGACTAACTCCGGCTGCACGCCATGGAGGAAATGCTCAAGAGAGTTACCGTTGGGTTGTAACCCTGATACGGTGGTGGGCAAGAGGTTGCCAGAACACCAAGAATGTGCCCTGAGTGCACGGACCGTTGGGCCGGGTGGCGAACGGTTGTGATGGCTTGTGTGCGTGACAGCACATTTTGATGATATAGCTTGCCATACTTGTGATCTAATATGCCTGCAGGGAAGAATACCGCTGCCCCGAGAGAAGGGGTATGGTCGTTATAATTTGGTCAGCTAAACGCTGACCGTTGCTTTTGTTTGCCACCGGTGGGTGGATTGTCCCTTTCCAGGTGCTGGAGAGCCGAGCGGATCGCATAGAGGCTGAGTTTCCTGCGGGTGTTGCTGCTGCTGCTGCTAGCCCTCGAAGGCTAGCTGTGTTCTTTTGTGTGTTTTCTTTTCTTGTGGCCGGCCTGCGCGCCAATTTGTTTTAGGCCACTGTGTGAAAGCCATGGAAGGCCATAAGGCCAACTCTTTGTATATGTTGTAAGACATTCCTATATGATATAAAATGAGGAGTTCAAGTTGTAGTCTAGGCTTCCGCTAGAATGCTTTGTGTTAGGTGCGATGCGCGACTCTGGTAACATCCTGTACCTTCACCGACTGTTTTGTGATATATCTTGTGGGGCCCCGGCCGGACCTTCTAGAATATATCATATTAACGGATGGGGTTGTTACAACTTGTTTAAACAAAACCTATGTATATATATCTATTGCATTTGTTGGTAATTCTCTGCCAGATATATTTCTTTTTCTTGCTTTGTTTATCTACTTTGAGTCTCTTAGTGACCTCACCCAAATAGGGGGAGATTGTTGGATCCCTAGTTGATTTGGGCTAGGTTCACTAGCTTAGGTTGTGACCCAATATGTATATCCAGGGTCAATTTTGTGTCCTAGAGTCTAGGACAAGTCATTAGGTTCAACTTCAGATGGACCAGCTCTCAACAAGACCATCAGAGACTCCAGACTTAGAAGATTTCAAGACTAAGTAAAATGAGTTCGATGTTCATCGAACTCAGGTCGACGAAAGGTGTTCTGAGCTCGACGATCTTGAGACATTTCTCTGTGCTGAGCTCGACGATCCTTGTTCTCAATTTGACGAAAATTGGGACTCTTCAACTCCAGATTTTTCTAAGTCCAACTTCAGACTTTGGTCGACGAACTAGAATCCGAGCTCGACGAACTTGGACCTCAAGTTCACAACTTCTCAGGTTGACGAAGTCAACTTCTCAGGTCGACGAATGCAGTACTCTACCTGACGATTTCTGGTCGATGATTTGAAGCCTTCACAGTCGAGACTTCTCAAATTCCAAGTCCTCAATCATTCTCAGCTCGACGATATTGGATCTCAGCTCAACGAATGATGATTCTCAGCTCGACGAATGAAGATTGTCAGTTCGACGAAGATTGAAGCAGAATTGACAAGATTCCTTGGAAGACCAAATTGCTATTATCTGGTCGACGAACTCATCAGCTCAGCTTGATGAACTGTGAACTCAGCTCGACGATCCCTGTTCTTCGTTCGACGATTCTATAATAGGTCTTCTCCAGTTTTCCATCCCTTTTCTTGGCGATGAATCCTGAGTAATTAATGCTTAATCTTCTCGGAATGTTACCATTGGAACGAGCATTGATCATGGATTATTTCATGCCGTTTTTCCATGGGACAGTTAGGGAAATCATTGATTGCCGCTTCCTTCCCAGGCCGATTGCATTTACTGCTCAAGGTTTCAAATTTCCAAGTGTTGTTTAGTCATTCTTCAGTAAGAAAATAAAAAGAAGATAAGATTACGCAATACTACAGACAGACATACACAGAATATTCAAGAACAATCTTATAGAAATATAAAGTTTTTCTACAATCAGCCCAGGCCAGAGAACAACTTCATCTAGAAGAAGAAGAACATTCAATCACTATCAAGAGTCTTCTTCCTTGAATTCTCAGGACAACTTCAGAAGGACAACAAAACTCTATCTGTCAATGAAGTTCTTGAAGCAATCTCTGGTCCAGGCACTCAAGCTTTTGAAGACCTGTCACCCTGAATCAGTGCTCCAGAATTCCTGATCCCTTCAAGATCTCAGAGGGAGCAATCTGCTGAAATCAATCCACAAGTCTTCTCAGTTGATATTGAGAAAGAGAAGACACCATCACCTTTTTCCATCCTCTGTACAGGGTTTTAATTCCCTTCAAAATTATTCCTGGTTGCAAGTCTCCTTCCAAAAGACTTGAGATTTTGGTTTTTGAGCACCTGAACAAATGTTCATTGGTGTCAGACACCTGATCAAAAAACTGAGTGGATTCCTACCAGGGTGGTAGAAGAGTGGATGTACCCAGGTTGGGGAACCACTATAAAATTTCTTGTGTCGTCTGGTTGCCCTTTTTCTCTTGTTTTGACTGTGTTGTTCTGTGATTGTTTAGGTTGCTGTGCTTATTTCCTTGCTTCCTAATCTGTTCACTTAGGATTACAGCAAAAGCTGTAAAACTTTTTAGTGAGCACAATACTCTATTCACCCCCCCTCTAGAGTATTTCAGGTCTAACCTGCACTTTCAATTGGTATCAAAGCCAGGTTGGTTAATCTACCACACCTTAAGAGGTTAACTGGTTGTACAGGCTAACACCTGAACCATAAAGATCCCTCTTGTTAGATCTGATTGTTTTGTTTTTGTTATTAGATTTATTTCTTCACAGACATGGCTCAAAACAAAGATTATGCAAGCATCAGACCTCCAGTATGCAATTTTAACAGATTTGCCATCTGTAAGGCAAGAATCAAATTATATATGAATTCTATTGATGAGGATATTTTTGCTTCTATCTTGACAGGAGTACCTCCAGCACCTACATCTTCTCCAAGTACCTCCACCAACATGACTGCTGTACCTCCTCCAGAGAATAATGATGCCTACAATAAATCCAAAATTGCAGATGCAAAGACAATGAACATCTTGGCTCAAACTATGTCTGATGACATATTTCAGAAGGTGGCTCAGTGCACCTCAGCCAAGGCCATTTGGGATTCTCTCAACCAAATGGTAGCTAGCTCAGCAGATGAAAGGAAAGACATGAGATCAAATCTTATATCCCTGTATGAGAATTTTAAGAAGGAAGAGGCTGAATCAGTGGCTGAAATGTACAACAGGTTGAGCTCAATCATCAATGAGCTTAAAACCTTAAATAAGGACATCACCCTGACAGAGGTGAATGATAAGATTCTGATGTGCTTCCCTAGCTCTTGGTATTCTAGAATCTGGCCTATCAAAGAAGCCAGAAGCTTAAATGAGATATCAACTGAATCTCTGCTAGGCAAATTAAAGTCCTATGAGCAGTTGATCAAATCAAGAGAAGCAGCTGAACAGAAAGTAACAACTCCAGTGAGAAATGATCACATCATAGCCTTCAAGGCATATGAGGAAAGTGAGACCTCAACATCCAATGAGGAACTCATGAGCCTCTTTGCAAAAAGATTCTATAAGATGGCTAGAAAGGATTTCAGAAGAAAATCATCCAGGCAGGATGATAAGCCCAGATTTGACAAGACACCAACCAAGGAGGTTGTGTGCTTTGGATGCAGAAAGTCTGGACATTACATCTCAGAATGTCCAGAAAACCAGAAGAAGTAGAAAAGTAGAGAAAAGGACACCAGGAGAAAACACAGCAGCAGACCCTCCTCAAGCAAGTACAAAAAGAAAGACAAGGGCTTTGTTGCTGAAACATGGAGTGATACTGAAGAAGAATCATCCTCTTCCAAGGAGGTTTGCCTTATGGAAATTGATGCCTCTAGGAGCAATTCAGGATTAGAAGGAGAATCTGAAGATCAGGCAGCCTTAGACTCAGAGGCAGATCAGGTCCTTTCAAGCTGTGATGGACATAACAAGCACAGTAAAGGGACATAACAAGTCGCAAGCTGATGGAAGAAGTCTCAAGCTGATGGACATAACAAGCACAGTAAATGCCAGATTAAATGGCAAGCTGAGCTTGGGTGCATCATCAGGTTTGCCCCCCATAATTAAGAAAAATATTCTTTCAACACCCATTAAATTTATTTCTGCCAAGGGAAAAGAAAAGATAATAGACAAACCAATGTCAGAAAACAACCCAAAACCCATAGACAAGAGAAATAAAAATCAGAAAACAGTTAATAAAAATAAGGTTCAGCAGCATTCGTCAAACTCAGATCGACGAAATGTGGCCAGTTCATCGAGCCTAGATCGACGAACGCTGAACGCAAACTTCAGGTATAACAATTCATCTAACTGCGATCGACGAACTTTGTATGGTTCGTCTAGCAGAGGTCGACGAACTTGGGGTGCAGAAAATGACCATTATCATTCTCTGAGCAGAGATCGACGATCTCAACCATATTCGTCGAACTCTGGTCGACGAACTTACAGAAATTCGTCGAACCCAGAAGGACCAAATATAAATTATTTCTCTTACAGAAATTCTAAGACAGCTAATAAACCATTCAATCCAGTAGCTGATTGGGTTATTCCACCTAGGAGATGTAACGCCCCGAATTTTGTGTGCGAGTCGGTCGCGGAAAAAGAGTTTTTGGTGCCTGTAGGGGTACACGGCCTAGGACACGGGCGTGTCCAAGGCCGTGTCTGGCTGGTGATTTTTGGCCGTTTCCAACCCGAGAAGGACACGGCCAGGAACACGGCCGGATGACACGGGCGTGTCATCCGACACGGGCGTGTGCCAACCCGTGTCCCTACCCGTGTCCTGATAGGTCATGTCCGTTGCCGTGGCGGTTATGCGTGACACGCCCACGAACACGGGCGTGTCGAGGAACCCGACACGGGCGTGTCAGGTCAGACACGGGCGTGTCTTGGCCCGTGTGCATTTCTCAGTTCGACGATCGTGCCTGGATCGAGGCACACGGCCTTGGACACGGTCGTGTGCCAAGCCGTGTGCGGCCCAGGTCTGGGGAATTTTGTGCAGATCCGAGCCGTTCATTTTCTTTAATTAGGATCCAATGGCCCAGATGAGATCCTGCTCTGTTAAGGCCGGGAATAGGGAGTTATTCCCTCATTTTTCTCTCCAAAGTTCTCCCCTTCCAAAGTGAGAGAGGAGAGGAAGAAGAAGGAGGTTTCCGGCCGCCGGCGGAGCATCGGAGCACCGTTTCGAAATCGGAGAGCGGATCCGTGGAGGGAAGGTCATTGCGAAGAGTTCTAACCGCGTAGTTTTTCCATGGCGCCAAAACGGACTACAAGGGTAACGATTCTCAACTCGAGCGCTTGAATCTCTTTCTTTCTGCATAGGGAATCCCGCTCCCGCGAGTATGCGGTGAGTGCGTGGTGTTCCTTGGGGTTGACGGGAATAGTCCCCCTTGTGTTGCATGTAGAGCCCGGAATCGTAAGTACGGGCATAGGCATTGTGTGTGAAGCCTACCCGGACGTGTTTTGTCTGGATCGGTGATGTTGCATTTGATATGGTTTTGCCGGAGAAGACTCCGTGCTTTGGATTTTTGGGTTTCCATGCGGTAGATTGCAGCAGGGATCCTTGAAGGTTAGCTTCAAGGCGCACCCGGAAAATTGAGCGGAAACGTGTTCTGCTAACTTGGCGGTCTGGGAACCGGCCTTGATCATAACTGGGTTATGAGACTGTTTTGGAAAATTTGGGATCCGAGAGAAGCTTGGCCCGCGCAAAGTTCCTTAAATTGGACATGCGGCGTGAGCAACGGGCAAGTGGAATTGGACCTAGGCTATGTGGTTCGGTGCGAGAGACCCGAAGACGGGGACTGGCCGTTGGCATAGTCGGAGCCTTAGACGGTGGTCAGAAAGGCTAAATGCTCACATGTTGTTGCCATCCTAGGGATGGTGGTGAATGCACTGATTTGTCAGGGTTCACCATGAATGTGCCCTGAGTGCACGGGGTGTTTGGCCGTGCGAGCCTACGCCTGTGGCGAATTATAATTGCGATATATATATTGTTGGGCTAATGTTTTGCAGGGAAAGAGCACCGCCGTCCCGAGTAAGGGGCGGGGTCGTTATAATTTGGTCGGCTTTTAGCTGACCGTTGCTTTATTTGCCACCGTGCGGTGGTATGTGCTTGCAGGTGCTGCGGAGCCGAGCGCCAAATAGCGGGCTGGAGCCCATGTTGCTGTGCTGGCCCTAGAAGGCCGTAGAATAGCTGTTTTTATATATTTCATGTGTGGCCGGCCTGCGAGCCGATGTATGTAAAACACTATTTATGAAGTGAACATTTGTAAGGCCATAAGGCCATGTACCCGTTTCTATGTATTTGAGTTTTCATTCCTATTGTTGTAGCTGTGGGCATTCATATTGATGGATTTAATTTTGGGTTCTTTCAACTTTAAAATCTTCCGCTAGAATGCTCTGTGATTAGGACGAGTAGTCTTAATTAGATGGTTTGATTTATTCATTTAGTAACCCTTCCGACTGTCTGTGGTATATGGCGTCGGGTTCCAGCTGGACCTTCTGTTATATGCCATGCGATGGATGGGGGTGTTACAATTTGGTATCAGACTTCTGGTTACGGTCATGCTTAAATGAATTCGTGGGCGAATTCTTTTAAGGGGTGGTGAGCACATGTGTGCGTCATCGTTATAACATTAAAAAGAACCCATGAATGTCCACTTAGGAATGAAAATACACTTGTTTTGTGGAACCTGAGTGTTCCAATGATTGCTTTTAGCAATTTGTTTATCGCCTAATCGTGTGTCTTTGCTTTTATAGGCAGCTAGGAGCGGTGCTGGTCAGTTAGAGCGTCCGCAATCAGCGGAAAGTAGTGCACCAAGGGACGTGCCTGCTACACCTCCTTCAGCAGAAACCATCAGGATGGTGGCTGAAGCCGTGTTCGCAATGATAAATGCCCAACCTGCAGGGCAAATGCATCGCGCACCTCCTGCGGATGAGCACGAACCGGTTAGGGCGGCAGAGCCGAGAGTGGTGGAACGCACAGCAGTTGAGTTAGTAGAGCCGAGGAGAACTACGGAGCGGCAGCTAAAGCACGTGATGGGCTTTAATCCTCCGAGGTTTAATGGGGTTGGAACGCCAACTCAAGCTGAGGACTGGCTCTCTTCCATAAAGAGGGTGTTGACGGCCACAATGACTGAGGAGTGGCAGAAGACCACCATAGCGACTTTTCTTTGGAAGGTGAGGCGAGGCTGTGGTGGGACGAGTTGGAGTTTCATCTTCTAGTGGGAAGGCAACTTGCGGATGTGCCGATAGAAGAATTTTCAAGATTGTTCCTAGCCAGATTTGTACCTTCTGCTCAGAGGTTGGAGATGGAGAATCAATTTCTTGGGTTGACTCAGGGATCCAGAAGCGTGGACGAATATCTGCATGAGTTCACACGGTTGGGTCGTTATGCTGGTGCTATGTTTTCAGAAGAAGAGAGGAAGACCAACCGATTCTATGAGGGTCTTCGTGGCGATTTACAGTTACTCCTTGCTGGGCCTAAGGCGCAGGGCTTCCTAGCCTTGGTCAATTCGGCCCGATCGTTGGAAAAGGTTGCGAAGAAAGTTCAAGAGAAGAGGGACCCAGGAGAAAGGAAGACCGAGTTCAAGGTGCCAAGTCACAAGACAGGTTTCCGCAGATGGAACAAGAAGCGGAGGACTTCAAACTCAGCCCCTTCGGCTGATGCATCGGGGGCAACTACAAGTCGAGTCCCCGGAGCTTGCTACAACTGCGGGAAGACGGGGCATTTTGCTCGGGAGTGTTGGAGCGGACGTCCAAAGTCCGAGAGGAGACCTGGAGCGACTTATGAGGAGAAAGGGAAGGCGGTGGAGTCAACCGCATCCCATCATGCTCCTGCCCAGCCTAGAGTCTACAACCTTGGTCTACAGGAGGCCATAAAGCAAGCAGACGTAGTGACAGGTATGAGTTAAATTATAGTGGTTTAACTTTTGTAGTTGTTACTTTTGTATTTGTTAGCTTACGTTTGTTAGTGCTAGGCTTTGTGTTGATCTTTGGGTTTCCGGCGAGAGCCCTTTTTGATACGGAGCATCACATTCCTTCTTGTCTGAAAAGTTTATATCGCGCATCGGAGTTCCGTTCTCGATGGCAGAAAACAAGTTGGATGTGTTGTTGTCTAATGGGTGCTCAATGCGTGCGGATAGGATCTGTGTTGTAAAGATTCGGATTGGAGACCGGGAGTTTGATTTGCGGGCGTTGGTTCTACCATTAGTGGAGTTCGATGTAATCTTCGGTATGGATTGGCTCTCGGAGCAGAGTGCATGCATTGATTGCAACCGCAAAGAAGTCAAGTTGGGTCTGGACACTGATCGGGAGACTACTTTTGCGGGCATGAAGGGGTCAAGGAAAGTTCTGATATCGGCCCTTCAGGCGTTTAAGGCAGTTCGGTCTGGGGCAGAACTGTATGTCACTCTAGTGCAGACTTCGACGCCTAAACCTAGTTTGGGCAACATCCCAGTTGTGTCCGAGTATCCTGATGTGTTTCCAGATGATCTCCCAGGAGCCCCTCCTCAGCGGGAGATAGACTTTACTATAGAGCTGGTACCGGGTGCCAAACCGATGTCACGCTCCCCCTATCGGATAGCCCCGAGAGAAATGGCAGAGTTGAAGGTGCAACTGCAGGAGTTGCTAGAGCAAGGTTATGTGCGTCCAAGTTCGTCGCCTTGGAGCGCAACAGTTCTCTTTGTTAAGAAGAAAGATGGGAGCTTGCGGCTTTGTATCGATTATCAGGAATTGAACAAACTTACGGAGAAGAACAAATATCCAATCCCGAGGATTGACGATTTATTTGATCAGTTGGTTGGGTCAACTGTATATTCGAAGTTAGATTTGAAGTCCGGTTATTATCAGTTGAGGATAAGGGAGAGCGACATTCCAAAGACAGCATTCAGTACGCGGTTTGGGCATTACGAGTTCACGGTTATGCCATTTGGGTTGACAAATGCGCCATCCGTATTTATGGATCTGATGAATAGGACGTTCAGAGAATATTTGGATCAGTTTGTGATAGTATTCATCGATGATATTCTAGTGTATTCGCGGTGCGAGGAGGATCATTACAAGCATTTACACATGGTGTTGGAGACTTTGAGGAAAAGTCAGTTGTATGCAAAGTTCTCCAAGTGTGAGTTCTGGTTATCCTCGATAGCGTTCCTTGGTCATGTTGTCAGTGGAGAAGGAATAGCTGTGGATCCGGCGAAGATACTGGCGATACGGGAGTGGCCTACTTTGACTACAGTGGCAGAGGTCCGGAGTTTTCTGGGGCTTGCTGGCTACTACAGGCGCTTCGTAGAGAACTTCTCGCGGATAGCACTACCACTCACGACGTTGACAAGGAAGGATCAGAAGTTTGTGTGGTCTTCGGAGTGCGAACAGGCTTTTGTAGAGTTGAAGAGGCGGTTAACCACGGCGCCTATTTTATGTTCGCCAAGTGGTACCGAAGGGTTCGAGATTTATAGTGATGCTTCAGGCAGTGGTTTGGGCTGTGTTCTGCTACAGCATGGGAGAGTGATAGCTTATGGTTCACGACAATTGAAAGTTCACGAGAGGAATTATCCGGTCCACGACTTAGAGTTAGCGGCCGTGATTTTTGCTCTAAAGCTTTGGAGGCACTATCTGTACGGTGTGAAGGTAGATATTTACACCGATCATAAGAGTTTGAAGTACCTATTGGACCAAAAGATCTGAACTGAGGCAGAGGAGGTGGATGGAGTTCTTAGGGGACTACACCTTCAAGATACACTATGTGCCTGGGAAGGGAAATGCAGTGGCGGATGCGTTGAGTCGTAAGATTCCCGCACAAGCCAATTGGTTATCAGTACATGATGAAAGATTGGTCCAAGAGTTGGAGGCATTGGAGATATCTTGCGTTGACAAGCAGTCTAGTGCCGAGGCGAAACTGTTTTGGACAGAGGTGCAGTGTGACCTAGCGGATAGAGTTCGGCGGGCTTTGGTTCAGGATAGCAGCATGAAGCAAATCCTAGATGGATCTTTGGATGGGTCAAATTCCCAGTTTGTGGTTGAAGATGGGTTGCTAAGGAAGGACGGTCGTCTATGCATTCCTAGTGCGGATAATATTCAGGAGGAGTTGATGTATGAGGCTCATCATACCAAATACTCAATCCACCCGGGAAGCACGAAGATGTATAGAGACATGAAGAAATTATTCTGGTGGCCGGGTTTGAAGAAGGATGTGGCGCTTTATGTGGCCAAGTGCCGTACTTGTGCATTAGTGAAGGCGGAATGCCAGAAGCCCGGAGGTTTTTTGAAATCACTTCCTATCCCAGAATGGAAGTTTGACGATATATCTATGGATTTTGTGCACGGTTTGCCGAAGTCGCAGAAAGGAAATGACGCCATTTGGGTGGTCGTAGATAGATTGACAAAGGTGTCGCACTTTATCCCAATGAGAAAGGAAGATCCAGTAGAAAGGTTAGCCAAACTCTACGTGGATAATATTGTACGACTGCATGGTGTGCCTCGCAGTATTGTTAGTGATCGTGATGGACGCTTCACGTCAAATGACTGGAGGTTGGTGCATGGTATGTTGGGTACTATGCTAAAGTTCAGCACAGCCTTTCACCCGCAGACAGATGGCCAAACCGAGAGAGTCAACAGAACTATGGAGGACATGCTTCGCATGTGCGTCCTAGATTTCGGGAAGCATTGGGAGGATCACCTGTACATGGTGGAGTTTGCGTACAACAATAGCTTTCAGGCAAGCATTGGAATGGCGCCTTTCGAAGCTTTGTATGGGAGGAAGTGTCGTACGCCGTTGTCTTGGTTGGAGGCAGGCGAATCAAAGTTGTATAAACGTCAAGCGGTGGAAGATGCCACTTCAATGATACGGACAATTCAGGAAAGGCTGAAGATTGCTCAGGATAGACAGTCAAAGTACTACAATGCCAAACATAGAAATGTGGAGTTCAACGTTGGCGACATGGTATATTTAAAAATCAAGCCGTTCAAGGGTGTATCGCGGGTTCGACGCTTGAAGAAGCTGAGTCCGAGATACCTTGGACCATTTGAAATCCTGGAGCGTGTTGGCGAGGCGGCGTATAGATTAAAGCTGTCGACGGAGTTGAGTGGGCTGCATGACGTATTCCACGTATCGGTGTTGCGTAAGGCAGTTCAAGAGGCTTCGCAGATCATTGCAGACGATCAGGTACCGGTTGATTATGAGTTAACAACAAGGGTCAGACCAGTACGAATTGAAGATATTGCAGTCAAACGACTCCGCAACAAGGAGGTCAGAATGGTTAAAGTCCGTTGGGATAATTGCGGACGTGAGGAACTTTCTTGGGAGCGAGAGCAAGCTATGTTGGAGGAATATCCCGAGTTATTCCACTCAGGTATCATTTAGCTTTTGTGTACCTTTGCTTAATTTCGGGACGAAATTCCTTAAGTGGGGGAGTTTTGTAACGCCCCGAATTTTGTGTGCGAGTCGGTCGCGGAAAAAGAGTTTTTGGTGCCTGTAGGGGTACACGGCCTAGGACACGGGCGTGTCCAAGGCCGTGTCTGGCTGGTGATTTTTGGCCGTTTCCAACCCGAGAAGGACACGGCCAGGAACACGGCCGGATGACACGGGCGTGTCATCCGACACGGGCGTGTGCCAACCCGTGTCCCTACCCGTGTCCTGATGGGTCGTGTCCGTTGCCGTGGCGGTTATGCGTGACACGCCCACGAACACGGGCGTGTCGAGGAACCCGACACGGGCGTGTCAGGTCAGACACGGGCGTGTCTTGGCCCGTGTGCATTTCTCAGTTCGACGATCGTGCCTGGATCGAGGCACACGGCCTTGGACACGGCCGTGTGCCAAGCCGTGTGCGGCCCAGGTCTGGGGAATTTTGTGCAGATCCGAGCCGTTCATTTTCTTTAATTAGGATCCAATGGCCCAGATGAGATCCTGCTCTGTTAAGGCCGGGAATAGGGAGTTATTCCCTCATTTTTCTCTCCAAAGTTCTCCCTTCCAAAGTGAGAGAGGAGAGGAAGAAGAAGGAGGTTTCCGGCCGCCGGCGGAGCATCGGAGCACCGTTTCGAAATCGGAGAGTGGATCCGTGGAGGGAAGGTCATTGCGAAGAGTTCTAACCGCGTAGTTTTTCCATGGCGCCAAAACGGACTACAAAGGTAACGATTCTCAACTCGAGCGCTTGAATCTCTTTCTTTCTGCATAGGGAATCCCGCTCCCGCGAGTATGCGGTGAGTGCGTGGTGTTCCTTGGGGTTGACGGGAATAGTCCCCCTTGTGTTGCATGTAGAGCCCGGAATCGTAAGTACGGGCATAGGCATTGTGTGTGAAGCCTACCCGGACGTGTTTTGTCCGGATCGGTGATGTTGCATTTGATATGGTTTTGCCGGAGAAGACTCCGTGCTTTGGATTTTTGGGTTTCCATGCGGTAGATTGCAGCAGGGATCCTTGAAGGTTAGCTTCAAGGCGCACCCGGAAAATTGAGCGGAAACGTGTTCTGCTAACTTGGCGGTCTGGGAACCGGCCTTGATCATAACTGGGTTATGAGACTGTTTTGGAAAATTTGGGATCCGAGAGAAGCTTGGCCCGCGCAAAGTTCCTTAAATTGGACATGCGGCGTGAGCAACGGGCAAGTGGAATTGGACCTAGGCTATGTGGTTCGGTGCGAGAGACCCGAAGACGGGGACTGGCCGTTGGCATAGTCGGAGCCTTAGACGGTGGTCAGAAAGGCTAAATGCTCACATGTTGTTGCCATCCTAGGGATGGTGGTGAATGCACTGATTTGTCAGGGTTCACCATGAATGTGCCCTGAGTGCACGGGGTGTTTGGCCGTGCGAGCCTACGCCTGTGGCGAATTATAATTGCGATATATATATTGTTGGGCTAATGTTTTGCAGGGAAAGAGCACCGCCGTCTCGAGTAAGGGGCGGGGTCGTTATAATTTGGTCGGCTTTTAGCTGACCATTGCTTTATTTGCCACCGTGCGGTGGTATGTGCTTGCAGGTGCTGCGGAGCCGAGCGCCAAATAGCGGGCTGGAGCCCATGTTGCTGTGCTGGCCCTAGAAGGCCGTAGAATAGCTGTTTTTATATATTTCATGTGTGGTCGGCCTGCGAGCCGATGTATGTAAAACACTATTTATGAAGTGAACATTTGTAAGGCCATAAGGCCATGTACCCGTTTCTATGTATTTGAGTTTTCATTCCTATTGTTGTAGCTGTGGGCATTCATATTGATGGATTTAATTTTGGGTTCTTTCAACTTTAAAATCTTCCGCTAGAATGCTCTGTGATTAGGACGAGTAGTCTTAATTAGATGGTTTGATTTATTCATTTAGTAACCCTTCCGATTGTCTGTGGTATATGGCGTCGGGTTCCAGCTGGACCTTCTGTTATATGCCATGCGACGGATGGGGGTGTTACAGGAGATATCACCCCTTGGGTTATAAATCTCAACCTACCTTATCAGTTATTTCCAACTTTTCATTTCAACCAAATAAAGGACCCAAGGTAACCTGGGTCAAGAACAATTGAGTTTTGTTTTTCATTACAGGTACAGGTGAAGAGCTGTCCAAGGGTGAGTCAGACCTGGTACTTGGACAGTGGTGGCTCCAAGCATATGACAGGAAGCAAGGACAATCTATCCAATTACAAATCCAAGCTAGGACCAAAGGTAATCTTCGGTGATTCAAATAGTGGCCAGACAGAAGGATATGGAACAGTAAAGATTGAAACAGTTACCTTCAAGAAAGTAACATATATAAGAGGACTCAAACATAACCTAATATCAATAAGTCAATTATGTGATGATGGTTATCAGGTACATTTTAACTCTACCTCCTATTCTATTATTGATAATGAAAACCAAACTGTTTTAATTGGAATTAGACAAGGCAACCTATATCTAGTTGATTTTATTTCTGCCAAAACTGATGTTTGTTTACTCAATATCACTAGTAACCAAAATGAGTTATGTCATAAAAGATTAGGTCATGTAAACCTTAAGAATATAGCTAGGTTATCTAAAGACAACCTTGTTAGAGGCTTACCTTCTGGCCCCTACAAGAAGGAAAATTTATGCAGGGCTTGTAAATTAGGCAAGCAAACTAAAACTAGTTTCAAATCCATTAACAAAACTGATTCACCTAGGATTTTATATTTGCGTCATGTGGATCTATTTGGACCCATAGTGTAACGCCCCGAAACTCAAAGGAGCAAAAGGGGAATAATTTGGGCCAGTTTGAGTTCTGGCTGCAGGCACACGGCCTGGGACACGGGCGTGTCCCAGGGCGTGTCAAGCCTGTGTCGACACTAAGGCGTGAAGTCGACACTTTGGTCTCGACATTGTGTCGAGACTGGGCACACGGCCTGCGACACGGGCGTGTCGCAGGGCGTGTCGACCCGTGTCGACACTTAGCCGTGAAGTCGACACAGTGCTTTGAAGTTGTGTCGAGACACGGCACACGGCCTGCGACACGGGCGTGTCGCAGGGCGTGTCAACCCGTGTCGACACTCGTCCCGCGAAGTCGACACTTTGGTGTCGACAGTGTGTCGAGACATGGCACACGGCCTGCGACACGGGCGTGTCGCAGGGCGTGTCGACCCGTGTCGACACTTAGCCGCGAAGTGCCGAGACCTTGTACACGGCCTGGAGCCCAGGCGTGTCAAGGTGACACGGGCAAGGACACGGGCGTGTCCGAACCCGTGTCAGCGCTCGGGTTGGAAACGGGAGAAAATGATGGGGTACACGACCAGCTACACGGCCGTGTCAGTTGGAACACGGGCGTGTCAGATCGAACACGGGCGTGTTCGATGCCCGTGTGAGGTTCCAGGTGATTCGATTTTGACGGCGAATGAGGCACACGGCCCTGGACACGGGCGTGTGCCAGGCCGTGTTCGGCCCAGATTGGGCATTTCAGTCCCGAATCGAAGCCGTTCATTTCTTTGACTGAAGATCCAATGGCTGGGGGTTGTTCCTGAAGGGATATACCCGGGTTTTGACTTAGAAAACCCTCACTTTTTCCACTTGATCTCTCTCCAAACCCTTGGAGAAAGAAAAGCTAAGGCAAGAAGAAGAGGAGCTAGATCCGCCATTGGAGGAGCTTCGGAGCTCCGAATCGCAAGCCGACTCCGGATCCACGGAGGCAACGCAAGTGCGGTGATTTCTATCCGATTACATTTCGATGGCGCCAAAGAGGAACGCAAGGGTAACGATCCTCACTTTTGAGCATGATAGCTCTCTTTCTTTGCATAGGAAGCCCCCTCTCGCGAGTTTGCGAAGAGTTGGAGGCGTTCCTTCGGGTAGATATGTAAAGTCCCCGTTGTTTAGCGTCCGTATGCGAGAACGGACTTAGGCATTTTGGTTGAAGCCTACCCGGACATGTTAGTCCGGATCGGTGATGTTGCATTGCATAAGGCCGGAGAAGACTCCGTGCTATTGGTTGTTTTCGGGTTTTCTACGCGGTAGATTGCAGCAGGGAGCCTTGGGGACTAACCCAAAGGTGCACCCGGAAAACTGGGCGGATACGAGATCTTGCCAACTTGGAGGCCTGAGAGCCAACTCGAACATAACTGAGTTATGTGACTTGCGGTAGAATGGGACTCGGTGAAAGTTTGACCCGCGCAAATGGCTTAAATTGTCGTTGCGAAGTGAGCACGGGTTAGATGGAGCCGTACCCGCTTTATGTCGTCCGGTTAGAGCGACCTAAGGTTACATGGGACTCGCCGTTGGCATAAATGGGGGTCTTCGGTGGTCCATGGCTTAATTTGACGTGACCAATACCATGAAGACAAATTGCTCATAGGAATTGCCGTCCAAGAGGCGGTGGTGAGTCCGGAATGTTCATGGCTTTATTTGACGTAACATCGACCGGTTCACCAAGAATGTGCCCTGAGTGCACGGGACGTGTGGCCGTACGAGCCAACGTCTGTGATGAAATGGCTATGATTATATGGTTATATTGCTCGCTTAATGAAATGCAGGGAAAGAGCATCGCCGCCCCGAGTTGGGGGCGGGATCGTTATAATTTGGTCAGCATTGCTGACCGTTGCTTTGTTTGCCACCGTGCGGTGGTTTGTTTGCTTGCAGGTGCAGCTGGACCAAGCGGTCAATAGCGGGCTAAAGCCCATTTTGCGAAGCTGGCCCTCGAAGGCCCGAATGGAAATGTTTTACGTTTTGTTCATGTATGGCCGGCCTGCGTGCCGAGGTTGGAAATCATGTAAAAGACAAGTGAAACATTTTGTAAGGCCTTAAGGCCGACTTTTGAGTATTTTGTAATAACATTCCTATTATCTTGCTAGTGGACATTCATGCTTGTGCTGGGTTCTTGTTTTGCAACTTTAATAAATTGCTTCCGCTAGAATGCTCTGTGTAGGACGTTGAGATTGGTTGGATGGTTTCCATACGTAACCACCCGGTCTGTCTGTGGTATATGGCGTCGGGCCCCGGCCGGACCTACTGCTATATGCTATGCGACGGATAGGGGGTGTTACAATTTGGTATCAGACTACTGGTTTTGGTCGTGCTTAAAGTGAATTCGTGGGCGAATTCTTTTTAAGGGGTGGTGAGCACATTGTGTGCGTCATCGTGATAACAGTAAAAAGAACCCATGAATGTCCACTTAGGAATGAAAATACTCGTGTTTGAGGAACCTGCGTGTTCCTATAATTGCTGTTCGCAATTTTATTTGGTCGCTTATCGGTGTTTGTACCACTATAGGTGACCGGAAGCGGTGCTGGACAGCCTGAATGTCCGGTTTCTGAGGAGCATAGTGCACCCGGTGAGGTGTTTGAGCCTCCTCCATCGTATGAAACCGTTAGAAGGATTGTAGAAGCGGTGTTCACTGTGACAGGTGCACAGCTAGGAGGAAATGTACAACCCTGCGCCCCTGCTGTGGCTTCAACGCCGGTGGGCGCGATGCAGCAGATGACCTTTGGTAGACCATTGGGCAGCAGCTGGATATGAACTTAGTGCAGGGAGCGCACACGGTTGAGGAATATTTGCAAGCTTTTCTTATGATAAGTCGCTACCCATGCTTTGAGTCGGATAATGAGCAAGCTACAGTCGATAGATTCTATAATGGCCTACGCGCCGAGTTACGAGTCCTACTGCTAGGACCAAAGTTATTGGGATTCCGAGCCTTAGTGGAATCAGCTAGATCATTGGAGGCAGAGTTGAAGAAGACCCTCCCGATGCCAGCGACCATGGTATCGAACTATACAAACCCCATAAGAGCTGCATCTAGCAGAATGCTGGAGAAAGGGGTTATGAAATCGACTAGTAAAGCTACTTACACTTGTTATACTTGTGGAAAGAAAGGGCACTTTGCCCGAGACTGTTGGAATGGTGCTCGGAAGGGGAAGAAACCCATGTCAGGAGCAGTCAAGGATGTCAGTGCGAAGGAAACGGCATTCAAAGTGCCGAACACCTCAAAGTCGGCATATCGAAAATGGTATAAGAAGCATAGGACTTCGGGTTCAGCTCCTTCTGGTACTTCTGGGGCGACTACGGGTCAGACCCCGGGCACATGTTACAACTGTGGGGAGCCAGGGCATTATGCTCGTGATTGCCTAAAGCCCTGGAGAAAGCCCGTCGTCATGACGACAGGTACGGTTTAAAGATAGTTTTGCTTTAAATACTTGTTATGCATATTAGCTTAGGACTACTGTGCTAAGCTTTGTTGCGACTTTACTTTATCTGCGAGAGCACCGTTCGTTTAGGGAGCTTCGCGTTCCTTTATGAGGAATTTTATTGAGCCTTGGAGTATCTCCTTCGAGGGAAAGAGATAAATGGGATACGTTATAGTCCAATGGTGCTCATTCGGCGAGGGTAGAATTCATTGCTCTTAGTTTGTGGTTTGGGAATTAGGAGTACTATCTGCAAGCGTCGTTACTTCCGTTGGTGGGGTTTGACGTTATATTTGGCATGTACTGACTCTCGGAGCAGCAAGCCTACATAGACTGCGATAGCAAGGAAGTCAACTTGGGAGCAAGTCGTGAGACGACCTTTATGAGCTCGAAGAGGTCGAGCAAGGCGATGATGGCCGCTCTTCAGGTGGTGAAGGCGGTTTGTGCTAGTGTAGAGCTGTTCTGTACACTAGTGGAGGTTGCAAAGCCGAAGCCCGCGTTGGATTGTATTTCAGTGGTATCGGAATACCCTGATCTGTTCCCCGCAGATCTTTCTGGCGCCCCGCCTCAGCGGGAGATAGATTTTAAGAGCGAGCTAGTGCCAGGTGCAAAGCCTGTGTCACGATCTCCGTATCGGCTAACGCCTAAGGTAATGGCGGAGCTGAAAGCGCAACTGCAAGATTTGTTGGAGCAAGGGTATGCGCGTCCAAGTCCTTCGCTTTGGAGCGCACCGACCCTCTTTATTAAGAAGAAGGATGGAAGGTTGTGGTTGCGTATTAATTATCGGGAAGTCAACAAGTAGACGGAAAAGTGCAAGTACCCAATCCCAAGGATCGATAATCTTTGTGATCAGTTGGTAGGGTCAACGGCGTACTCTAAATAGATAAGGGAGAGTGATATCCCTAAGATGACGTTCAGTACAGGACACGGGCGCTACGAGTTTACGGTCATGCCGTTTGGGCTGACTAATGCGCCGTCAGTATTCATGGATTTTATGAACAGGACGTTCAGGGAGTACTTGGACCGTTTCGTGATCGTCTTCATCGACGATATTTTGGTGTACTCGCAAAGTGAGGAAGATCACTTCAAGCATCTTCACTTGGTGTTGGAGACGCTAAGGAGAAATCAGTTGTATGCCAAGTTCTCGAAATGCGAGTTTTGGCTATCCGCAGTAGCGTTCCTCGGGCATATAGTGAGTGGAGAGGGTATTGCTGTGGATCCGGTGAAGATTGTTGCGATACGGGAGTGGCCTGAGCTTACTATGGTAGCAGAAGTCCGGAGCTTTATGGGGCTTGCCGGCTATTATAGGCGCTTCGTAGAGAACTTCTCGCGGATAGCGTTACCTCTCACTACTTTGACGAGGAAGGAGCATAAGTTCGTTTGGACGCCGGAGTGCGCGCGAGCTTTTGAGGAACTGAAGTGTCGGTTGACCACGGCGCCTGTGCTGAGTTCGCCATGTGGAACCGAAGGCTATGAGATATATAGCGATGCTTCGGGCAGCGTTTTGGGTTGCGCGCTACTGCAACACGGAAGCGTAATAGCGTATGGACGTGAGTTTTGCCTCGAAGCTATGGAGGCATAATTCTATACGGTGTGAAAGTGGATCTCTCTACGCCGGTCGCAAGAGCGTGAAGCATCTGGTTGATCAGAAGGATCCGAATATACGACAGCGTAGATGGATGGAGTTCTTGGGAGACTATACATTCAAGATCCACTACGCGCCTGATAAAGGGAATGCGGTTGCGGACGCGCTGAGTCGCCGAGCCCCAGCTCAAGCAAATTGGCTATCAGTGCATGATGAGCGGTTGGTGCAGGAGCTGGAGGCGTTGGAGATTGTTTGTGTGGATAGACAATCTAGTGCTGAAGCAGTGCTGAATTGGACTGAAGTCCAATATGACCTGGCTGATCGGATTCGGCAGGCTTTGGATATGGATGCTCATATGAAGCAGTTCATGATAGAGACTCTGGATGGGTCAAATTCCCAATTCGTTGTGGAGGACGGATTGTTGTGGAAAGACGGTCGTTTGTGCGTCCCAAGTGTGAGCAGTTTACGGGCGGAGTTGTTGTACGAGGCGCATCATACCAAGTACTCGATTCACCCGGGGAGCACGAAGATGTACCGTGATGTTAAGAAACTATTTTGGTGGCCGGGTTTGAAAAAGGATGTGGCGCTATATGTAGCGAAGTGCCAAACTTGCGCCTTGGTAAAGGCGGAGTGCCAAAAGCCGGGAGGATTTCTTAAGTCCTTGCCTATTCCGGAGTGGAAATTCGACGACATCTCTATGGACTTTGTGCATGGTTTGCCAAGGTCGCAGAAGGGGAACGACGCCATTTGGGTGGTGGTCGATCGATTAACAAAGGTGTCGCATTTTATTCCGCATAGGAAGGATGATCCGGTGGAGAAGCTGGCGAAGCTTTATGTGGATAACATAGTGCGGCTTCATGGTGTGCCCCGCAGCATCGTGAGTGACCGAGATGGGCGGTTCACGTCCAATGATTGGAGGCTGGTGCAGCAAATGTTGGGAACAAAGCTGAAGTTTAGCACAGCCTTCCATCCGCAAACGGATGGGCAGACCGAGAGGGTCAATAGAACGATGGAAGACATGCTTCGCATGTGTGTCTTGGACTTCGGAAAGCAGTGGGAGGACCACCTTTATTTGGTGGAGTTCGCATACAACAACAGCTACCAAGCAAGTATTCAGATGGCGCCTTTCGAGGCCCTTTATGGTAGACGATGTCGCACGCCGTTGTCTTGGTTAGAAACGGGCGAGTCGAAGTTGTATAAGCGATCGGAAGTGGAGGATGCTACTTCGTTGGTGAGAACCATTCGGGAGAGGTTGCTTATCGCTCAGGACCGACAAGCAAAGTACTATAATGCCAAGCACAGGAACGTGGAGTTCGCTGTGGGCGATTATGTATACTTGAAGATCAAGCCGTTCAAGGGTGTCTCGCGGGTGCGGCGATTGAAAAAGCTAAGCCCGAGGTACCTTGGACCGTTCGAGGTTCTGGAGCGAGTAGGAGAAGCGGCCTATCGGCTGAAGCTTTCAGTGGAGCTAAGTGGTTTACATGATGTATTCCATATTTCGGTGCTTCGGAAGGCGGTGCAAGAGCCTACGCAAGTGATCGCGGCCAATCTAGTGCCGGTGGATAGTGGGCTAACGACTAAAGTCAAGCCCGTGCGGATTGAGGACTCGGAGGTCAAGCGGCTACGCAATAAAGAGATCAGGATGGTCAAAATCCGGTGGGACAATTGCGGTCGTGAGGAGCTCTCGTGGGAGCGAGAGCAGACGATGCTTGACGAATATCCGGAGTTGTTCCGCTCAGGTACAAGTTTTAGTTTTGTACATGTTTTTCCCTTTATGTAATTTCGTGGGCGAAATTCTTTTAAGAGGGGTAGAGTTGTAACGCCCCGAAACTCAAAGGAGCAAAAGGGGAATAATTTGGGCCAGTTTGAGTTCTGGCTGCAGGCACACGGCCTGGGACACGGGCGTGTCCCAGGGCGTGTCAAGCCTGTGTCGACACTAAGGCGTGAAGTCGACACTTTGGTCTCGACATTGTGTCGAGACTGGGCACACGGCCTGCGACACGGGCGTGTCGCAGGGCGTGTCGACCCGTGTCGACACTTAGCCGTGAAGTCGACACAGTGCTTTGAAGTTGTGTCGAGACACGGCACACGGCCTGCGACACGGGCGTGTCGCAGGGCGTGTCAACCCGTGTCGACACTCGTCCCGCGAAGTCGACACTTTGGTGTCGACAGTGTGTCGAGACATGGCACACGACCTGCGACACGGGCGTGTCGCAGGGCGTGTCGACCCCTGTCGACACTTAGCCGCGAAGTGCCGAGACCTTGTACACGGCCTGGAGCCCAGGCGTGTCAAGGTGACACGGGCAAGGACACGGGCGTGTCCGAACCCGTGTCAGCGCTCGGGTTGGAAACGGGAGAGAATGATGGGGTACACGGCCAGCTACACGGCCGTGTCAGTTGGAACACGGGCGTGTCAGATCGAACACGGGCGTGTTCGATGCCCGTGTGAGGTTCCAGGTGATTCGATTTTGATGGCGAATGAGGCACACGGCCCTGGACACGGGCGTGTGCCAGGCCGTGTTCAGCCCAGATTGGGCATTTCAGTCCCGAATCGAAGCCGTTCATTTCTTTGACTGAAGATCCAATGGCTGGGGGTTGTTCCTGAAGGGATATACCCGGGTTTTGACTTAGAAAACCCTCACTTTTTCCACTTGATCTCTCTCCAAACCCTTGGAGAAAGAAAAGCTAAGGCAAGAAGAAGAGGAGCTAGATCCGCCATTGGAGGAGCTTCGGAGCTCCGAATCGCAAGCCGACTCCGGATCCACGGAGGCAACGCAAGTGCGGTGATTTCTATCCGATTACATTTCGATGGCGCCAAAGAGGAACGCAAGGGTAACGATCCTCACTTTTGAGCATGATAGCTCTCTTTCTTTGCATAGGAAGCCCCCTCTCGCGAGTTTGCGAAGAGTTGGAGGCGTTCCTTCGGGTAGATATGTAAAGTCCCCGTTGTTTAGCGTCCGTATGCGAGAACGGACTTAGGCATTTTGGTTGAAGCCTACCCGGACATGTTAGTCCGGATCGGTGATGTTGCATTGCATAAGGCCGGAGAAGACTCCGTG
Organism: Platanthera guangdongensis; assembly: GCA_039583875.1. NCBI lineage: Eukaryota > Viridiplantae > Streptophyta > Magnoliopsida > Asparagales > Orchidaceae > Platanthera > Platanthera guangdongensis. Next base: position 90,785,319 of record CM077150.1, read on the forward strand.
CTATTGGTTGTTTTCGGGTTTTCTACGCGGTAGATTGCAGCAGGGAGCCTTGGGGACTAACCCAAAGGTGCACCCGGAAAACTGGGCGGATACGAGATCTTGCCAACTTGGAGGCCTGAGAGCCAACTCGAACATAACTGAGTTATGTGACTTGCGGTAGAATGGGACTCGGTGAAAGTTTGACCCGCGCAAATGGCTTAAATTGTCGTTGCGAAGTGAGCACGGGTTAGATGGAGCCGTACCCGCTTTATGTCGTCCGGTTAGAGCGACCTAAGGTTACATGGGACTCGCCGTTGGCATAAATGGGGGTCTTCGGTGGTCCATGGCTTAATTTGACGTGACCAATACCATGAAGACAAATTGCTCATAGGAATTGCCGTCCAAGAGGCGGTGGTGAGTCCGGAATGTTCATGGCTTTATTTGACGTAACATCGACCGGTTCACCAAGAATGTGCCCTGAGTGCACGGGACGTGTGGCCGTACGAGCCAACGTCTGTGATGAAATGGCTATGATTATATGGTTATATTGCTCGCTTAATGAAATGCAGGGAAAGAGCATCGCCGCCCCGAGTTGGGGGCGGGATCGTTATAATTTGGTCAGCATTGCTGACCGTTGCTTTGTTTGCCACCGTGCGGTGGTTTGTTTGCTTGCAGGTGCAGCTGGACCAAGCGGTCAATAGCGGGCTAAAGCCCATTTTGCGAAGCTGGCCCTCGAAGGCCCGAATGGAAATGTTTTACGTTTTGTTCATGTATGGCCGGCCTGCGTGCCGAGGTTTGGAAATCATGTAAAAGACAAGTGAAACATTTTGTAAGGCCTTAAGGCCGACTTTTGAGTATTTTGTAATAACATTCCTATTATCTTGCTAGTGGACATTCATGCTTGTGCTGGGTTCTTGTTTTGCAACTTTAATAAATTGCTTCCGCTAGAATGCTCTGTGTAGGACGTTGAGATTGGTTGGATGGTTTCCATACGTAACCACCCGGTCTGTCTGTGGTATATGGCGTCGGGCCCCGGCCGGACCTACTGCTATATGCTATGCGACGGATAGGGGGTGTTACAATTTGGTATCAGACTACTGGTTTTGGTCGTGCTTAAAGTGAATTCGTGGGCGAATTCTTTTTAAGGGGTGGTGAGCACATTGTGTGCGTCATCGTGATAACAGTAAAAAGAACCCATGAATGTCCACTTAGGAATGAAAATACTCGTGTTTGAGGAACCTGCGTGTTCCTATAATTGCTGTTCGCAATTTTATTTGGTCGCTTATCGGTGTTTGTACCACTATAGGTGACCGGAAGCGGTGCTGGACAGCCTGAATGTCCGGTTTCTGAGGAGCATAGTGCACCCGGTGAGGTGTTTGAGCCTCCTCCATCGTATGAAACCGTTAGAAGGATTGTAGAAGCGGTGTTCGCTGTGACAGGTGCACAGCTAGGAGGAAATGTACAACCCTGCGCCCCTGCTGTGGCTTCAACGCCGGTGGGCGCGATGCAGCAGATGACCTTTGGTAGACCATTGGGGCAGCAGCTGGATATGAACTTAGTGCAGGGAGCGCACACGGTTGAGGAATATTTGCAAGCTTTTCTTATGATAAGTCGCTACCCATGCTTTGAGTCGGATAATGAGCAAGCTACAGTCGATAGATTCTATAATGGCCTACGCGCCGAGTTACGAGTCCTACTGCTAGGACCAAAGTTATTGGGATTCCGAGCCTTAGTGGAATCAGCTAGATCGTTGGAGGCAGAGTTGAAGAAGACCCTCCCGATGCCAGCGACCATGGTATCGAACTATACAAACCCCATAAGAGCTGCATCTAGCAGAATGCTGGAGAAAGGGGTTATGAAATCGACTAGTAAAGCTACTTACACTTGTTATACTTGTGGAAAGAAAGGGCACTTTGCCCGAGACTGTTGGAATGGTGCTCGGAAGGGGAAGAAACCCATGTCAGGAGCAGTCAAGGATGTCAGTGCGAAGGAAACGGCATTCAAAGTGCCGAACACCTCAAAGTCGGCATATCGAAAATGGTATAAGAAGCATAGGACTTCGGGTTCAGCTCCTTCTGGTACTTCTGGGGCGACTACGGGTCAGACCCCGGGCACATGTTACAACTGTGGGGAGCCGGGGCATTATGCTCGTGATTGCCTAAAGCCCTGGAGAAAGCCCGTCGTCATGACGACAGGTACGGTTTAAAGATAGTTTTGCTTTAAATACTTGTTATGCATATTAGCTTAGGACTACTGTGCTAAGCTTTGTTGCGACTTTACTTTATCTGCGAGAGCACCGTTCGCTTAGGGAGCTTCGCGTTCCTTTATGAGGAATTTTATTGAGCCTTGGAGTATCTCCTTCGAGGGAAAGAGATAAATGGGATACGTTATAGTCCAATGGTGCTCATTCGGCGAGGGTAGAATTCATTGCTCTTAGTTTGTGGTTTGGGAATTAGGAGTACTATCTGCAAGCGTCGTTACTTCCGTTGGTGGGGTTTGACGTTATATTTGGCATGTACTGACTCTCGGAGCAGCAAGCCTACATAGACTGCGATAGCAAGGAAGTCAACTTGGGAGCAAGTCGTGAGACGACCTTTATGAGCTCGAAGAGGTCGAGCAAGGCGATGATGGCCGCTCTTCAGGTGGTGAAGGCGGTTTGTGCTAGTGTAGAGCTGTTCTGTACACTAGTGGAGGTTGCAAAGCCGAAGCCCGCGTTGGATTGTATTTCAGTGGTATCGGAATACCCTGATCTGTTCCCCGCAGATCTTTCTGGCGCCCCGCCTCAGCGGGAGATAGATTTAAGAGCGAGCTAGTGCCAGGTGCAAAGCCTGTGTCACGATCTCCGTATCGGCTAACGCCTAAGGTAATGGCGGAGCTGAAAGCGCAACTGCAAGAGTTGTTGGAGCAAGGGTATGCGCGTCCAAGTCCTTCGCTTTGGAGCGCACCGACCCTCTTTATTAAGAAGAAGGATGGAAGGTTGTGGTTGCGTATTAATTATCGGGAAGTCAACAAGTAGACGGAAAAGTGCAAGTACCCAATCCCAAGGATCGATAATCTTTGTGATCAGTTGGTAGGGTCAACGGCGTACTCTAAATAGATAAGGGAGAGTGATATCCCTAAGATGACGTTCAGTACAGGACACGGGCGCTACGAGTTTACGGTCATGCCGTTTGGGCTGACTAATGCGCCGTCAGTATTCATGGATTTTATGAACAGGACGTTCAGGGAGTACTTGGACCGTTTCGTGATCGTCTTCATCGACGATATTTTGGTGTACTCGCAAAGTGAGGAAGATCACTTCAAGCATCTTCACTTGGTGTTGGAGACGCTAAGGAGAAATCAGTTGTATGCCAAGTTCTCGAAATGCGAGTTTTGGCTATCCGCAGTAGCGTTCCTCGGGCATATAGTGAGTGGAGAGGGTATTGCTGTGGATCCGGTGAAGATTGTTGCGATACGGGAGTGGCCTGAGCTTACTATGGTAGCAGAAGTCCGGAGCTTTATGGGGCTTGCCGGCTATTATAGGCGCTTCGTAGAGAACTTCTCGCGGATAGCGTTACCTCTCACTACTTTGACGAGGAAGGAGCATAAGTTCGTTTGGACGCCGGAGTGCGCGCGAGCTTTTGAGGAACTGAAGTGTCGGTTGACCACGGCGCCTGTGCTGAGTTCGCCATGTGGAACCGAAGGCTATGAGATATATAGCGATGCTTCGGGCAGCGTTTTGGGTTGCGCGCTACTGCAACACGGAAGCGTAATAGCGTATGGACGTGAGTTTTTGCCTCGAAGCTATGGAGGCATAATTCTATACGGTGTGAAAGTGGATCTCTCTACGCCGGTCGCAAGAGCGTGAAGCATCTGGTTGATCAGAAGGATCCGAATATACGACAGCGTAGATGGATGGAGTTCTTGGGAGACTATACATTCAAGATCCACTACGCGCCTGATAAAGGGAATGCGGTTGCGGACGCGCTGAGTCGCCGAGCCCCAGCTCAAGCAAATTGGCTATCAGTGCATGATGAGCGGTTGGTGCAGGAGCTGGAGGCGTTGGAGATTGTTTGTGTGGATAGACAATCTAGTGCTGAAGCAGTGCTGAATTGGACTGAAGTCCAATATGACCTGGCTGATCGGATTCGGCAGGCTTTGGATATGGATGCTCATATGAAGCAGTTCATGATAGAGACTCTGGATGGGTCAAATTCCCAATTCGTTGTGGAGGACGGATTGTTGTGGAAAGACGGTCGTTTGTGCGTCCCAAGTGTGGGCAGTTTACGGGCGGAGTTGTTGTACGAGGCGCATCATAGCAAGTACTCGATTCACCCGGGGAGCACGAAGATGTACCGTGATGTTAAGAAACTATTTTGGTGGCCGGGTTTGAAAAAGGATGTGGCGCTATATGTAGCGAAGTGCCAAACTTGCGCCTTGGTAAAGGCGGAGTGCCAAAAGCCGGGAGGATTTCTTAAGTCCTTGCCTATTCCGGAGTGGAAATTCGACGACATCTCTATGGACTTTGTGCATGGTTTGCCAAGGTCGCAGAAGGGGAACGACGCCATTTGGGTGGTGGTCGATCGATTAACAAAGGTGTCGCATTTTATTCCGCATAGGAAGGATGATCCGGTGGAGAAGCTGGCGAAGCTTTATGTGGATAACATAGTGCGGCTTCATGGTGTGCCCCGCAGCATCGTGAGTGACCGAGATGGGCGGTTCACGTCCAATGATTGGAGGCTGGTGCAGCAAATGTTGGGAACAAAGCTGAAGTTTAGCACAGCCTTCCATCCGCAAACGGATGGGCAGACCGAGAGGGTCAATAGAACGATGGAAGACATGCTTCGCATGTGTGTCTTGGACTTCGGAAAGCAGTGGGAGGACCACCTTTATTTGGTGGAGTTCGCATACAACAACAGCTACCAAGCAAGTATTCAGATGGCGCCTTTCGAGGCCCTTTATGGTAGACGATGTCGCACGCCGTTGTCTTGGTTAGAAACGGGCGAGTCGAAGTTGTATAAGCGATCGGAAGTGGAGGATGCTACTTCGTTGGTGAGAACCATTCGGGAGAGGTTGCTTATCGCTCAGGACCGACAAGCAAAGTACTATAATGCCAAGCACAGGAACGTGGAGTTCGCTGTGGGCGATTATGTATACTTGAAGATCAAGCCGTTCAAGGGTGTCTCGCGGGTGCGGCGATTGAAAAAGCTAAGCCCGAGGTACCTTGGACCGTTCGAGGTTCTGGAGCGAGTAGGAGAAGCGGCCTATCGGCTGAAGCTTTCAGTGGAGCTAAGTGGTTTACATGATGTATTCCATATTTCGGTGCTTCGGAAGGCGGTGCAAGAGCCTACGCAAGTGATCGCGGCCAATCTAGTGCCGGTGGATAGTGGGCTAACGACTAAAGTCAAGCCCGTGCGGATTGAGGACTCGGAGGTCAAGCGGCTACGCAATAAAGAGATCAGGATGGTCAAAATCCGGTGGGACAATTGCGGTCGTGAGGAGCTCTCGTGGGAGCGAGAGCAGACGATGCTTGACGAATATCCGGAGTTGTTCCGCTCAGGTACAAGTTTTAGTTTTGTACATGTTTTTCCCTTTATGTAATTTCGTGGGCGAAATTCTTTTAAGAGGGGTAGAGTTGTAACGCCCCGAAACTCAAAGGAGCAAAAGGGGAATAATTTGGGCCAGTTTGAGTTCTGGCTGCAGGCACACGGCCTGGGACACGGGCGTGTCCCAGGGCGTGTCAAGCCTGTGTCGACACTAAGGCGTGAAGTCGACACTTTGGTCTCGACATTGTGTCGAGACTGGGCACACGGCCTGCGACACGGGCGTGTCGCAGGGCGTGTCGACCCGTGTCGACACTTAGCCGTGAAGTCGACACAGTGCTTTGAAGTTGTGTCGAGACACGGCACACGGCCTGCGACACGGGCGTGTCGCAGGGCGTGTCAACCCGTGTCGACACTCATCCCGCGAAGTCGACACTTTGGTGTCGACAGTGTGTCGAGACATGGCACACGGCCTGCGACACGGGCGTGTCGCAGGGCGTGTCGACCCGTGTCGACACTTAGCCGCGAAGTGCCGAGACCTTGTACACGGCATGGAGCCCAGGCGTGTCAAGGTGACACGGGCAAGGACACGGGCGTGTCCGAACCCGTGTCAGCGCTCGGGTTGGAAACGGGAGAAAATGATGGGGTACACAGCCAGCTACACGGCCGTGTCAGTTGGAACACGGGCGTGTCAGATCGAACACGGGCGTGTTCGATGCCCGTGTGAGGTTCCAGGTGATTCGATTTTGACGGCGAATGAGGCACACGGCCCTGGACACGGGCGTGTGCCAGGCCGTGTTCGGCCCAGATTGGGCATTTCAGTCCCGAATCGAAGCCGTTCATTTCTTTGACTGAAGATCCAATGGCTGGGGGTTGTTCCTGAAGGGATATACCCGGGTTTTGACTTAGAAAACCCTCACTTTTTCCACTTGATCTCTCTCCAAACCCTTGGAGAAAGAAAAGCTAAGGCAAGAAGAAGAGGAGCTAGATCCGCCATTGGAGGAGCTTCGGAGCTCCGAATCGCAAGCCGACTCCGGATCCACGGAGGCAACGCAAGTGCGGTGATTTCTATCCGATTACATTTCGATGGCACCAAAGAGGAACGCAAGGGTAACGATCCTCACTTTTGAGCATGATAGCTCTCTTTCTTTGCATAGGAAGCCCCCTCTCGCGAGTTTGCGAAGAGTTGGAGGCGTTCCTTCGGGTAGATATGTAAAGTCCCCGTTGTTTAGCGTCCGTATGCGAGAACGGACTTAGGCATTTTGGTTGAAGCCTACCCGGACATGTTAGTCCGGATCGGTGATGTTGCATTGCATAAGGCCGGAGAAGACTCCGTGCTATTGGTTGTTTTCGGGTTTTCTACGCGGTAGATTGCAGCAGGGAGCCTTGGGGACTAACCCAAAGGTGCACCCGGAAAACTGGGCGGATACGAGATCTTGCCAACTTGGAGGCCTGAGAGCCAACTCGAACATAACTGAGTTATGTGACTTGCGGTAGAATGGGACTCGGTGAAAGTTTGACCCGCGCAAATGGCTTAAATTGTCGTTGCGAAGTGAGCACGGGTTAGATGGAGCCGTACCCGCTTTATGTCGTCCGGTTAGAGCGACCTAAGGTTACATGGGACTCGCCGTTGGCATAAATGGGGGTCTTCGGTGGTCCATGGCTTAATTTGACGTGACCAATACCATGAAGACAAATTGCTCATAGGAATTACCGTCCAAGAGGCGGTGGTGAGTCCGGAATGTTCATGGCTTTATTTGACGTAACATCGACCGGTTCACCAAGAATGTGCCCTGAGTGCACGGGATGTGTGGCCGTACGAGCCAACGTCTGTGATGAAATGGCTATGATTATATGGTTATATTGCTCGCTTAATGAAATGCAGGGAAAGAGCATCGCCGCCCCGAGTTGGGGGCGGGATCGTTATAATTTGGTCAGCATTGCTGACCGTTGCTTTGTTTGCCACCGTGCGGTGGTTTGTTTGCTTGCAGGTGCAGCTGGACCAAGCGGTCAATAGCGGGCTAAAGCCCATTTTGCGAAGCTGGCCCTCGAAGGCCCGAATGGAAATGTTTTACGTTTTGTTCATGTATGGCCGGCCTGCGTGCCGAGGTTTGGAAATCATGTAAAAGACAAGTGAAACATTTTGTAAGGCCTTAAGGCCGACTTTTGAGTATTTTGTAATAACATTCCTATTATCTTGCTAGTGGACATTCATGCTTGTGCTGGGTTCTTGTTTTGCAACTTTAATAAATTGCTTCCGCTAGAATGCTCTGTGTAGGACGTTGAGATTGGTTGGATGGTTTCCATACGTAACCACCCGGTCTGTCTGTGGTATATGGCGTCGGGCCCCGGCCGGACCTACTGCTATATGCTATGCGACGGATAGGGGGTGTTACACATAGCAGTACAAAGCCTAGGAGGGAAGTCTTATACTTTAGTGATTGTTGATGACTTCTCCAGATTCAGTTGGGTAGCCTTTCTGAGAACTAAGTCAGATACATTCAAGGTTCTTACAGATTTTCTCAGGACCATACAGATTGAGTTCTCTACTCATGTTGCATTGATCAGAAGTGATCATGGCACAGAGTTTGTGTCTCTTCTTATGCTTGAGTTTTGTGAGAAGGAAGGTATCAGGCAGTGCTTCTCAGCTCCTAGAACTCCCCAACAAAATGGGGTTGCTGAAAGGAAAAATAGGACACTCATTGAATCTGCAGGCACATTATTGGTAGATGCTTACATGCCTCTATCCTTTTGGGCAGAAGCTGTAAACACTGCTAACTATGTCCTGAATAGAACCCTTATACATATGCTGAAAAATAAGACCCCCTATGAATTACTTAAAGGGAAGAAACCTAAAATTACATACTTTAAAATTTTTGGTTGTATATGTTATATTCACACTAACAACAAAAGATACATTAGAAAGTTTGAGGCTAAGGCTCAAGAAGGGATTTTTCTAGGATACTCCCAAGTAAGCAAGGCCTATAGGGTTTTTAATAATTCCACTCTTAAAATTGAAGAGTCAGTCCATGTATCTTTTGATGAAGCTAACATGTCTTATAAGGAGAAAAAGATTTCTACCAATAGCTTTTTGTAGGTTCCACAGCTGTTTGAGTCTATGGACGGACTAAACCTTACCCAAGAGGTGCCAACCCATCCTTCTCCACAAGTTGCTGAAGACAGTGAAGAAGAAATTCCAGTGGAAGTGGCTGAACTTCCCTCAACATCTAATAACATTCCTCAAGAGGAATAATTATAGAAGCTGTTGCTGAACAAACTCCACCAACTGACCTTGTCACACTTAGAGATCACCCCAGATCTCAAGTGATTGGAGACATTTCAGTAGGTGTTCATACAAGGCATCAACTCAACCAAGACTTGATGCATGCCTGTTTTATCTCTCAGATTGAACCTCTCTCCATCCATGAAGCTAAGCAAGATCCCCACTGGATCATTGCAATGCAAGAGGAACTAAATCAGTTTGAGAGATGTGGAGTTTGGGATTTGGTTCCAAGACCCCATAACAACCCAGTTATTGGAACCAAATGGGTCTACAGAAACAAGCTGGTTGCTCAAGGGAACATAGTGAGAAATAAGGCTAGGCATGTTGCTCAAGGCCACAGGCAAGAGGAAGGAATTGACTATGACCAAAACTTTGCCCCTATTGCAAGGTTAGAGGCCATAAGAATATTCCTTGCCTATGCAGCTCACAGGAGATTCAAAGTTTTCCAAATGGATGTCAAGAGTGCATTTCTGAATGGAGCACTTCAAGAAGCAGTTTATGTGGAACAACCTCCAGGTTTTATCTCTCTAACTCAACCCTCTTTTGTATTTAAATTGCATAAAGCTCTCTATGATTTAAAGCAAGCTCCAAGAGCTTGGTATGAGACCTTAGCAAGCTTTCTTTTAGAGCATAAATTTACAAGAGGAACCATAGATAAAACTCTTTTCACCAGACATCATAAGGACCAAATATTGTTAGTACAAATATATGTGGATGACATCATCTTTGGGTTTACTGATCCCAAATTATGCAAGAGGTTTGCTGACTTCATGAATTCCAAATTTGAGATGAGTAGCATGGGTGAGCTTTCCTACTTCCTTGGTCTCCAAGTGAAGCAGCTCCATGATGGTATCTTCCTCTCCAAAGCTAAGTATGCTAAAGAGCTTATTAAAAAGTTTGGGATGGGTAATGCTTCAGGAATGAAAACACCTATGGCTACCAATGCTGTTGTGGATTCTGATGCAGCAGGGAAACCCGTAGATCAGAAGCATTATAGGGCAATTGTTGGATCCGTATTATACCTAACATCTAGCAGACCAGATATCATGTTTGCCACATGCCTTTGTGCTAGGTTCCAAGTGAACTCTAAAAAATCGCACCTTATTTTTTTAAAAAGAATTTTGAGATATATAAAGAGTTGTCCTAATCTAGGACCCTGGTATCCTGTAAAGTCAGAGTTTGAGTTAACTGGATACTCAGATGCTGACTATGCTGGATGTAGAGTGGACAGGAAGAGTACCTCTGGAACTTGCTAGTTCCTGGGTATGAGACTTGTCTCCTGATTTTGTAAAAAGCAAACATCCGTGTCTACATCAACTGCAGAAGCAGAATACATGGCTGCTGACAGCTGCTATTCACAAATGTTATGGATACAAAACCAACTCCTAGACTATGGTGTCAACTTAAATAATTCAACATTATTTTGTGATAATACTAGTGCTATTGTTATAGCACAGAATCCAGTTCACCATAGTAGGACTAAACATATTGAAATAAGACATCATTTCATTAGAGGGAATGTAAACAAAAAGAAAATTAACCTAATCCATATTCCTACTGATTTACAGAGAGCAGACATTTTCACCAAACCCTTGGATGAGAAAAATCATCTGTTCTTTATAAATCAACTGGGAATGATCAATGAAGAAGAGTTAAATTAGTTTCTATCTGCATTCGACGAATTTTGCAGAGTTTGTCGAACGGAGTTGGACGAATTAGGGAAAGTTTGATAGATGCTCGTCGAACGGAGATCGATGAATTCTCTATATGTGGAAACAATTTTCGTCGACCGGAGATCGACGAACTTTGCTTCAGAAGATATTTTGTCGAACGGAGTTCGACGAACTGTGTTTGATTCTTCTGAATGAGATCGACAAATTATCTGTCTATAATTCATTTCGTCGACCTCAGTTCGAAGAACTGTTTCTTTTTCGTGGAATGGAGATTGTCGATTCATATTCTGGAAAACATTATATCTAGGTTTTCTTCGACCTCTATCCCACACTTTCAGTTCCTTTGATCTTGATCGTCGTTCTCTCTGTCTCTCTTGCAGGTCATCAATGGTGATTCTAGCGAGCACCTTGGCTGCCATGAAATTTGACACCGGTTTTGACATGGATTTTGATTCATTCCAACATTCTGACCCAATATTTTCTACATTCTGGAACTACTAGAGGAACTTGGTCTCAAAGATTTTATGACCAGAAGGATTAAACTGCATGCAACTGAGATTAGAGAATGGGTGTACACTTCTACTGTTCCTGAAGAAAATGTTCTGACAGGAAATATCGGGAGTAGTGTTGTTTCTCTATCTCCCGCCGTTCTTTCTGAACTTTTTAGATTGGTAAATGGAGAAGATGATCTGGATATAGATTCTGAAGAGTTTACTTCGATGCTGAATCTGATGGGGTTTATCGGGAGTAACCCTAACAAGTGGTTAAAGAAACAACTCTCTGCCGCCTACAAGTTCTTGGCGGACATTGTAGGAAAAGTGCTGATGGGCAAGCACTCCGCACATGACTACATCACCCGACACCAATTCCTTGTTATGTGCACAGTGGTCAACAAGAGACAGGTCGATTGGAGTAAGATTTTCTTTGAGTTGATAAAGAAGAAGAACAGTAAGAAAGTGGTCTGCTTCGGAAGAATCTTGGGGATTTTCCTTCAAGAAAAAGATGGTGAGTTCATGGTCTCCCCGACCATCTTCATCAATGCCAGCAAGCGCCTCACATGCGCTTTGTTTGGCAGATGGGAGAGCACGATCTCCAAGCCATCCAAGACTTCCTCCTCCTCCATCCCTGCTTCTGAGAGCACCAGGGCTGTGAAGGCCACTCCCCACCCTAGAGAAGAGGCTATCCCATCTCCACACCCTCTTCCAGCAACTGATCTACCATCTTCAACCAATCTTCCATCTCCTCCAGCACCCCAATCACACCAACATTCTCATGTCTCTACTCCTCCTCCATCTCCACCTCTTGATATCCCTGATAGTCCATCCACCCCCATTCAAGAGAATCCACACCAAACTCCTCCATCATCACCTCTTCCACCTCATCTATCTACCATTCCACATTTTCATATACCATCCCCCTCTCCACCTCCACCAGACAACACCATGAAAGATGTCATTCCTCCTCTCTCCCCTCCACCTATTCCCCTCCCTTAATCTACTTCTCTACCTTCATCAACCACCTCTCCATCCTTGGAACCCTCCACTATATCTACCATCATCTCCCTACTCACTCCCATCATCAAATCCCTAATCACAGAGGCCATTACACCTCTTGTGAATTCTGTCAATTCTTTATCTGCCAAAGTGTCTCTTCTCTCTGCTGCCCCCTATTCATTCAGGGGCATGACTCCAGGTTCTCCTGAACCCAGGCAGGGGGAGATACTCAGTGTTGAAGCAGCAGTAGATGTAGATGCAGATGCAGCAGCATCAGGTACAGCAGCAGACACAGCAGCAGTTCCTTCTACAGCAATTTCAGATGCAGATGCAAATATTTTGCCAGACTTTGATTCTGATTTGATTGAATTGAGTCATTTTATGGAAACTGACATTGACTTAGATGAGTAAGTTCCAGAGCAAACAAACACTGTTGGTGATTTCCATTTAAATCCCACAGTTAATTTGACTGTTTTGTTGAGAAGTTTTGATACTGTATATATGCAGTCTCTTCCAGAAGACTTTACTAAGCCACAGTTGGATATTGTGCCCTATACATCTCCAATAAGTCCAGCAATTGCTAAGCAACTCTGTGACAGTTTTGCTCTTCCAGTTGTTGCTCCAACATCTACAGTTATTCCAGAAGCCATCTCAGCACCTATTTTTGTTATGGATGACTCTCCTATGCCAGATCTGGATGAGTTAATCCTGGCTGATAATGAAGAGGAAAATAAGGCAGCAGCTGAAAGCTCTATCCCAATCATTTCTCATTCCTGTATAGTTTCTGAAACTCCAGATTCTGAACCTTCTGCCCCTCCTTCAGAAAAGACTTCTTTTGATGATAATACTCTGAAAGCATTGGATGCGTTATATGATAACCCTCAGGGTTCTGATTCTGAAGATGATGAAGCTGATGATGATGATGATTCAGATGAAGATGTTGCCAAGAAGAAAAAGAAAATGCAGTTAAAGAAAAGGAAGGCTCCTCCTCCAGCTCCCAAACCCAATCCCACTACTGACACTCCATATTACATTTTGCACATTGTTAATCCTTACAAGGGAATGCCTGCATGGATGTGATTATCAAAGAATCAGCAGAAGGAAAGGAAAAGAAGTAGGAGATATTCTCCTCCTCCAGTCCACAGATATAGAAAGGATCCACCTCCTCCTCCTCCTCCAGCAACTGGTTCCACTGGCTCTAGCCCTCAGAGATATGCCCCATGCAAACCTATCAGAGACATTCAGGGAGATCCTCTGGAAGCAGCTAGTAGAGACAATAATCTTCAAGTAATCAACATCAGCAACAACAACAACAAATCTCTGAAGAACAAAAAGCTGACAATCCTGAAAGACCTTACTCTCCTCCTATTCCATTTGAAGATCCTAAAACAGCCAATACTGCAAGAATGGCTAGGTTCCAGGAACTTATTGGTCTGTCATTGATCAATAAAGCCAAAGCTGAAGGTAAAGACATTTCAGGTTTTGTAACTATGTCAAAGTACAGGAAAGAAGAACTTAAGAGATTTGACAAAGGCAACAAGCTCTTCAATGTTGATGATTATATGAAGCTCCATCCTGAAGCAGTTGTCCCCAGAGCTTCATCACAGAAGATCATTAGGGCAGCTGACATGACAATGACCCAGACAAAGGCTTCAAATCCTAACGGAGAAATTATCTTCAAAAATCCAGGAGAGAAGACAACAGAAGACAAGTCTTTGAAGAAAAAGAAGAAGTAATCTTTATTTTGTTTCAATTTCTTTCTGCAATTTGTTTTCAATCTATGTTACTTGTTTAAGCAAAGCCTATGTATATATATATCTGTTGCATGTGTTGGTAATTCTCTGCCAGATATATTTCTTTTTCTTGCTTTGTTTATCTGCTTTGAGTCTCTTAGTGACCTCACTCAAATAGGGGGAGATTGTTGCATCCCTAGTTGATTTGGGCTAGGTTCACTAGCTTAGGTTGTGACCCAACATGTATAGCCAGGGTCAATTTTGTGTCCTAGAGTCTAGGCCAAGTCATTAGGTTCAACTTCAGATGGACCAGCTCTCAACAAGACCATCAGAGACTCCAGACTTAGAAGATTTCAAGACTAAGTAAAATGAGTTCGACGTTCGTCGAACTCAGGTCGACGAAAGGTGTTCTGAGCTTGACGATCTTGAGACATTTCTCTGTGCTGAGCTCGACGATCCTTGTTCTCAATTCAACGAAAATTGGGACTCTTCAACTCCAGATTTTTCTAAGTCCAACTTCAGACTTTGGTTGACGAACTAAAATCTGAGCTCGACGAACTTGGACCTCAAGTTCACAACTTCTCAAGTCGACGAAGTCAACTTCTTAGGTCAACGAATGCAGTACTCTACTCGATGATTTCTGGTCGACGATTTGAATCCTTCCCAGTCAGAGACTTCTCAGATTCTAAGTCCTCAATCTTTCTCAGCTCAACGATATTAGATCTCAGCTCGACGAATGATGATTCTCAGCTCGACAAATGAATATTGTCAATTCGATGAAGATTGAAGCAGAATTGACAAGATTCCCTGGAAGACCAAATTGCTATTATCTGGTCAACGAACTCATCAGCTCAGCTCGACGAACTGTGAACTCAGCTCGACGATCCCTGTTCTTCATTCGACGATTCCAGATTAGGTCTTCTCCAGTTTTCCGTCCCTTTTCTTGGCGATGAATCCTGAGTAATTAATGCTCAATCTTCTCGGAATATTACCGTTGGAACAAGCATTGATCATGGATTATTTCATGCCATTTTTCCATGGGACGGTTAGGGAAATCATTGATTGCCGCTTCCTTCACAGGCCGATTGCATTTACTACTCAAGGTTTCAAATTTCCAAGTGTTCTTCAATCAGTCTTCAGTAAGAAAACAAAAAGAAGAAAAGATTAAGCAGTACTACAGACAGACAGACACAGAATATTCAAGAACAATCTTACAAAAATCTAAAGTTTTTCTGCAATCAGCTCAGGCCAGAGAACAACTTCATCTAGAAGAAGAATAACATTCAATCACTATCAAGAGTCTTCTTCCTTCAACTCTCAGGACAACTTCAGAAGGACAATAAAACTCTATCTATCAAAAAAGTTCCAGAAGCAATCTCTGGTCCAGGCACTCAAGCTTTTGAAGACCTGTCACCCAGAAGCAGTGCTCCAGAATTCCGGATCCCTTCAAGATCTCAGGGGGAGAAATCTACTGAAATCAATCCACAAGTCTTCTCAGTTGATATTGAGAAAGAGATGACACCATCACCCCTTTTCCATACTCTGTACAGGGTTTTAATTCCCTTCAAAATTATTCCTGGTTGCAAGTCTCCTTCCAAAAGACTTGAGATTTTGGTTTTTGAGCACCTGAACAAAAGTTCATTGGTGTCAGGCTCCTGATCAAAAACCTGAGTGGATTCCTACCAGGGTGGTAGAAGAGTGGATGTACCCAGGTTGGGGAACCACTATAAAATTTCTTGTATCATCTGGTTGCCCTTTCTCTTTTGTTTTGACTGTGTTGTTCTGTGATTGTTTAGGTTGTTGTGCTTATTTACTTGCTTCCTAATCTGTTCACTTAGGATTACAGCAAAAGCAGTAAAAAGTTTTTAGTGAGCACAATACTCTATTCACCCCCCCTCTAGAGTATTTCAGGTCTAACCTGCACTTTCATATCGAAAGAACTCTTGCGCGTATTCGATCTCAACACCAGAATCCCTCTTTGGACACCGAAGAATCCATCGGAGAACCCTCTGCCACTATTATGGCTGACCTTATCCCAAATGCTGCCGTGGAGTGTACAATATCTTACTATGCCCGGTCGAACCTGGATGATACAGGGTCTAATATCATTCTCCCGACGGTGGCGAATAAAAATTTTGAAATAAAATCTAGCGTTATTCAAATGATCCAAAACACCATGCAGTTTGATGGACAAGCGGATGAGGACCCGAACGTTCATTTATCTAGTTTTTTTAGAAATCTGCGATACTTTTAAAATTAACGGTGTTACTGTTGACGCCATTTGCTTGCGCCTTTTTACATTTTCCTTTAAATCCAAAACTAAAGCGCTGTTGAATTCCCTCCCGCGAGGATGTATCAACACTTGGACCGACCTTTAGAACAGTTCTTAATGAAGTATTTTTCCGCCCGTCAAAACTGCAAAGTTGTGGGCGGACATTTCTTCATTTGTGCACAATGATTCTGAGTCTCTATTTGAAACTTGGGAGTGGTTTAAAGAATTCTTCCGCAGGTGTCCGCACCACGTGCTTCCAGCATGGTTGCAAGTTCAAATCTTTTACAACGGGCTGACATATCAGACAACTCAAATGATTGATGCGGCTACTGGGGGTACCCTAAATAACAAGACCCCTGAGGATGTCCAAGCTCTTATCGAAGAGATGGCCATGAATGCCTACCAATGGAACATCCCGCAGGGATGCCCTAAGCAGGCGGCTGGCCTCTTTGAATTGGATGCCACTGCTCACTTAACCCTTTAAGTTAGAAGCCTGATGAAGTAGGTGGCGTAGATGTCTGCTGCCTCCTCCACTCCACCTTGGGTGATTCCCTCTAATTTCTGCATAGTCGATGAGTTTGTCGACTACTTGGGAAATTCGGGGTGACCTTCCTGCAACCCCAACAATAACCCTTATAATAGTCACTATAATCCGTGTTGGAGGAACCACCCCAACTTCTCATGGCGCAAAGCGAGCAACGCGCAGCGCCTCCCTAACTCTCTTGCGCCCGGATTTCCGCCGCCTCCCACTCTTTCAAAAAACTCCCTGGTGAAGGAAACTTTTTCTAGATACATAGCGTCCAAAGAGACAAATATTCGGAACATCACCGGATAGCTAAAAACTTAGAACTACAAGTCGGATTGCTAGCGCGGATGATGTTCGAGTGTGCGCTTGGGGCACTCGCAGGGAACATGGAGCCCAATCCTCGGGAGAATATCAATGCTATGACCCTCCATAGCAGAAAGGAGGTGGTCGATCCAAAACGGATCGATCCTCAAGTACATATTTCACCGCCGACCCGTCTTCCCCCTTCTTTGGTTACGCCACCCTTAAAAATTTTAAACGACAAAATTATTTTAAAAACGACCTTGCCGTATCCACATAAGTTCGTGAGTGTAAGGATGCGTAGTACAAAAAAATTATTTTATTATTAAAACAAATTCATTTTAATGTTCCCTTCTGCTAGGGGATCTCGCAGATGCCTAAGTATGCGAAATATTTAAAAGAACTTCTTTCTAATAAACAAAAATAAAAAAATTCGCATAACTCTCTCAACGCAGACTGCTCAGCGTCTCTTACTAATAAATTTCCACTGAAAAGAAATGATCAGGGGCGGTTTTCCATCCCGTACCTCTTTCCCAATATAGTAGTAAAATACGCTCTAGCATATTTAAGCGCGAGGATTAATTTTATGCCATTCTCGCTCTTTCAAAAATTAGGTTTGAGCGCTCTGAGTCCTACTAAAATGCATATCCAACGAGTGGATCACTCGGTTAAGTTTCCCGTTGGGGTAGTGGAGGACGTTCGTGTCCGAGTTGATAAGTTTATCTTTCTGGTAGACTTTGTCATCTTAGACATCGAGGAGGACACCGATGTACCAATTATACTCGGTTGTTATGACCTCCGTAGCTTCGTATTGTTCTTCCCCTTTTTTCGAGTCAAGCTTTTTAAATGATGATATTTTAGTGCTCGAAAACTTTAATTGCAAAGAGGATGACTCTGCAAAATTATCTTTCAAACCATTTGGATCGAAAGACATTAAAATTATAACCACGTTAGAAGAACAGCCCTGCCTAGAGCTCAAACCTTTACTCGAATCTCTCAAATACGCATTTTTTGGAAAAGATGATACCCTTCTCGTTATCATTTCTTCACATTTGTGCGATTCAGAGACTTCTAATTTATTGGAAGTTTTGCTTAAACATCGCCATGCAATTGCGTGGCAAATTTCCGATATAAAGGTGGTGGCGACGACGGCCCCCAAGTTGACGACGGCCACCAAGTTGACGACGGCCCCCCAAGTTGTTGATGACGGCACGCTAACGGAAGACCCTCCTTCGTCTCCAACAAAGGACTCGCGTCGCCGAGGTGTTCGTATGGAGCGGCGCTACAATTTCCGCCCTCGGCGCAAGACAAATATATAGTTAAATTTATCTTTACATTTATCTTATTTTCAGTATGCTATTTTATTTGGGATATTGTATTGAGGGCTGTATGTAGCCATTTTGTGTGTTATTTTTATTTTTATTTTGGGCTACATATAGCCAAGACTTATTTTTAAGCCTATATATAGGCATGTATGCTTTGTTTAACTCAGGTTGAATGAGAGAAAAAAAAACCCTAAGTCTTTCCTTTCTAAGCCTTCTCTCCCTCTCTCTCTACATCTCCTAGCCGCCACCCCCACTCCCCCTCTCTCTCTCTCTCTAAAATTTCGGCCAGCACCATTTTCTTCCCCCTATTCCACGAGCCGCCACCCTCCTCTCCCAATCTCCCTCTAGAAATTTTGGCCAGCCCACTCATCTCCCTCATCCAATCCACCACCACCTCACACCCTCATTAACCCGACCTCCACCCTCCATAGCCGGCCGGCCACCTACCTCCTCCACCGAGCAGCCCCTTTGAAGAGAACCCGGCAGCCCCCTCCACGTGAAGCTTTGACCAGAAAGGCCTCCTTCTACGGCGAAAAATCTGAACTTTGGTGTGAAGCGGCCAAAACGGACGATCTATCTCTCCATCCGGCGCGACTCCGGTGGAACCGTGGAAGAGCGACCCTTCAAAGGTAGTCGGAATCATCTATTCCGACTTGGGTAACGATCCTCTCCACTCACGTGTGATTCCCTCTTGATATTCTAGTGGTCGGAAAGATTTTTGCGTTGGGTTTGAATCGTTAGATTCTTCGTGGTTTTCCTTTTGGATTTGCATCAACCTTAATCGCGATATTTCCGAAAGGGTTTGGCGAACCCCGTATTTTTGTTGGGGGAGATCTACCATTTTTCGATCGCATTTTGGGTAGACCTCCTTTGGTACAACTTTCGCTCGGTCGGACCCAACATTGGTCCTTTTAGCTTGGGAGAACGTCGGCCTATAGCCGTTCGTTTGACCTTCCCGCGGAGTGGCTACCGTACGTTGGTGAACTGTGGTAAAACGTTTGCGAGTGCGTTGCGGTTGAATCTAGTGCGTGAGAGATTGTGGATTGAGTGTTGCGTTCGTTTCATTCCCGTAACCCATTTAGTGTCCGCGGTAGAAGCCTACATCAAATTTTGGTATCAAAGCGATGTTCTTGTCAATTTTTTAATTGACACCCTCCCCTCTTTTAGCACGTTAACCTGCACTTGTGTTTGCGCGTTAGTTGTCACAAAAAATCTCAAAAAAAAATATCTTTGGTCTGCCAATAGCGGCGTAGTTTTCTTATTGTTCAGCCAAAAAAATCAAAATAAATTTTTTAATAATCCTCTTTTTATTTCCTGCAAGAATATAAAAAAAAAATTTATTTTCCTATAGTCATTAAGCGGGATTAATTACTTCTTTGGTCTGTGTGAATCTGTTGTCTTCCATTTGCATGCGTACTAGGCTCGGTACGGAATATCCTCCATCGTCGTCTAATATGGATGATGACCGGGGTGAGGGTCGTCCCCTCACGGAGATTGAGGAGCTCCGTCAGGATTTCACGGAGCAGTTGACGGCCATTAGGGAAGCACTTCACGGATTGGGGTTACCACACGGGGCACCCCGTAATCAACCCGCTCACCCACGGGTGGGAGAACATCACAACCCTTACCCCCACCCTCCTAATGAGAACGCCCCACGAGCACCGTACGAGTTTGACCTTACTCGGGCCTTCCGAGTCAAGCCACCATCCTATGATGGTTTAGGAGATCCCCAAGTCTTCTAGGACTGGATCATGAAGATCGAATGTTATTTCGAGTGGTATACCCTGAACGATGCGGATAAGGTGCGAGTAGCGAGAATGAAGTTGCTAGGGCGCGCTAAAATATTTTGGCTGAATGAGGAGCAGCGTATGAGGGTCGAGAACGGAGCTTGCCCATAGGCTGGGATGCAATGAAGGCTAGGCTAACGGAACAGTACGTCCCTACTTACCATCGAACACAAATGTTCGATGATTTAGCCACCCTTAAGCAAGGGACTAGGTCGGTGTCTGAGTATATGAGTTTGCTGAAGGACATGATGGTTAGGTGTGACGTGAAAGAGATGCCCGAGGTCACCCTCTCCAGGTTCCGTAAGGGACTAAACCCCGACATCCAAGGAAAACTTCTGCGTTATGGTCACACCGATTTGCACACCACTTTCAACGCTGCATTAGATATTGAGCAGCACAACGCGCTTAAGGGCAAGTCTCGCTCGTTCCAAAAGGGGAAGTCCATTTTAGGACCGCCTCCCACCGCCACCTATAAGGCTAAAGGAAAGTATCAGTCCCCCGACTCGACCTCCATAGTCGTAACGGCTAGGAATGATAGAAACCCCTCTGGTGAGAGAGTCCCGGTGGGTCAGGTCAACAGAACGAATGTCACCTGTTACGCTTGCGGGGTCCAAGGGCACTATGCTAGTGATTGTCCTACTACACCCAGACCATTAGCCCTGTTAGATTCCGCCGGTGGGGCCGACGACATTACTTACGAGGCGGGCGAAGAGAGCGAGTCGGACGGAGTGCCTAGTGATATGGAGGATGACCCCCGTATGATGGTTATGAGGTATATCCTGGCGACCCCTCGAGCGTTAGACGATTGGAATAGGACGAACATTTTCACGTTGAATTTTAAGAGTGGTGAAAAATGGTGTAGGTTGATCATCGATAGCGGTAGTTGCATGAACGTAATTTCTGAAGCCGCGGTGAGACGAATGTCTCTTATTGCCGAGCCACACCCTCACCCTTATAAAGTGGCATGGGTAGACAAGTCGTCCCTCCCTGTGACGAAGCGATGCTTGGTACCCATTACCATCAAAGCTTATTCTGAGCAGATTTGGTGTGACGTCATCCCTATGGATGCTTGTCACGTCTTGTTGGGTCGCCCTTGGTTGTACGATCATGACGTCACCCACTTTGGTCGGGCCAACACTTACGAGTTTAAATTTAATGGCAGAACCATACTCTTAAAACCCGCCCCGCCAAAAGATCCTTCGGCCCCCTCGAAGGATACGGTCGTCCCGGTCGAGAAGAAGACGTTGAGCCTGATAGGAAGGAAAGAATTGAAGCGTACTACCTTTGTAGATGGGGTCCTCTATGCCTTAGTGTGCCTACAAGTTAAGGAAGACGCAGCCCCTTTTGAGAACTTGTCGTCGGCGTTGAGAAAACTCCTAGAAGAGTTTGTGGACGTGTACCCGGAAGAGCTACCGGCTGAATTACCCCCGTTGCGGGAAATCCAACATGCCATTGATTTCATTCCGGGCTCTTCATTGCCCAACCTCCCACATTATCGGCTAAACCCCTCCGCGCACTTAGAGTTGCCAACCCAGATCTCGGATTTATTGCAAAAGGGTTTAATCCGCCACAGCAAGAGCCCGTGTGCCGTGGCCGCCTTACTTGCCCCCAAGAAGGACGGCTCTTGGAGGATGTGTGTGGATAGTAGAGCCATTAATAAAATCTCTATTAAATATCGCTTTCCCATCCCTCGCTTGGATGATTTATTGGACATGTTAGCCGGTTCCACGATTTTTTCGAAATTGGATCTTAGGAGTGGCTACCATTAGATCCGAATTAGGGAAGGTGACGAGTGGAAAACCGCCTTTAAGTCTAAGGAAGGGCTCTACGAGTGGTTAGTTATGCCGTTTGGACTTTCCAATGCGCCGAGCACATTTTCGAGGATGATGACCCACGTCTTCCAACCATATATGGGAAAATTTATCGTGGTATATTTTGACGATATTTTGGTATTTAGCACCTCCACGATTGATCATGAGTCACATTTAAGAACCATCCTTACCACGCTGAGATCGGAAAAATTATTCATGAACATTAAGAAGTGTACCTTCCATGTGACATCGGTTGAGTTCCTCGGTTATATTGTGAGTTCGAAGGGGATCCACGTAGACCCCAAGAAAGTGCAAGCCATTAGAGATTGGCCCGAGCCCGCCAACATTCGGGATGTTAGGAGTTTTCACGGGCTCGCTACATTTTATCGGCGATTTATTAAGGATTTTAGTAGTATTATGGCCCCTATTACCGAGTGCATGAAAAAAGGTGAATTTACATGGACGAACTCAGCCGCTGCAGCGTTCCAATTAATTAAATCGCGCATGTCGGAAGCCCCCCTTTTGTGACTACCGGATTTTACAAAGGTTTTCGAGTTGTCATGTGATGCGTCTGGAGTTGGAATTGGTGGAGTGTTGAGTCAAGAAGGCCACCCTGTGGGGTATTTCAGTGAGAAACTAGCAGGTCCAAAATTAAATTATTCCAATTATGATCGGGAGTTTTACGCGGTCATTCGATGACTCCAACATTGGCGGCATTATTTACTTCCTAAGGAGTTTGTCATCTTATCCGATCATGAAGCGCTAAGGTTTCTTAACTCTCAAACTAAGGTTAGTCCTAGACATGCCAAATGGGTCTCCTATCTACAGGAGTACACTTTCATTATCAAACACCTCAAGGGGACTCTCAACTGCGTCGCCGACGCCCTTAGTCGTGTTTCATTATTGCTCTCCACGCTAGAAGTAAAGGTGATTGGCTTCGATAGGATTAAGGACGAGTACGTCCACTGCCCAGATTTTAAGGATATCTATTTCGCCACCCAAGATGACTCGCCGACAACCATTACTTCTTTTTACATTCGGGACGGCTACTTATTTAACCATTCGAAGCTTTGCATCCCCCGTTCCTCCCTACGCCACTTCATAGTGTGGGAATTGCATGGTGGAGGGTTAGGGGGACACTTTGGCCGTGACAAGGCGATCACGTTAGTTGAAGACAAGTTTTATTGGCCCGGTCTTAAGGCCATGGTTATTAAGATCGTGGGTAGTTGCCGAGCGTGCCAACTGGCTAAGGGGAACAAAACTAATGCGGGGCTTTATACCCCTCTTCCGATTCCGTATATTCCTTGGGAAGACGTTAGCATGGACTTCATTCTCGGCCTCCCAATCACATTTCGACGTCACGACTCTATCTTAGTTGTTGTAGATCGTTTCTCTAAAATGGCTTATTTTATCGCGTGCAATAAAACCAATGACGCGTCACACGTCGCACAATTATATTTTAAAGAGGTGGTAGGCCATCGAGGAGTTCTGAAGTCTATAGTTACTGATAGGGATGTGAAATTTACTAGTTATTTTTGGAAGACCCTGTGGAGGATTATGGGCACCAAACTTCTATTCTCTTCCGTGTACCATCCGCAGACGGATGTGCAAACAGAAGTTGTGAACAGAAGTTTAGGTAGTTTGCTTCGATGCCTTGTGGGAGACCACAAGGGTACATGGGACCTTATCCTCCCTCATGCTCAGTTAGCATATAATAATTCCAAAAATAGGTCCACGGGTTTGTCCCCGAATGAGATCGTGCACGGTTATAAAGCTCAAGTGCCCGTTGACTTGCTTCCGTTACCGCCATCGTTTAAGTCAAGTCAATTTGCACAGGACTTTGCCTCTCACATCCATGATCTTCACAAACGCATAAATGAAATGCTTACCACTCAATACGCGTCTTATCAAGTTCATGCCAACGCACATAAGAGAGTGTCTCCCTTGAAAGTGGGCGATTTAGTCATGGTACGTCTCATCCCTGAACGGTTGCCTACGGGCAACTTAAAAAAGTTAGTGGATCGGCGAGCTGGACCTTTTCGGAATTTAAAACGGTTGGGAGACAATGCTTTTCTTTTGGAATTGCCCACTGATTGGGGTATTCCCCCTGTTTTTAATGTTTCGGATTTAACGCCATATATTGCTCCGCTACTAGAACTATCTTCCTATCCGTTTAGTTCCACTACAGATTCTCATGGGTATGGGGTTGAGGGGGGTAAGGGCTCGCTCTCTCCGTCGGTCTCCAACGGAGGTACACTACATGTTGATGATATAGATTTTCCCCCTTTGCTGCCTATGCTTTTCCCAGGTTTGCCAGGACCGCATTTTTGCCCGACAGGATTCTCCAGGATGACGTGTTTCCCACTGCTGATGGCGATGTGCGCCGCTACTTGATCCGCTGGCATGATCGCCCCGCCTCTGATGACTCTTGGCTCCCGGAAGCGGAAGTGGATCTCTTGGATGGTGTTCTTCTCCGACGTTATCTTCAAGACAACTCATCGGTGATGAGTCCGTTCAAGCGGGGGAGGATTGGTGGCGACGACGGCCCCCAAGTTGACGACGGCCCCCAAGTTAACGACGACCCCCAAGTTGTTGATGATGGCACGCTAACGGAAGACCCTCCTTCGTCTCCAACAAAGGACTCGCATCGCCGAGGTGTTCGTATGGAGCGGCGCTACAATTTCCGCCCTCGGCGCAAGACAAATATATAGTTAAATTTATCTTTACATTTATCTTATTTTCAGTATGCTATTTTATTTGGGATATTGTATTGAGGGCTGCATGTAGCCATTTTGTGTGTTGTTTTTATTTTTATTTTGGGCTACATATAGCCAAGACTTATTTTTAAGCCTATATATAGGCATTTATGCTTTGTTTAACTCAAGTTGAATGAGAGAAAAAAACCCTAAGTCTTTCCTTTCTAAGCCTTCTCTCCCTCTCTCTCTACATCTCCTAGCCGCCACCCCCACTCCCCCTCTCTCTCTCTCTAAAATTTCAGCCAGCACCATTTTCTTCCCCCTATTCCACAAGCCGCCACCCTCCTCTCCCACTCTCCCTCTAGAAATTTCGGCCAGCCCACTCATCTCCCTCATCCAATCCACCACCACCTCACACCCTCATTAACCCGACCTCCACCCTCCATAGCCGGCCGGCCACCTACCTCCTCCACCGAGCAGCCCCTTTGAAGAGAACCCGGCAGCCCCCTCCACGTGAAGCTTTGACCGGAAAGGCCTCCTTCTACGGCGAAAAATCTGAACTTTGGTGTGAAGCGGCCAAGGCGGACGATCTATCTCTCCATCCGGCGTGACTCCGGTGGAACCGTGGAAGAGCGACCCTTCAAAGGTAGTCGGAATCATCTATTCTGACTTGGGTAACGATCCTCTCCACTCACGTGTGATTCCCTCTTGATATTCTAGTGGTCGGAAAGATTTTTGTGTTGGGTTTGAATCGTTAGATTCTTCGTGGTTTTGCTTTTGGATTTGCATCAACCTTAATCGCGATATTTCCGAAAGGGTTTGGCGAACCCCGTATTTTTGTTGGGGGAGATCTACCATTTTTCGATCGCATTTTGGGTAGACCTCCTTTTGTACAACTTTCGCTCGGTCGGACCCAACATTGGTCCTTTTAGCTTAGGAGAACGTCGGCCTATAGCCGTTCGTTTGACCTTCCCGCAGAGTGGCTACCGCACGTTGGTGAACTGTGGTAAAACATTTGCGAGTGCGCTGCGGTTGAATCTAGTGCGTGAGAGATTGTGGATTGAGTGTGGCGTTCGTTTCATTCCCGTAACCCATTTAGTGTCCGCGGTAGAAGCCTACATCAGCTCAGTTGGTGATGAGAGCTGTTAGGAAAGCTATTTATCAAGGGGGTTGTGGGTTCGAGACCCCGCCTCAACATCCCGCCGCGCTGAGAATAGGTGCGGTCATGGGTGGGGTGCTTGGGCTGCAGCCCGGCAGTGGGCCACCGTAAAAGAGCCAGGCCACTACATCAAAAGGGGATTAACCCCTCTTTCGGCACTCATAAGATTTTCCTTAACGATAATTTTTGCAAAACTATTCAGGCGCAATGACATCTTAATCCAAACATGAAAGACATCATTAAAGCTGAAATCATAAAATTATTAGATGCAGGGATTATTTATCCTATTTCGGACAGTGCATGGGTTAGTCTCGTTCCTGTCGTGCCCAAGAAGGGCAGTCTAACCATAGTAGAAAATGAGCATAATGAACTTGTCCCAACTCGTACTGTTACTTGTTGGTGGGTGTGCATCGATTATAAAAAACTAAATGATGCCACCTGTAAGGACCATTTTCCAGTAACGTTTTTAGACCAAATTCTGGAGCATTTATCCGGTCATCCATACTTTTGTTTTCTGGATGATTTATCAGGGATTTTCCAAATTCCCATTTCCCCTGATGAAAAACAGAAACAACTTTTACGTGCTCGTTTGCCACCTTCACATACGAAAAAATGTCATTTGTCTTATGCAATGCGCCGGCTATATTCCAAAGATGAATGATGAAAATCTTTGGCGAGATGGTAAGACACATTATGGAAGTCTTTATGGATGATTTCTCTGTTTCCGGATGATCATTCCTGACTTGTCTTCGTAATTTAGATTGTGTCCTTCAACGATGCGAGGACACGCATCTCGTTTTAAATTGGGAAAAGTATAACTTTGTGGTTCGAGAAGTTTTGGTTCTCTGCCATAAGATTTTGTCTAAGGGAGGGGATGGAGGTCGATAGAGCCAAGTTAGAAAATATCAAAAAACTCCCCCCGCCTTCTAACGTTAAATCTATTAGGCGTTTTTAGGCCACGTGAGCTTTTATAGGCGTTTCATTCAAGATTTTTCTAAAATAACAAAGACGCTTACTCGCGTCCTAGAAAAGGAATCTAATTTTATCTTTAGTAGTGAATGCGAGCCTGCTTTTAATTTTATTAAACAAAAACTTATCAATTCACCCATTTTACTAGATCCTGATTGGACTCTTCCATTCGAAATTATGTGAGACGCTAGTGATATTATTGTATGTGCCGTTCTTGGCCAACGCATAAAGAAATATTTTCATCCTATTTATCACGCTAGTAAGATGCTCACTTCCGCACAAGGTAATTACATGACAACAGAAAAGGAACTTTTAGCCGT
The DNA here is from genome assembly GCA_039583875.1 of Platanthera guangdongensis. NCBI lineage: Eukaryota > Viridiplantae > Streptophyta > Magnoliopsida > Asparagales > Orchidaceae > Platanthera > Platanthera guangdongensis. The sequence continues at coordinate 90,812,167 of CM077150.1, forward strand.
CATTTTTGCATTTGATAAGTTTTGCTCGTATATAACAATATCTAAAGTTATTGTATTTACCCACCACTCTGCCTTGAAATATTTATTAGCTAAAACGGACGCCAAGCCCCGCCTTCTTCGATGGATCCTCCTCCTACAAGAGTTTGATTTGGAGATCTGGGATAAGAATGGCGCTTATAATTTAGCCGCCGATCACCTCACCCGTTTAGAAAATCCGGGTGTGTAAGCGCTCGTCGAATCCGACATAAATGACAGATTCCCCGAGTAATGCCTCATAGCAATAAATACTATTTCATCTTCCCCGCCTTGGTTCACAGATTTCACGAACTATTTAGTTGCGCATGTGATCCCAAAAGACTTTTCGAGCAAGCAAAAGAAGAAATTCTTTTCTAAATTGAAAAAATTCTTCTGTGAGGACCCTTTTCTTTTTCGTATCTGCGCGGACCATGCGGTCTGAAGATGCGTCGCAGGTATGGAGTGTACTCAAATACTTAGGCATGCCACGAGGCTCCAGTTGGTGGGAATTATCAAGCTAACCGGACCGCGCGAAAGTTGCTAGAGGCGGTCTTCTTTTGGCCCACTCTTCAAAGAGGCTCACAATTTTTTGTGCTCCTATGATAGCTGCCAGCGGTCGGGTAACATCTCTCGTTGCGACGAGATGCCCCAAAATTTATTTTTAGAGTTCGAAGTCTTTGATTTGTGGAGCATAAATTTTGTTGGCCCCTTACCTCCGTACTTGAAAAATAATTATATTTTAATGGCGGTCGACTACATATCAAGTTGGGCGACAGCGCAAGTTCTCCCCACCAACAATGCGCGATTCATCGTTACCTTTCTTAAAAAACTCTTTTCTGGCTTCGGCACACCTCGCACTATTATGAGCAATTGGGGAATGCATTTCTGTAACACCCAAATGACTAAGGTGTTTGCTAAATACAGAGTCACAAACAAAATTGCCATCCACTATCACCCACAAACAAGTGACCAAGTTGAGGTAGTAAATCGAGAGATTAAGCGTATATTACAAAAAACTATTTTGCTTAATAGGAAATATTGCTCCGTCAAACTCGACGATGCGTTGTGGGCGTACCGTACGACATACAAAAATGCAATTGGTTGTACACTGTACCGATTAGTATATGGCAAAGCATGTCATCTCCCTGTAGAATTAGAACATCGCGCTCTTTGGGCATTAAAACTCTTAAATCTCGATGCTAACTTAGCCGCTCAAAATAGAAAACTACAACTAAACAAGATCGAATAATGGCGTGCAAACGCTTATGAGAATAATAAGTTTTATAAGGAGAGTTCTAAGATTTATCACGATCAAAAAATCAAGCCCCAAATTTTTTTTCTCCGGGCAATGTTGTCCGACTTTACAATTCACGTCTTAGGCTTTTTCCGGGTAAACTAAAATCACGATGGTCTCATCACTTCAAAGTTGAAGAGGTTTGGCCATATGGGACCATACTCATCTCCCACCCTTAAAATGGCTCATTTAATGTAAACACTGATCTCTTAAAATTATATATAGAGGGCGATCCTGTGGGCGGTCATAATGAAACCATTACCCTCCTCGAAATATAAAACTGCCAAAATAGTCAAGCTACACGTCTATAAAAAAGCGCTCCTGCGAGGCACCGCATGTTTAACTTTTTTGCTATTTCTTTACTTTTTCTTTGTTGTTTTGTTCCTAACAATGCAGGCCTTCTGATTGGGCCTCCGCGAGAACGTTTCATGGAAGTTTTTACGCTCCCTCTTTATTTTTTTATATATATTACATTTTATTTATTTTTTATTCCACATGCATACATTGCAACATTGGGGACAATGTTGGAATTAAGTATGTGTGTGTTTTCGTCCTTTCTTTTCCGCACTTCTATTTTCTACACTACTAAAAATTTTAAAAATACAAAAAATGAAAACAAAACAAAAAAATATAAAATGAAAACTCCGAAAATAATTTTTATTTTATCATCAAAAATTTCAAAAAAATTATAAAACGAAAATTCCAAAAATATTTAGTTTTACTTTGTAAATATTCTTTATAAATATTTTCTGAACATTTTTTGCAAATTTTTTTATAAATATCCTTTTCTCTTTCCTCTCTTCCTTTCTTTCTCCTCTTTGTAAATTACTTTTTTCTCTTTCCTCTCTTGTTAATATTTGCTAAAAAATCTTAAAAATACAAAAAATTTAGAAAACAAACAAAAAAATACTTCCAAAAATATATCTTTTTCACATTTTTAGTATGTATTTATTAAAGAAATTAACACAAAATACAAAAAAGATAATAACTCCAAAAATAAATAAAAAAAGATAATAATTTAAAAACACACAAAAAAATATGATAACTCTAAAAATCCCAAAAAATTTATAAAATAAATAAATTAAATATATCATTCTTAACCCTTTTTGCTCTCCAAAAATTTAGTTGAAAGTTAATTTATAATCGAATTTCATTAATTCTTTGTTTACTATTCATTTATTAATTTGTGATTGATAGATTTAAATATTTGAGGTTAAGTTTTAAAAAATGTTTTATGCTTTGTTCTTAAGATAAGAGACTTATTTTAGACACTACTTCTAATTTATCAAAAATAGAGACATGTGTATTATGTTAGAAAAAAATAACTATAGATTTCAATTATTTTTACTTCAACATTTTTGAAATACAGGAACGTTCAATTTATCAAAGTTGCTCTCAAAATGTTTTTATTAAAATCAAGTTTTCTTTTTGAAAAAAACCATCTCCCCATATTTATCATGTCTTACTTGACATGATAAAATTTTTATTCTTAAAGAGAGCTATGTTAATAGGAATAAGATTTCGTTCCGTAAACATAGACATCCCATATTTTAAAAGATTATTTTGTGCGAAGTAAGAGGATAAAATTCATTACTCCTATACATATACAATGTGTTATATGAAGTTGTTCAAAAAACTTTTTACGTGTTATGGAAAATAAGATTTCATTTTCCTAAACATCCACATTCAAATAAAAAAAATTTCATTAGAGGTTTGAGAAAAAAATACCTCACCTCTAAAACCAAAACTCTCTTCATAAACCACAACCCCCTTAGTCATATTCATTGATTGTAGACTTAATATAAAATCTTTTTAAGTGCATATATTTTAAATTGCATTATTTTCTTTAAACTCTTATAAGCTAATGTTTCTATAATTCCAATTTATTTTTGTTAGCTAACGGTTACTTCAAGAAGTCTTTTTGTCCAACACTTTTCCTCTATATAAATCATTTTCATGATTTAAGACTTAACTTTTATACCCATGATATCTACTTTGATCTCTCTTTTAATTAATTCAAGTGGTTGCTAAATTTAGTATTTCTCTTAATTTTTTATAAGTATATATCCAACTTTTGTTCTTGAATAACAAAACTTTTCCACTATTTAAATCATTTCATGATTTAGGACTTAACTCTTATACCCCTGATGTCTACTTTGATATCTCTTTTAATTAATTCAAGAGCTATCTAAATTTAGGATTTCTCTTATTTCTTATAAGTTTATCTTCAACTTTTGCTCTGAAATAGCAAAAGCTTAAGTATGTTGCTATTTGATGAGTTATAAATATTTGTATTTTTTAGTACTTTATTTTGGTCATTTTTAGTTTATTTTCATTGTTTTTATTTTTTTCTCCAATAAAATGTTCCTTTTTAAATATATATTCCCTTCTAACTTAGATTTATTTTTATTTTCCAGAAATTTTAAAAAAAAGTCGAAATTTTCGAAGTACACGCCCATGTCCATTTGGTTACCACGTGACCTGGGCATGTCACTTTGACGCCTTTGGAAAACTACTGCCTATCGAGAATTCGTGAAAATAAAGAGTGAACATGCCAGTGTCCAGATTTGCATGCCCGTGTCCAGCCTGACTCGACACTCAACGCCACTTGTATAACTCGACACTCAACTCCTCTGACATGCCCGTGTCATTCGGGGCACGCCCATGACCTCATCAACTTTTAAAGAAGAGACGCCGCCCGCGAGGGAAGGACTCGATGCTTTCGCTAGTCATGCCCATCCTACACGCCTGTGTCATTCGGTGCATGCCCGCGACCGCTATGTGGAACTTCCAGAAGATGCCCCGAAGTCAACTGCCAATAACTATTTAGCTTATCCATCCTTAGGACACGACACGCCCCCGGTCCCTCCCGTCACTATAGTGTGTAATCTGAAATTTTTTGCTTATAAATAGAAGTTTTCTATATGAGCATAAGGTTAAAATTTTAGAGCCATTTTCTGTTGGAGTGCTGCTTGGGTGCTTTTTGAGCTATGTAAGGAGATTTTATCCCCCCCCCTCTTCAGTGTTTGATTTAGCTTTTTGTAACTCTACTTTTATCATTAATAAAATATGCTAGTTTTTCTCTCCTTATGTTGTTTTGGAATGCATCTGAGTGCCTCCTCTTTTAGTGATCTTTTGTATCTTTGATTTTCTCTTTAGAATGGGTGTGTGTGTGTGTGTGTATGAGTTAGATTTGTTGTTTTTATGTTTTCAAATTATCATTTTGCTAAGTTTAGTTTTAGATTTTCTCAAACTAATTAGTTGTCATGATAGCTTTTCTTATCTTGTCCTTTAGGTTTGTTTAGGTTTAAGATTTTTGTGTTTTTCATTCATTCTTATGGATTTATAAAAATGGTTTAAAGTGGTTTTATTTTTTAACTTAGTTTATTTTATTTTTGTAAAACTTTTTGTTCTTTTACTCTTTCTTCCACTTTTTAAGCAATTTTACAAAGTTATAAGAATGAAAAAGTTGTTGTTTTAATTTTTGAAACACTTTGATTTTTGCATTTACTTGAAAACGTTTTTGCTTCTTTAATTTTCATTTCTTCTTTTTATGCATTTTTAGCAAGTTCTAACGGTAGAAATGTAATCATTTTTATTTTTCGATCGCTTTGTTTTTCTCTTTTCTGTTGTGTGTGAGTGTATGAGTTAGTATGTTTTAGCCTTCTTTATCACTTTCTTTCTTTCAAATAGAGTGTGTGCATGTATGAGTTATAATTTACTGCTTTCATTTCCCGCTACTCGTTTGAGTAGTACTTGTCATTTCCCGCATACTCGTTTGAGTACGATTTGTCATTTTCCGCTTACTCATTTGAGTAGGACTTTTCATTTTATTGCTCTCATTTCCCGCCTACTCGTTTGAGTAGGACTTGTCATTTCCTACCTACTCGTTTGAGTAGGACTTGCAATTTCTCTCTTTGATTTCTCACCTACTCGTTTGAGTAGGACTTTCCATTTCCCGCCTACTCGTTTGTGTAGGACTTGTCATTTCCAGCCTACTCGTTTGAGTAGGACTTGTCATTTTACTTCTTCCATTTCACGCCTACGCGGTTGAGTAGGGCTTGTCATTTCCCGCCTACTCATTTGAGTAGGACTTGCAATTTACTGCTTTGATTTTCCGCCTACTCGTTTGACTAAGACTTGTCATTTACTGCCTACTCGTTTAAGTAGGACTCGATGAACAAACCCGTACACGGTGAAGTGGGACCCTCCCCAGATAGCGGGCTAGGAGCTTGCTATGAGTGATGATTTGGTGCAGCCCTGTTCGAGCACATGCGAGCACTCACGCATGCGTGCGGTGATTTTTATGTTTAAGGGCTTTTTATAAATATTTGATTATTATTATAATATATATATATTTATATATACATCATTTGATGTGGTGAAGGAAAAGAAAGAGCAAGGTGGTTCGGGTACAGCAGGGAGAGAGTAAAAAAAAAGAGCAAGGGGGCTCGGGTACAGCAGCGAGAGAAAGAAAAAATAAAGAAGGAGAAGGGGGCTCGTGTACAGCAGGAGGAGAAAGAAAAAATAAAGAGGGAGAAGGGCAAGGGCTCGGGTACAGGAAAAAGAGAACGCAAGGAGAAGGAGGATCGGGATTTTTCTCCAAGCACAGCTCAGACGCCAGGAGCAAGGTCGAGCCGAAGCTTTCCTTCCCCGTCGCCGCCTACATCAAAGCACAGCTCCACCTCCTGGAGCAAGGACGAGCCCAAGCTTTCCTTCCCTGTCGCTGCCTACAGTAAGGCACAGCTCGGCCGCCTAGAGCAAGGCCGAGCCCACGCTTTCCTTCCCCGTCACCATCTGTAGCATGGCACAGCTCGGCTTGCCATGCTCGGCCTCCTGGAGCAAGGCTGAGCCCTAGCTCTCCTTCCCCGTCGCTGGCACGAACTTGGAAATCCTCTTGAAAAAGGGTTTGGAATAAAAAGGGTTTGGAACCAGGTCCATGTTTGGATCCCCTTCCCCGTCACTCGCAAAAACTTGTACCCAGCCAAGTGGGACCCTTCCCAGATAGCAGGCTAGGAGCGTGCTATGAGCAAAGATTTGGTGCAGCCCCGTTCGAGCACATGAGAGCACTCGCGCATGCATGCGGAGATTTTTATGTGTAAGGGCTTTTTATAAATATTTCATTATTATTATAATATATATATTTTTATATATACATAATTTGATGTGGTGAAGGAAAAGAAAGAGAAAGGGGGCTCGGGTACAGGAGGGAGAGAGAGAAAAAATAAAGAAGGAGAAGGGGGGCTCGGGTATGTTGAAAATTTTGAAGTGAAAGTGGGTGAATGGAGGACTTGGGCAACCTATCCGCGTAGCCTACACAGACAGGGTTGGCGGACAGCCAGGTCGGCGGGGCTGGTGTAGACGGCTTGTTCTGTGGCAGCCTGAGCGGTTTATTGGCGCGGACTACGCGAACAGCAACGACGATTAGCCAGGCCGCCTTATGCTCTAAAGTAGCTGGATCCCAGAAGGTAACCGGGCGGATAGCGACTCTATCTGCGGAGTCTCGCAAGAAGCAGACTGAAGAACTGGAGCTCGGCAGACTGGTTTGGCTGAAGCCCTTGTCTTGCATGCTCTGGTGAAGCGATAAGTGGAAGCTGCAGAGATTGCTAGAGTGTAGACTGATACTGGAGTTCATCGGTGTAGGCGGACTGAATTCAGTGTCCACTAGTAAGCTCGGGCTGGCCCTTGTGGCCAGTGGTGTGGACTTGGTTGGTTCTGAATAAGGCCCATGTTTGGCTCAGTCCGGGGAGATCGCACAGTGGAGCGCGGACTGCTTCTCAGTCTACAGAGCTCGTCAGAAGTGTCATGTGCCTTGTTTGCGAGCTTGGTGTAAGCGGACTGGAGATTGTGTCCTCAACTGCGTGCGGACTGGAGCTGGGTCTGCTGAGTCCGTCAGCTGCCTTACTAGCGTGGTTGTGTACTTGGGATATGCGGACTGGAGTATTCTGCGGGATTTACGGACTTGACTAGTCTGCGGTATATGCGGACTTGTGTAGTCTGCGGTATATGCGGACTAGAGTAGTCTGCGGGATATGCGGACTGGAGGTATTCGCAGTATAAGAAGACTGGTGTTATATCCACTGAGTCCGGTAGGTGCCTTGGTGGCGACTGTGGGCTCGGGATAAGTGGACTGGAGTTGTGTCCGCTGAGTCCGGCAGTTGCCTTGGTGTCAATACTGTGGGCTCGGGATAAGCGAACTGGAGCTGTGTCCGCGGATAGGCGGACAGCTGTTGCAAAGTTCGGCTGTGGCGGTCTTGGCTTGGCCTTGAGACAAGGCAAACTTATTATGTATCCGGCCTTGGTGAAGCCTTGGCGTTGGCTTGGCCTTTGGCGACAAGGCGGACTGGTGTTGCTGTCCAGCCTTGTTGAAGCTTTGGCGTTGGCTTGGTCGTTGATGACAAGGCGGACTGGTGTTGTTGTCCAGCCTTGGAGAAGCAATGGTAGACTGGCTATCCTGCACAATTAGCGACGAACTGGTGTGTATCCACGGGCTTTGCAGACACGTGTTCTTGCTGCGGGATGTGGCGCTAATCTTATCGGCTATGGCGGTGATCACACTCCTCATCGTGCCTATAAATAGGACCCATGTAACATCAGGAATAACAATCTGAGAGAACCTCAATGCATGAGTGAACAGTAAGTGAGCCCGTATCAGTTGCTGCGGACTGGACTTTTGTGTCCACGCTGTTTGATTTAGTTGACCGGGTTATGATGTGCAGGTTTTGTGGATAGCGTTGGAAAGCCAGGACTTGGATCTGATTGCGGTCAGGGACAGTGCAGACTCTGCGGTTAAGCAATAGGCGGTAAATAGAAGGTCGCGGACAGAGACCAGACGGTCTTCTCTTTGGCAACTTGGTTCGAGCTTCAATAAGTCACCTGCTTCAAGCGGACATTCTATTCGGCATCGCAGCTTGTGCGGTCTGGCGGCTAGGCGACCTCGTGGTTAGGCGGCTGCAGATTTGCGGCTAGAGCTACCATTAGAATAAGGGGTAGTTTGTGCGTCTTGGGTTGCGGTCTGGCGACCTAGCGGATTATGCGGACTCCACAGCAGTAGACCTACAGCTTCGTGTTGGAGTCCGCGCGGCTTGTATTGTCTTGTCTTTGTAATTGTCTTTGCTTTCCCTGTGTTGGTTTTGGTGAAGCATATCTCGCCATGTATGTCTATCTTTGTAAAAAAGATTGTTGTTAATCAATAAAGACTCTTATTGTTGCATGTGTTTCTGATTGTAACTGACTTAAGTTGAGATAACCCCTGCTCACTCCAAGGTCCAGGAAATTTCAATATGGTATCAGAGCCAGGTTGGAGTGGATAAGCAGTGATCAAGTGAAGTGGTTATTGCTCTTGTGAAGAGGGAACCAGTGGTAGAACCATGGCAGTGGAATATGCAAGTAGTCTTGGAATTGAACTCCTTACAGAGACGAACTTTGATAGGTGAAAGTCTTGTATGGAGAGATTTCTTCTTGGCGAGGACCTTTGGGAGGTAGCATGCGGAGTAGAAAGACAAGAAGCTACTGCTAGCAATGCTGAAGAGATGAGAGCTTGGAAGGAGACAAATGAGAAAGTGGAGTTTATTCTCAAATAGGTGATCTAATTGGAGCTCTTGGACCACATCAGAGGATGTCAGTCAGCTGCGGAGGTTTGGACTTCCCTTGATGGGTTGTTTAGGGAGGAGGTGAAGTTTGCTGCATAGTAAGGTCCTTCTACTTCATATCATCAAGAAAGGAGTGGTTCTCCTAGGCGTGATGGGAAGAGGAAGGAAGGACCAAGGTGCTATATATGCAAGCAGCATGGTCATCTCAGGAAAGAGTGCAAGGTTGTCTTGCTCTCGGCGAACGTAGCTCATGTTGGGAGTAAGGAGAAGAACTTAGTTTGTTCATCAACAAGTTCTGGTGCTGATCGGATGAAAGCCAGTGATAGTGCAGCTATCTAGCATGAAAGACTGGGGCATGTAGGGATGGACAAGCTGAAAGCAATGGCAGAAAGAAGACTCATGAGAGGCTTGCCTAGATTGTCATCCTATGGCGATGGTCAAGGATGTGCGGGATGTCAACATGGTGAAGCTTATCGCTTTATGGTTGATAAGGTGCAGTACAGATGTAAAGCACCTTTAGAGGTTGTCCATTGTGCTCTGGTTGGACCGACCGTCACCACCAATCTTGGAGGCAGTAGATACATGCTTATATTGCTTGATGACTATTCAAGGTACACTTGGGTATACTTCATGGAGGAGAAGTCAAACATGATGCGCTTGTTTGTGGAGTTCAAGAAGCTTGTGAAAGGCCAGCTTGGCCTGCGGATTAAGAAGTTGAGGACAAGTATCGGTGGTGAGTTCGGCTCAACTGAGTTCTCGAACTTTTGCAGAAATCATGGGATCCGGAAGGAGACTTCTTGTGGACATACTTCACAGCAAGGTGGTGTTGCAGCTCGAATTATCTGTTGTTTAACGAAGACCTGCAAGTGTTATATTTGGGGCAAAGGCATTCCTAAGGCATTTTGGGCGGAAGGGATGGCCTGTGTTGTTCATGTCATCAATCGGATGCCTCTTAGTGCGATCAATGAAAAGACTCCATATGAGCTGATGTTTGAGGTGAAGCTCAGTGTGAAGCACCTACGGGTGTTTGGATCTACCTGCTACATATACGCTCCAGATGCTCTCAAGACGAAGCTAGTCATTGTTGGGTATGATGACCAGAGGAGAAGATGGAGATGTATGGATCATGCGACGAAGAGACTTATCGTGTCGAGAGATGTTGTCTTCGATGAGCTGATGTCGTATTGGGATAGCTCATATGTGGAGCTAGAGATGAGCATGTCAGATGGTGGGCTGAAGGAGGCTGCTGCTAAGGATCAGTTGGAGCTGTCTGAGTCACCAGGAGCTCCAGGTTATTCTAGCTCCGGGGCAAAGGCGTCAGAGTCGGGAAGTAGGGGGAGCGATGCTCTAGGTGCTTCTGGCTCGAAGACAGAGGCTTCTAGTTTAGGATGTAGGAGGAGCAATGTTCCAGGTAGTTCATGTTTGAGAGCGGAGGCTTTTGGTTCAAGTAGCAGGGGGAGCATTAATCCAGGTGCTCCTGGTTCTAGTGAGGTGGCATCTGGTTCAGGAAGCAATGGGAGCATTGTTTCGGGTTTGCCCGGGAATGGAGCTAGTTCAAGAGGATCAGCGGAGGTGGTTAGCTATTATCAGCTTATTCGGAGATCGAAGAGGATCAGTAACCCACTAGCTTGATATAGCGAAGGGAACACGACAAGCTTGGTCTCATGTTTCCTTGCGAGCCCTCAGGTCGAGCGAGTACCTTCGAGCTGTGATGACCCCACTAGAGTCAAGGAGGTGGATGATGCCAGAGCTGAGGAGGTGACCACTCTCAGAGGTGACGAGGCATGGGCCCTTATGCCCAAGGTTGGTGGTGATACTCCTGTGATGCACGAGTGGAGGTTGAAGCTGAAGAAGTAGGCAGAGGGAAGCATGGCTCCTTTTGGGAGATGCTGGAGGGCTCCCTCATGGTCCATGATATGCGGGGCGAGAACTATGTCTTTGACATCTCTTCGTAGATGCTATCGGAGGGACCATATGAAAGGTTATGGGAGCTGCTGGAGTTATTCACCACTTCTCACTTCAAGGGGGAGTGTTGAAAATTGTGAAGTGAAAGTGGGCGAATGGTGGACTTGGGCAACCTATCCGCGTGGACTACGCGGACAGGGTTGGCGGACAGCCAGGTCAGCTGGGCTGGTGCAGACAGCTTATTCTATGGCAGCCTGGGTGATCTATTGGGGTGGACTACGCAGACAGCAGCGGCGGTTAGCCAGGCCGGCTCATGCACAACAAGCAGCTGGATCCCAGAAGGTAACCGGGTGGATAGTGACTCTATCTGCGGAGTCTGGCAAGAAGTGGACTGAAGAATTGGAGCTCGGTAGACCGGCTTGGCTGAAGCCTTGGTCTTGCCCTCGTGAAGCAGCAAGTGGAATCCGCGGAGATCGCCAGTTATAAGGGACTGATACTGGAGTTCGCCGGTGTAAGCGGACTGAATTCAGTGTCAGCGAGTAAGTGAGGGCTTGCACTTGTGGCCAGTGGTGTGGACTTTGTTGGTTAATAACCAGGTCCATGTTTAGCTCAGGTCGGTGAGATCGCGTAGTGGAGCGCGGACTGCTTCTCAGTCCGCTGAGCTTAGCAGAAGTGTTGTGTGCCTAGATTGTGAGCTTGGTGGAAGCGGACTGGAGATTGTGTCCGCAACTGCGTGCAAACTGGAGTTGGCTCTGCTGAGTCCATCAGCTGCCTTGCTGGAGTGGTTGTGGACACGGAATATGCATACTAGAGTAGTCTGCAGGATTTGCGGACTGGAGTAGTCTACGGTATATGCGGACTGGAGCAGTCTGCGAGATATGGGGACTGGAGGTATCCGTAGTATAAGCAGACTAGTGTTGTGTCATCTGAGTCTGGCAGGTGCCTTGGTGGAGACTTTGTGCTCGGGATAAGCGGATTGGAGCTATGTCAGCTGGGTCCGGCAGTTGCTTTGGTGGCAATGCAGTGAGCTCGGGATAAGCGGACTGGAGTTGTGTCCGCGGATAGGCGGACATCTATTGCAGAGTTTGGGTGTGGCGGTCTTGGTTTGGCCTTGCGACAAGGCAGAGTGGCAATGTGTCCGGCCTTGGTGATGTTGAATTTTCTCAAGGTGGTCAGCAAGATAGCCTAACACCAAATTAATATTCTTAGAACTATCCAGTTCACACCCTGATCATGCGGAAGCCCAAGAGCACAAGCTTAACACCAAACACAAATGGAAGAACAAGCAAGTCTTATAAACATTCACACTTCTTTATAAGGCAAGGTATACATAGCGAGACATGATTTCGCTAGTATACAAGCTACAAACAGAAAGCAGAAAACAAGCCGGGCAGACAACATAGGAGACCGCCGAGACCGTGCAGTCCTCCAAGGTTGACGAAGCCGCCCGAGCTGTTGCTGCTACAAGTCGAATAACACATGGAGTTCGCCAAGACCGCGAGGTCGCGCGGAAACACCGTTATTCGATGCCTACTGATGAACTGAAGCACAGACCGCCTACCCTCCTGCGACCAGTGGACAGGTTATTGGAACTTAGAAAAGCTGAAACAGAGAACTACTGACAAGCCGCAAAAGCAACCAGCTGAGACTGCAGAGACCGCACACTACAATGCCAAACTCCTGGCTCCTTGAAGCTAGTCGCGCAACCTGCACACAGCAAACCATCAGCTCTACTCAACCCGCGCGGACGTAAAACCGCAGACCGCAATACTTGACCAAACCCAACTTACTGTTCACTCAGTTACTGTAGACGTGTCGGGGGGGGGTCTATTTATAGGCGAGGTGAGGAGTATGTTCACCACCCTAGTTAATAGAGTCACCACCACAGCTCGTGCACTAGCAAAACACCCGTCCGCTGAGTCCGCAAGGAATTAGTCGGATTCCAAGAAAACTGCCAGGAGCAAGACAGATGTTCACAACTAGGCGGACGTGCACCAGTCCTCCCACACTATGCGGATAAGTATAGTCCGCACAGTCCGCACAGTACACAAACATCCCCACATATGGACAGCCACAACCCCTTCAACAACAGTCCGCACACGAAAAAGGAAGTCCGCACAGTACAAGACAAAAGCCTCCATCCGCCACAAGTCCACCACCAAAAGGCAGTCTGCCCGGTCAACAACGGAATTGGCGGATACTGCGGACACACTGGGCTTGTCACAGAGTGTGACCAAGTCCAGTAAACCACCAAAAGGCCTAGCGCGTGCTCGGCGGACAAGGCTCAGTCCGCCAACACCCAAAGTAGATCGCCAACACTCCTCCAGAGTAAGGCAGAGTCCGCAAGCAATCCTCGCACAGCTTCCCAAACGGCCAACTGCAGCACTCTGACACCAGTCCGCGCAGTCCTCCACAGCAGTTAGCACCTGCTGTACCACCAGAGCTCGGCAAGGGCCACAGCCAAACTCCAAGGCCAGTCCGCAACAGCGGACACCGCGGACTCGCTAGTCCGCAAAGCCTCCCACGGATAGAACGCCCAATCCGCTGGTTAAAAAGCTTGCATACCCATGGCCACTGAACAAAGCACTGCCTACAGCCCGCAAACCGCAGTCCGCTTAGTCCGTTTCGCTAGAAGCCCGACATCCTTGGACATATGCCAACCAGGCCGCACAATAGACTGCTCAGGCCACACACCAGGCCGCTCAGGCCGCACCGGATGCTCAACAGCCAAGCCACCAAGACAGCCAACACCCAGGCCGCAACAAGCGGTCCGCTCAGGCCGCGGACTCAGTCCGCACAGCCTGCTCAGTCCGCCCGGCCTGCCCATCACCCACTTCCACTTCACAAATTTCAACACTCCCCCTTGAAGTGAGAAGTGGTGATCAAGCCTATCAAGCTTCGTAACCGCTGAAATGGCCCCTTCGACAGCGGCTTCGTGAAGATGTCAGCAAGATTATCTTCACTCTGAACATGCCCGACCAGAAGAGATCCTTCCAACACCTTCTCCCTTATGAAGTGGTGCTCGATCTCAATATGCTTGGTCCTTGCGTGACACACTGGATTGTTTACCAGTTTGAGAGCACTCTCATTGTCACCCCCGGAGTAAAGTAGGCCCCAACACTTCTTCATGAACATCCTCTACAAGCCTCCGCAACCAGATGGCTTCCCGAGCAGCCAAGGCTGAAGCCTTATACTCAGCTTCCGTAGTAGACACAGACACAGAATCCTGCTTCTTGCTACACCACGAAATATAAGCTGAACTACAAGTGAAAACATAACCCGAAGTTGATCTCCGATCATCCGAGTCACCACCATAGTTAGCATCCATGTATTCAAGGAAAACAAAGTCCGCAACTCTACGATAGAGGAGGCCTATATCAGAAGTTGTCTTGACATACTTCAAAATGTTCTTTGTCGCTACCAGATGTGACTTCCTTGGTTCAGCCATAAAACGACTTACTCTGCCAACAGCATAAGAAATGTCTGGCCTTGTAATCGTCAGTTATATCAAACTCCCTACAAGTGCCCTGAATACCAAGGGATCAGGAAGAATCCTTCCTTTATCTCGTCGAAGCTTCAGCCTATGTTCCAGTGGAGTAGAGCAACTCTTCCCTTCGCCCATGCCGAATCAACTTACAATGTGATCCGCATATCCCTTCCAGAAAATGATAATCCCGCACTCCTTCCTCTCCACTTCAAGACCGAGAAGGTGATGAAGCTCTCCCAAGTCTTTCATCTCGAAGTGTATAGCGAGCTCAGCCCTGAGCCTTGTTACTTCCTCCTCTGAATTCCCTGTGATGATCATATCATCCACATACAATAGGAACAAGACTTGAAGCTCCCCCTTCTTCTTGCCGAACAAGCTAGAATCCGAGTTGGAAGCAAGATAACCGCAGAACTGCAAATACTCTGCTATCTTCCCATACCAAGCTCTAGGAGCTTGCTTCAACCCTTAGAGAGCCTTCCGGAGCTTGCAGACATAGTCCAGATGAACTTCAGAAATAAATCCAAGTAGCTGGTCCATGAAGATGTCCTTGTCAATCTCTCCATAAAGAAAGGCATTCTTCACATCAAGCTGCCACATCCTCCATCCCTTGCAAGTAGCCAAGACGATCACCACTCTAACCGAAGTCATCTTTGCAACCGGACTAAATGTCTCCTCATAGTCTTCTCCATACTGCTGTGAGAATCCTTGAGCAACCAGGCGTGCTTTGAACCTACCAATGCTCCCATCAGCCTTCTTCTTCAACTTATACACCCACTTCCAAGTCTCTGGAGTAATGCCATCAACCTTGGGCACAAGATCTCAGATTTCAATCTTCTTGAGAGCAACAATCTCTTCTTTCATGGAGTCATCTCACTCCTTGAATCCAGTGGCCTCATTGAAGTTTGCAGGCTCTCGCTCATCCAGAGGACCTGCAAAGAATCAGGAGACAAAACTTATTGCATTCCCATCACAGTATTGAGCAGATGGCTTCACAACCCTCTTTGATCTCCGACGAGGTTGTTCCTTACTCACTACCTCCGTTGCTCCTTCAGGCTCAACACCACCTTCTGGAAAGCTTTTAGCAATGCTCCCCCTGCTTCCTGAGCCAAAAGCCTCAGCACCAGAATTTGAAGCAACAGGAGCTGCTGGTGAAACATCAAGCTCCTCTTCCAGACCTTCAGCAGCCACCTTCTGCTCTTCATCAACCTTGCTTTCTAAAAGCTCAACCGAGCCTCCTCCATATGACGTTAGTTCGTCAAAGACCTTGTCTCTTGACATAACAAACTTCTTCATCGCAGGATCCATGCATTTCCATCCCTTCTTCCGCTCATCATAGCCAACAAAGACAAACTTACTTGCCTTTGCATCAAGCTTTGTCCGTGAAGCATCCGGGACATGCACATAGAAAGTTGATCTGAACACCCGATGGTGTTCCAAATTGGGCTTCTCCTTCAGCAACATCTCAAAAGGACTCTACATGTTGATTGGGTTGAGCGGCATCCGATTGATGACATAAGAAGCACAAGACATCCCCTCCGCCCAAAAGGACCTAGGAATGTCTTTCGCATGAAGCCAATATTTGCAAGTCTCTGTCAGATGATGAATCTTCTGCTCCACTACTCCGTTTGGTTGTGGAGTATGAGCACAAGTGAGCTCTCATTGGATCCCGTGCTTCCTATAGAAGTTAGAAAACTCGGAGGAGACAAACTCACCACCATTGTCTATTCTAAGCTTCTTGATCCGCAAGCCAAGACATCCCTCCACAAACTCCTTAAACTCCACAAACAATCGGAAGCCTTCAGACTTATCCTTCAAGAAATAAACCCAAGTGTATCTTGAGTACTCATCAATCAGAACCAGCATGTATCTGCTCCCACCAAGGCTTGCAGTGACGGTTGGTCCCATCAAGTCTCCATGGATGCACTTCAATGGTCTCTTGCTCCTCGTTTGTGATTTATCAAACAGAAGGCGATGAGCCTTGCCGTACTGACATCTCGCGCAAACGTGACCATCACCAAATGAAGATAGCTTAGGCAAGCCTCTTATAAGGCTTCTGTTAGCCATAGCCTTCAGCTTATCCATTCCTACATGCCCCAACCTTTCATACCATATAGCAGTGCTATCGTTTGCACTCATTCGATCAACATAAGAGTTAGTTGAAAGAAAAAAAGTTCTTAACTCTCCTCCCAACATGAGCAACATCAGTCTTAACCACTGATACGTTACGAAGGAACTTCACTTCTATTATCCCAAACAGAATGTGATAACCTGCATCTACCGCATTGGTCACCGAGAAGAGGTTCTTCTTCATGCCAGGTACGTGCCACTCCTTAACGTGAGTGGCCCCTTATCACTACCCAAAGACACAACCCCCTCTTTCTCTACTGCATAAACAGTATTATCAGCAGTTATAATAGCTTCATTACCTGAGTAGACTTGCAGAGAAGAGAACTTCGATTTGTCTTTAGTGAGGTGATGACCACAGCCGGAGTCTACGATCCAATCGTCGGTGAAGTCGACAGCGGACAGGGCACGGACACAAGTGCCCATCATGAAGGCTCCGCCCCATCCAGCTTCCTCACTCTTAGAACATGCTTCCTCCTTGCCAGCAGCATGCCCAGGCTGCAGTTTGACCTTGCATTCATGCTTGAAGTGTCCCCGTTGATGACACCTGTAGCACTTCAAGTTCTTCTTCCAATCCTTCTTAGGAGTAGCGCTCCTCTCTGACTGATAAGAAGTTGAAGGCTCATTTTCAGCAGCGGTCTTCTTCTTCTTCCCCTCCCATTTCTTATTCTTCTTGCTTGAGAAGAGAGCTTCACTGCCTTCCTAATTGATATTGAATCCAGCCATCTGCCTTGCCAAACTCTCCTGCGAAGCAAGAAGGTTCTCAAGCTCCAGCAGAGAAGGCTGAGTAGCCCAGCCTTGAACAGATGTCACAAAGGCAACATACTCCTTCCGCAAGCTGCGGATTATGTGCCTTTTCATCTTAGCCTCAGAGATAGGCTCATCAGGATCAAGTGCTGACAGCTCAGCACACAAGCTCTTCATCTTAAGAAAGAACTTTGAGATGGTCAGGTCTCCTTGAGTTGTCCTAGCCAACTCATTCTCCAGAAACTGAAGTCTAGCCACATTCTTCCTATTGAACAACTCATCAATAGTTGTCCAAATAAAAGCAACAGACGCACATCCAATGATGTGATCAAACAGTTCTGGTGACACGGCCCTCTTGAGAACAAACTCCGCCTTGGCATTTGTTTTTCTCCAGAGCCTCACCTGCTCAGCAGTACCAAACGCAGAAGTAACTTCCTGTCTGTCGTCACCACCGACGACCTCCCATAGCTCCTCACCCAAAAGGTAACTCTTCATGCACGAATTCCACTTCTTAAAGTTAGTCGGCGTTAAGAGTTCAATGCCAAGACCTCTTGCGTAGCTCACTTCCATTGCAACAACTTTTGGTTAAGCGTCCAACAAGCACAGAGCAACAACACAGGTTGATCACCGCTCAAGCACAGAGCAACAACACAGGTTGATCACCGCTCGAGCAACTGAACTTGGATCTGATACCATGTTTAATTTTCTCAAGGTGGTCAGCAAGATAGCCTAACGCCAAATTAATATTCTCAGAAATATCCAGTTCACACCCTGATCATGCAGAAGCCCAAGAGCACAAGCTTAACACCAAACACAAATGGAAGCACAAGCAGGTCTTATATACATTCACACTTCTTTACAAGACAAGGTATACATAGCGAGACATGATTTTGCTAGTATACAAGCTACAAACAGAAAGCACAACACAAGTCGGGCGGACAGCACTGGAGACTGCCGAGACCGCCCAATCCGCCAAGGTCGCCGAAGCCGCCCGAGCTACTACTGCTACAAGCCGAATAGCACACGGAGTCCGCCGAGACCGCGAGGTCGCGCAGATACACCGTTATTCGCTGTTTGCTGATGAACTGAAGCACAAACCGTGATGGTTAAATTTTGCATCAAGTCCCCGGCAACGACGCAAAAAACTTGATTGATTTTTTCGCGTCAAATCCGAAAACTTGATGCGGTTAAAACTCCAAAAATTGGTGAGAATTCCCGCGGCTCCCCGGGCGGTTTATTTAATGAAAAAGGAGTTTGGTTTTTATTTAGAAAACGGGGCGCGCAGATTTATTAATTTGGATATAAAAAGATGAGATCGAGTTTTAACGAAAGGAGGTAAGTGAACCTATCGCGTGTAGTACATGATATTCCGGGGTGGAATATCGAGATCGTATTGTTCTCGGGGTTGGTTCGATTATTTCTACTCTTCCCTAGAGGGGACTATTATTTTACCAATAATTAACTTATCTGGTTAATAATTATATATATAAGAAAAATGACAGAAAATGAAAGCATAAAAGGGAAAGCAATAAAGGTGGAGGCGATGAAAAGCTTAGCGCAACGACATCGAATCGAAATTGAACTAAAATATACTTTTAATAAAAAGAGATCCTAAGTTTCAAATGGCCGTGGAGGTTCCACTAAAATGAGCTCACCTAGCTATATGGATATCGCTCACCTAAACGCTAAGACTATTCGACCGGGCTCTCGTCCGACGAAGGATTCCTCTTAATACCCGAATTACGCTAAGAACCCCGCTATTTGGTGAGGAACCCAATCTGGTAGAGTTGGCGCACCTCCTCTCTCGAGGGTTAGTGCAGAACTCTCTTTACCAAGGGGTGATCGGTCCATACGCACGGCCTCTCAGCTAGCTAGCGTATGGACTACGAAAATAGGGCCCACACATCGATATGTGGTCCTACGCGTCGCGTCGTAAACCCTAGGCAAAACTTAAGTAATTTTAATTAGTTAGAAAATAAGGAACTTTAATTATTTAAAGTTATTTTTTCTGTCCGAATGCTCTTCGATACTGAGGGCTAAGAACGGTTAGCCACTCATCGGACTGTGGACGGCAAGCGGTGAAAGCAATAAATTAAGCAGTAAAATGAAAGCAGGAAATAAAGCAGTAAAGGAAAGCAGTAAATAAAGCAATAAATTGCAATTCCTACTCAAACGAGTAGGACTAAAATGAAAGCAGTAAAGTGCGAGTCCCGGCGCAAATGCGTGGGCGGTAGAAATGAAAGCGAGTCCTACTCAAACGAGTAGGACAAAATAAATGCAACGCACGCACACGCTCGACAGAAAGTAAAACTCACGTACACACTCGACATAAAATTAAAAACACAACTCACTCTACTGAATTGAAAACGCACACACACTGCAGAAAATTAAAAGACACTCACTCGACACGAAAGTAAAATACACACACACACACACACACACACACTACTAAATGAAATAAAAACAATACGCCATTTAACTATTAACGAGTAGGCGGAAATAAATGCGCACACATCAAAATTGCAAAAAAAACTAAGTTACCGAAAAATTAAAACAACTGCATTTCTACCGCTAGAATGAGGTAGAAATGCATAAAAAGTGAAAATAAAAAAAAACGGAGCAAAGGTTTTTGCAAATAAACGCAAAATGAAAATGCCCGAAAAATTAAAACGAATACATTTCTACCGCTAGAATGCGGTAGAAATGCGTAAAAAGAAGACAGAAAAATTAAACGGGCAAACGTTTAAAACAAAAATTGAAATGCTCGAAAAATTAAGATGACTATATTTTCATTCCTATAACTTGATAAAAACGCTAAAAAAGTGTAAATAAAGTAAAAAGAACGAAAAAGTTAAACAACCATAAATAAGAAAATCTATGTTAAAGAAAATTAAAAACCACTTTGAAAACATTTTTATGCATTTATAGGAATGAAATAAAAGCTACAAAATTCTAAATCTAACCAAATCTAAGTAAACATTACCAAACATAAAGATAAATGTTATACTCTGTTAAATTTTCTCAACGTGATCAGCAAGATAGCCCAAACGCCAAATTAATATCTTCGGAACTACCCAGTTCGCACGTTGAACCAGCGGAAAACCGAGGAACAAAGGTTAATCCCAAAAAACAATGGAAGCACAAGCAGGTCTTTTATCATTCACTTCTTCACAACACGAGGCATACATAGCGAGACATGATTTCGCTAGTATAACAGCTGTAAACAGAAAGCACCAAAAAACAAGCCGGGCAGACAGCACCGGAGTCCGCCAAGACCGCCGAGGTCGCCGAGGTCGCCGAGTCCGCTGAGATCGCCCAAGCTAAGCTGCAATCCGCCGAATAGCCACGGAGTCCACCGAAGCCGCGAGGCCGCGCGGACACACCATTATTCGTCTCCTGCTGAACCTGAACTGAGGAACACCCCCTACCCGCCTGAAGCCGGCGGACAGGTTATTGAAGCTGGCAAAGCTGAAACAGAACTGACAAGCCGCAGAGCGACCTCCTACTGAGTCCGCAGAGACCGCACACTTCCAAGTACTTGACCGAAGTCACAGCCAAACTCCTGGCACCTTGAAGCTAACCGCGCGACCTGCACACAGCAAACGTCAGCACTGAATCAATCCGCGCGGACTGACAAACTGAGACCGCAGCACTTCGCCCAACCCAACTTACTGTTCACTCAAGTTACTTAGGTTATTGTAGACCTGCCAGGGGGGTCCTATTTATAGGAAAGGTGAGGAGTGTGGTCACCGCCCAAGAGATAGCGACACCGCCCCAGCCCGCGCGAAAGAAAAACACCGTCCGCCGAGTCCGCAAGGACTTAGCCGGATACCAAGGAAAACCGCCAGGAGCAAGGCAACATTGGCGAACCCTCTGCAGTCTGCCCAAGCTATGCGGACAAGGCATCATCCCGCAAAGCTTCAATCACTGCAGGACAGCAATCCCCCTTCAATGGCAGTCCGCACCAACCCGAGGCAGTCCGCACCAACCCGAGGCAGTCCGCAATACTCACACCTCAATCCGCCATAAGTCCACGACCAAAGGCAGATAACAACAGTCCGCCCGGTCACAGCGGACTTCGCGGATACGGCGGACACCATGGACTTGGCACAGAGTGTGACCAAGTCCAAAAGCCATCAAAGGCCAATGCGAGCATGGCGGACGCAAATCCCCGTCCGCCAAACACCGAAGCACAGACCGCCAGCAGTCCGCAGGCTCCTCGCACTCCTGCCCCATCGCAGCAGCCAACTCCCGGACTCCATAAGCCAGTCCGCCAATCGATCTCCACAGCAAAGCACCTGCTGTAACACCAGAGCTCGACAAGGCCTCAGCCAAGCTATAAGCCTAGTCCGCAATAGCCCAAACCGCGTACACATCAGTCCGCAAGCTTCCCGCGGACACGAGCCAACCCGCCTATCATCACAAGCTTGCACCCGCGTCCACTGAGCAATGCACCAGTCCGCAAGCCTCCATCCGCTCAGGCCGCTCCTTGGCAAAGCCAATCAGCAAACACCCTATCCGTAGAATCCAGGCCGCATAGTCCGCGGACTCCATGCAACAAGCCGCTTAAAAGGCAGCCGGCTTTCCACTAGACCTTCCACCAGGCCGCACATCACAGTCCGCCCAGTCCGCCTAGTCCGCCAAAGCTATCCGCCCCAGGCCACCCGGCCTGTTCCGTCAACCACTTCCACTTCACAAAATTCAACACTCCCCCTTGAAGTGGGAAGTGGTGACCAAGCCCAGCAAGCTACGCAAGCGTTCAAAGGGCCCCTTCGACAGTGGCTTCGTGAAGATGTCAGCAAGATTATCTTCACTCTGAACATGCCCGACCAGCAGAGATCCTTCCAAAACCTTCTCCCTGATGAAATGGTGATCAATCTCTATATGCTTGGTCCTGGCGTGACACACTGGATTGTTATCCAGTTTGAGAGCACTCTCATTGTCACTCCGGAGTAAAGTAGGCCCTTGCACTTCTTCATGAACATTCTCTATAATCCTCCTCAACCAAACGGCTTCCCGAGCAGCCAAGGACGAAGCCTTATACTCCGCCTCCGTGGTTGAAACCGACACCGAGTCCTACTTCTTGCTACACCACGAGATGCTAGCTGAACCGCAAGTGAACACATAACCTGAAGTAGACCTCCGATCATCCGAATCACTGCCATAGTCAGCATCCGTATACCCGAGCAACGCAAACTCCGAGTCCCTTCCATATTGGAGTCCCATATCAGAAGTCACCTTGACATACTTCAGAATTCCCTTTGCCGCCACTAGATGAGATTACCTTGGTTCAGCCATATACCGACTTACTCGGCCAACAGCGTAAGCAATGTCTGGCCTTGTAATCGTCAGGTAAATCAAACTCCCAACAAGAGCCCTGAACACCAAGGGATCATGAAGAACCATTCCCTCATCTCGTCGAACCCTAAAGCCCAGATTCCAGTGGAGTAGAGCACTTCTTCCCTTCGCTCATGCCGAACCGCTTCACAATGCGATCAGCATACCCTTTCTGGCTAATGAGAATCCCGCACTCCTTCCTCTCCACTTCCAGACCGAGAAAGTGATGCAACTCTCCCAAGTCTTTCATCTCGAAGCGTATAGCAAGCTCTGCCCTAAGCCTTGCTACTTCCACCTCCGAATTCCCTGTGATGATCATGTCATCCACATACAGCAGGACCAAGACTCGTAGCTCTCCCTTCTTCTTGACGAACAAGCTTGAATCCGAGTTAGAATCAAGGTATCCACAGAATTGCAAGTACTCTGCAATCTTCCCATACCACGCTCTAGGAGCTTGCTTCAACCCATAGAGAGCCTTCCTGAGTTACAGACATAGTCCGGATGCTTTTCAGAGACAAAACCAAGCGGCTGATCCCTGAAGATATCCTTGTTAATCTCTCTCTAAAGAAAGGCATTCTTCACATCGAGTTGCCACAACCTCCATCCCTTGCTAGCAGCCAAGGCGATCACCACTCTTACTGAAGTCATCTTCGCAACTAGACTGAATGTCTCCTCATAGTCTTCTCCATACTGCTGTGAGAATCCTCTAGCGACCAGGCGAGCTTTGAACCGATCAATGCTCCCATCAGCCTTCTTCTTCAACTTGTACACCCACTTGCAAGTAACCGGAGTAATGCCATCAACCTTGGGCATAAGGTCCCAGGTTTCATTCTTCTTCAGAGCATCAATCTCTTCCTTCATGGCATCTTCTCACTCCTTCACTCCAGTGGCCTCGTTGAAGTTTGCAGGCTCTCGCTCATCCAGAGGACCTGCAAAGAAGCAGGAGACAAAGCTCACTGCATTCCCATCACAGTACCGAGCCGGTGGCTTAACCACCCTCTTCGATCTCCGAAGAACCGGCTCCTTGCTCACGGCTTCCGTTGCTTCTTCAGGCTCCACTCCTACCTGGGGCAAGCATTGAGCAGTGCTCCCCCTGCTTCCTGAGCCAGAAGGCTCAGCCTCGGAGTTCAAAGCAACAGGAGCTGCTAGTGAAACAACAAGCTCCTCTTCCAAGCCTTCAGTAGCCACCACCGGTGCTTCATCAACCTTGCTACTTCCGGTTAGCTCCACCGAGCCACCTCCATATGACGTCAGCTCGTCAAAGACAATGTCTCTTGACACCACGAACTTCTTCGTCACAGGGTCCATGCATTTCCATCCCTTCTTCCGCTCATCATAGCCAACAAAGACAAGTTTCCTTGCCTTCGCATCCAGCTTTGCCCGTGAAGCATCCGGGACATGCACGTAGCAAGTTGAACCGAACACCCTAAGGTGTCCAACACTCGGCTTCTCCTTCAGCAACAGCTCAATAGGAGTCTTCATGTTGATAGGGCTGAGTGGCATCTGGTTGATAACATAAGCAGCACAAGACATCCCTTCCGCCCAAAAGGACCTTGGGATCTCTTTCGCATGAAGCCAGCATTTGCAGGTCTCCGTCAGATGACGGATCTTCCGCTCCGCTACCCCATTTTGTTGTGGAGTGCGAGCACAAGTAAGCTCCTGTTGGATCTTGTGCTTCCTGCAGAAGTTAGAAAACTCGGAGGAAACAAATTCACCCCCGTTATCAGTTCTAAGCTTCTTAATCTGCAAGCCAATCCAGCCTTCTACCAGCTCCTTAAACTCCACAAACAAATGGAAGGCTTCCGACTTCTCCTTTAAGAAGTACACCCAAGTATACCTTGAGTAGTCATCAACCAAGACAAGCATATATCCGCTTCCACCAATGCTGGCAGTAACCGTCGGTCCCATCAGTTCACCATGAATGCACTCCAATGGTTTCTTGCTCCTTGTTTGTGATTTATCAAACGGAAGGCAATGTGCCTTACCGTATTGACAGCCCGCACAAACATGCCCATCACCAAAGGAGGACAACTATGGCAACCCCCTCACCAGACTTCTACTAGCCATCGCCTTCAGCTTGTCCATGCCAACATGCCCTAGCCTCTCATGCCAGATAGCAGCACTATCATTGGCTCTCATTTTATCAACATAAGCACTGGTGGAAAGAACAAACAAGTTCTTCACCCTCCTCCCAACATGAGCAACATCAGCCTTCACCGCTGATACGTTGCGAAGGAACCTCACGTCTGTTGGCCCAAACAGAACGTGATACCCAGCGTCCACCGCATTGGTCACCGAGAAGAGGTTTTTCTTCATGCCCGGCATGTGATACACACTCCTTAACGTGAGTGGCCCCTGATCACTACCCAAAGACACGACCCCCTCTTTCTCTACTGCATAAACAGTATTATCAACAGTGATAATAGCTTCATTACCTTAGTAAGCCTGCATGGAGGTGAACTTTGATTTGTCTCCGGTGAGGTGATGACCACACCCGGAGTCCATGATCCACTCGCCGTTGAAGTCCTCAGCAGACAAGGCCCGGACACAAGTGCCCGTCATAAAAGCTCCGCCCCATTCTGCTTCTTCACTTCTCGAGCAAGCTTCCTCCTTTTCCGCAGCATGCCCAGGCTGCAGTTTGACCTTGCAGTCCCGCTTGAAGTGCCCTCGCTGATGACACCAGTAGCACTTCAAGTTCTTCTTCCAGTCCTTAGGAGCATTGCTCCTCTCCGGCGGATATGAAGTTGAAGTCTCCTTCTCACCAATGACCTGCACCTTCTTCTTCTTCTTCTTCCCTTCCCATCCTTTCTTCTTGCCTGAGAAGAGAGCTTCGCTGCCTTCCTGATTCAGGTTCACTCCAGCCATCTACCTTGCCAAGCTCTCCTGCGATGCAAGCAGATTCTCCAGCTCAAGCAAAGACGGCTGAGTAGCCCACCCTTGAACAGATGTTACAAAGGACACATACTCCTTCCGCAAGCCGCGGATAATGTGCCTTTTCATCTTCGCCTCAGAGATAGGCTCATCAAGATCCAGTGCCGACAGCTCAGCACACAAGCTCTTCATCTTTAAGAAGTACTTGGAGATGGAAAGGTCTCCCTGAGTTACCATGGCCAACTCATTCTCCAGGAACTGAAGCCGTGCCACATTCTTCCTATTGAACAACTCATCAATGGTTGTCCAAATATCAGCAGCCGACTCACACCCAACGATGTGATCAAACAGTTCCGGAGACACGGCTCTCTTCAGAATGAACTCCGCCTTAGCATTTGTTCTTCTCCAGAGCCTAACCTGCTCAGCAGTACCGAACGCGGCAGTCACTTCCTGTCTGTCGTCACCACCGACGACTTCCCACAGCTCCTCGCCAAGAAGATAACTCTTCATGCACGACTTCCACTTCTTGAAGTTAGTTGGCGTTAAGAGTTCAATGCCCAGACCTCTTGCAAAACTCCCTTCCATTGCAAACACCTGTTGGCACCCTTTCAGAAGCTCCGAGCAACAACACAGGTTGAGCACCACTCAGTCACTGAGTAACAACGCTGGTTTACTTCCGCTCACGCAACTGAACCTCCCTCTGATACCATGTTAAATTTTCTCAACGTGGTCAGCAAGATAGCCCAAATGCCAAATTAATATCTTCGGAACTACCCAGTTCGCACGTTGAACCAGCGGAAAACCGAGGAACAAAGGTTAATCCCAACAAACAATGGAAGCACAAGCAGGTCTTTTATCATTCACTTCTTTACAACACGAGGCATACATAGCGAGACATGATTTCGCTAGTATAACAGCTATAAATAGAAAGCACCAAAAACAAGCCGGGCGGACAACACCGGAGTCCGCCAAGACTGCCGAGGTCGCTGGGGTCGCCGAGTCCGCTGAGATCGCCCAAGCTAAGCTGCAATCCGCCGAATAGCCACGGAGTCCGCCGAAGCCGTGAGGCCGCGCGGACACACCGTTATTCGTCTCCTGCTGAACCTGAACTGAGGAACACCCCCTACCCGCCTAAAGCCGGCGGACAGGTTATTGAAGCTGGCAAAGCTGAAACAGAACTGACAAGCCACAGAGCGACCTCCTGCTGAGTCCGCAGAGACCGCAAACTTCCAAGTACTTGACCGAAGTCACAGCCAAACTCCTGGCTCCTTGAAGCTACCCGCGCGACCTGCACACAGCAAACATCAACACTTAATCAATCCGCGCGGACTGACAAACTGAGACCGCAGCACTTCGCCCAACCCAACTTACTGTTCACTCAAGTTACTTAGGTTACTATAGACCTGCCAGGGGGGTCCTATTTATAGGCAAGGTGAGGAGTGTGGTCACCGCCCAAGAGATAACGACACCGCCCCAGCCCGCGCGAAAGCAAAACACCATCCGCCGAGTCCGCAAGGACTTAGCCGAATACCAAGGAAAACCGCCAGGAGCAAGGCAACATTGGCGAACCCTCTCCAGTCCGCCCAAGCTATGCAGACAAGGCATCAGCCCGCAAAGCTTCAATCACTGCAGGACAACAATCCCCCTTCAATGGCAATCCGCACCAACCCGAGGCAGTCCGCAAGACTCACACCTCAATCCGCCACAAGTCCACGACCAAAGGCAGATAGCAACAGTCCGCCCGGTCACAGCGGACTTCGCGGATACGACGGACACCATGGTCTTGGCACAGAGTGTGACCAAGTCCAAAAGCCATCAAAGGCCAATGCGAGCATGGCAGACGCAAATCCCCGTTCGCCAAACACCGAAGCACAGACCGCCAGCAGTCCGCAGGCTCCTCGCACTCCTGCCCCATCGCAGCAGCCAACTCTCGGACTCCATAAGCCAGTCCGCCAATCGATCTCCACAGCAAAGCACCTGCTGTAACACCAGAGCTCGACAAGGCCTCAACCACGCTCTAAGCCCAGTCCGCAACAGCCTAAAGCGCGGACACATCAGTCCGCAAGCTTCCCGCGGACACGAGCCAGCCCGCCTATCAGCACAAGCTTTCACCCGCGGCCACTGAGCAATGCACTAGTCCGTAAGCCTCCATCCGCTCAGGCCGCTCCTTGGCAAAGCCAATCAGCAAACACCCTATCCGCAGAAGCCAGGTCGCATAGTCCGCGGACTCCATGCAACAAGCCGCTCAGAAGACAGCCGGCTTTCCACTAGACCTTCCACCGGGCCGCACATCACAGTCCGCCCAGTCCGCCTAGTCCGCCAAAGCTGTCCGCCCCAGGCCGCCCGGCCTGTTCCGTCAACCACTTCCACTTCACAAAAATCAACATACTCAACCCGCGCGGACATAAAACCGCAGACCACAACACTTGACCAAGCCCAACTTACTATTCACACATTTACTATAGATGTGCCGGGGGGGGTCTATTTATAGGCAAGGTGAGGAGTGTGGTCACCACCCTAGTGAATAGAGTCACCACCCCAGCTCGCGCACTAGCAAAACACCCATCCACTAAGTACGCAAGGACTTAGCCGGATTCCAAGAGAACCGCCAGGAGAAAGACAGGTGTTCACAACTATGAGGACTTGCACCAGTCCGCCCACACTATGCGGACAGGTATAGTCTGCATAGTCCGCAAACATCCCCACACATGGACAACCACAACACCTTCAGCAACAGTCTGCACACGAAAAAGGCAGGCCGCACAGTACAAGACCAAAGCCTCCATCCGCCACAATTCCACGACAAAAAGGCAGTCCGCCCGGTCAACAGCGGACTTGGCTGATACTGCGGACATACTGGGCTTCTCACAGAGTGTAACCAAGTCCAGTAAACCAACAAAAGGCCTAGCGCGAGCTCGGCGGACAAGGCTCAGTCCACCAACACCCAAAGCAGATTGCCAACACTCCTCCAGACTAAGGCAGAGTCCGCAAGCAATCCTCGCACATCTGCCCTATAACACCCCCGATCCGTCGCATAGCATATAGCAGTAGGTCCGGCCGGGGCCCGACGCCATATACCACAGACAGACCGGGTGGTTACTCAATGAAAACCATCCAACTAATCCAACGTACAACACAGAGCATTCTAGCAGAAGCAATATTATAAGTTGTAATTAAAGAACCCAGCACAAAGAGCACGAATGTCCACTAATAAACCAAATAGGAATGTAGTACATACACAAGTACTGGCCTTAAGGCCTTACAAAATTGTTTACTTCATATTACATGATTTACAAACCACGTCACGCAGGCCTGTCACACATGAATAAAAGCAGTAAACACTCCAGTTAGGCCTTCGAGGGCCGGCTTCGCAATTTGGGCTTTATCCTGCTATTGACCGCTTGGTCCAGCAGCACCTGCAAGCAACAAAACCACCGCACGGTGGCAAACAAAGTAACAGTCAGCAATGCTGACCAAATTATAACGATCCCGCCACCAACTCGGGGCGGCGATGCTCCTTCCCTGCATTTTATTAGCATAAGCGAGCAGTGTATATATATTCATTTCATCACAGGAGTAGGCTCACACGGCCACAAATCCCATGCACTCAGGGCACATTCTCGGTGAACATAGTCTAAGTCTGTCCGACTCACCACCGTCCCTTTGGATGGCAAAATAATGAGCAATTTGTCTTCCCGGCATGGATCACGGTAATTAAAACCATAGACCGCCGAAGACCCTCATCTATGCCAATGGCAAGTGCCACGTAACCTTAGGTCTCTTTGAACCAGAACGACATAGAACGGGTACGGTTCCATCTAACCCGTGCTCACATCGTAGCGGTAATTTAAACTATATGTGCAGTTCAAACTTCTCCCGAGTCCCGTTTCCATCACAAAATCACATAACTCGGTTATGTTCAAGTTGGCTCTCAGGCCACCAAGTTTGGCAAGATCACGCATCCGCCCAGTTTTCCGGGTGCACCTTTGGGTTAATCCCCATGGCTCCCTGTTGCAATCTACCACGTAGAAAATGCGAAAAACAAACAATCGCACGGAGTCTTCTCCTACATTTATGCAATGCAACATCACCGATCCAGACCAACATGTCCGGGTAGGCTTCACACATCATGCCTATGTCCGTTCTCGCTTACGGACTCTAAACAACGGGGACTTTACATATCTACCCGAAGGAACGCCTCCAACTCACCGCAAACTCATGAGAGCGGGCTTCCTATGCAAAGAAGAAGAGCTACACATGCTCAAGAAGAGAATCGTTACCCTAGCGTTATTCCTTGGCTCCATGGAAAAGTAAGCGGATGAAAAGCACCGCACTCTCTTTGCCTCCGTAGATCCGGAGTCGGCTCGTGATTTGGAGCTTCGAAGCTCCTCCAATGGCCGGATCTAGCTTCTTCTTCCTCCCTTGTCTCTCCTCTCTCTCAACACTTTAGAAAGATAACCACTCAAGTAAAAGTGAGGGTTTCAAAGGTCCAATCCCGAGTATATCCCATCAGGAACAACCCCCAGCCGTTGGATCCCAAATTAAAGAAACAAATGGCTTTGATTCGGGACTGAAATGTACAATCTGGACCGAACACGGCCTGGCACATGCCCGTGTCCAGGGCCGTGTCCCTCATTCGCCGTCAAACTCGATGCTCCTGGAACAACATACGGGCATCCGACACGCCCATGTTCGACCTGACACGCTCGTGTTCCAACTGACATGGTAGTGTGGTCGGTCGTGTGCGCCCATCGATTTATCACGAAAACAACCCGAGAACTACACGGGTACTGGACACGCCCGTGTCCTTCCCCGTGTCTACCTCAACACGCCTGAGCTCCAGGCCATGTTCACGGTCTCGACACTTCGTCGAGTGAAGTTCGTCAAGCACCCGACGCGGTGTTGGACACGCCCATGTCCTAGGATGTGTGCCTTTTCTCGACACATCGTCGAGCGAAAATGTCAACACCCCGGGCCGGTTGTCGACACGGGCTCGACACGCCCTGAGACACGCCCGTGTCTCAGGCTGTGTGCCCCGTCTCGACACTTCGTCGAGCGAAAATAGTTGACACCCCGGGCCGATCGTCGACAGGGGCTCAACACGCCCTGAGACACGCCCGTATCTCAGGCCGTGTGCCCTGTCTCGACACAGTGTCGACCGAAATTCGTCGACTTCGCGGCCAAGTCGTCGACTCCAGTCTGACACGCCCTGGGACACGCCCGTGTCCCAGGCCGTGTGCCCCCTGCCAGATCCCAGATTTGGCCCAAAACGTCTCTCGTCGCTCTTTTGAGTTTCGGGGCGTTACATGCCCAAACGGCCAACTGCCGGACTCCGACACCAGTCCGCGCAGTCCTCCACAGTAGTTATCACCTGTTGTACCACCAGAGCTCGGCAAAGGCCACAGCTAAACTCCAAGGCCAGTCCGCAACAGCGGACACCACGGACTCGCCAGTCCGCAAAGCCTCCCGCGGATAGAACACCCAATCCGTCGGTTAACATGCTTGCACAACCACGGCCGCTGAACAAAGCCCTGCCTACAGCCCGCAACCTGCACTAAGCTCAGTCCGTTTCGCCAGAAGACCAACATCCTTGGCCATAGGCCAACCAGGCCGCACAACAGACCGCTCAGGCCGCACACCAGACCACTCAGGCTGCACCAGCTGCTCAACAGCCAAGTCACCAAGACAGCCAACACCAAGGCCGCAACCAGTAGTCCGCCCAGGCCACGGACTTAGTCCGCACAGGCCGCTCAGTCCGCCCGGCCTGCCCATCACCCTATTCGACTTCACAAATTTCGACAGGTAAAGCCTTGGTATTGGCTTGGACTTTGGAGACAAGGCGGACTGATGTTGCTGTCCGTCCTAGGTGAAGCTTTGGCGTTGGCTTAGCCTTTTGCGACAAGGCTGACTGGTGTTGCTGTCCGGCCTTGGAGAAGCAATGGCGGACAAGCTATCCTGCATAGGTAGCGGCGAACTGGTGTGTATACGCAGGCTTTACGGACACGTGTTCTGGCTGCGAGATGTGGCGGTAATCCTATCGGCTAGGGCGGTGACCACACTCCTCATCGTGCCTATAAATAGGACCCATGTCACATCAGGAATAATAACCTGAGAGAACCTCAATGCATAAGTGAACAGTAAGTGAGCCCGCAACAGTTGTTGCGGACTGAACTTTTGTGTCCACGCGGTTTGATTGACTTGACCGGGTTGTGCTGTGCAGGTTGTGCAGATAGCGCTGGAAAGCTAGGACTTGGCTCTGATTACGGTCAGGGACAATGCGGAATCTGCGGTTAAGCAACCGGCAGTAAACAGCAGGTCGTGGACAGTGACCAGACGGTCTTCTCTTTGGCAACGTGGTTTGGGGTTTATTAAATCGCCTGCTTCAGGCGGACTGTTCTATTCGGCATCGCAGCTTGTGCGATTAGGCGGCTAGGCGACCTCACGGTTAGGCTGCTTCAGATTGGCGGCTAGGCGACCTGGCGTATTATGCGGACTCCACAACAGTAGACTGACGGCTTCTTGTTGGAGTCCACGCGGCTTGTATTGTCTTGTCTTTGTAATTGTCTCTGCTTTCCCTGTGTTGGTTTTGGTGAAGCATGTCTCGCCATATATGTCTTGCTTTGTAAATAAGATTGTTGTTAATCAATAAAGACTCTTGTTGCTGCATATGTTTCTAGTTGTGACTGACTTAAGTTGAGATAACCTCTCCTCACTCCAAGGTCCGGGAAATTTCAACATGGTACAGCAGGAGGAAAAGGAAAAAAATTAAGAGGGAGAAGGGCAGGGGGCTCGGGTACAGGAAAAAGGAGAAAGCAAGGAGGAGGAGGGTCAGGATTTATCTCCCAGCACAGCTTGGCCACCTGGAGCAAGGCTGATCCCAAGCTTTCCTTCCCCGTTGCCTCCAGCAGCAAAGCACAGCTCGGTCTCCTAGAGAAAGGCCGAGCCCAAGCATTCCTTCCCCGTTGCTGCCTACAACAAGGCACAACTCGGCTGCCTGGAGCAAGGCCGAACCCAAGTTTTCCTTCCCCGTCGCTGTCTGCAGTAAGGCATAGCTCGGCCTCCTGGAGCAAGGATGAGCCTTAGCCCTCCTTCCCCGTTGCCGCCTAGAGTAAGGCCGGTCGGGATTTTCTCTCCCGTCGTCGCTCAGAGCTAGGTCGGCCAGGAGCTCCTCTCCTGGCTCCTCCTCGCTGCCTGTAGAGGCCGAGTCTGGCTCTCCTTCACCGTCGCAGCCACCTGGAGCAAGGCTGGCCGGGATTTATTCTCCTGTCACCGCCCAAAGATTAGTTATCTAGGGGCTCCTCTCCCGACACCGCCGTCAAAACACGCGTCAAGGGTAACGAAGTTCCTTCTTGGGTAGGGGAAGCCCTCAATTATCATATTTGTATGGAAGCTACTCTCCACCGACGAGTGGGGGAAGGGGGCTCTCCAACGGGTCAATGTTTACATCCCCGTAATTAATTGCATTTAGTATCCGGAAGTATGAATACGGATTTAGGCATGCTTTATGAAGCCCATCCGGACGTGTGAGCCGGATTGGTGATGTTCTGGGGTTCCCGGAGAAGACTCCGTGAAGTTGTATATTATCCGTTTGCAGGGAATAAGCACCATAGCCCCGAAAAAGGTGTGAGCGCAGTGTAGTTGGTCTTCTTTTAGTCAACCAATATTTAGCTTTCCGCCGCTTGTCGAGACGTCGGCGTACAATTACTGCAGTACCAAGCGGGGAATAGCGAGCTTAAGCCCATATTAGTGCCGGTCCTTGAAGCGCCTATTTTGCTTATGTTTCCGGCCTGCGTGCTGAAGTATGATATTTATTTTCATGTAATTTAGAATGCTTGCGATGCCTTATGCTGGCCCTAGAAGGCCTATATTACGTTGTTGGAGGCCTAATTGAGGCTACGTACAAAAGAATTGCTCGCCGAGATCGTGCCATTGGTAGGGCGGGTGAGGAGCATTTTGCATAGACCCAAGGAGACACATCTGGATAGGAGAGAGTTGATCTTAAAATCCGCCTTAGATGTTCCGGTCGGCCAAATGTGCCCTGCGAAGGTGTCCTAGCTTAGTCTTTGGCTTGAGAGGGGAAGAGTTTGTTAGTCTTCCGGGTATGCGGTGGGACCTCCACGCTGAGACCTTGGGTATGTCCCTTGTGTTCCTAGTCTTGTGCCTAAATCGTTCGCTTGAGGGTAGTAGGTGCGTGGTCACCCCTCGTTTGGGACCCCGAACCCCACAGAGGTCAAATTTTGGCTTCAACACTCGCAATTTTCCGTCTACTCATTTGAGCAGGACTTGTCATTTCCCGCCTACTCGTTTGAGTAGGACTTGTAATTTCAATTATGTAATTTTCTTTTTTGTAACTTAGCTTTTTTTCCATTATTACGGATTGGGTTGAGTGCGTGTATTTTCCTTTTTTAGTAAGAACTTCTCTTTCTAATGTTAGGTTATTTTATGTTGTCTTTCTTGTAACCCTTTAGCGCTTAGTTTTGAACCACCACTCACCAAACTCATAAGCCATCCACCTCCCGATGAGTGGCTAATCGCTTTTAGCCATCGGTATTGAAGAGTATTGGGACATAAAAATCGTTTTTAAATAATTAAAGGTCTTCTTTTTCTCTTTAATTAAGAACTTAAGGTTTACCGTGGGTATACGACGCGTAGAACCACATATCGATGTGTGGGCTCTATTTTCGTTGTCCATACGCTAGCTAGATATGAGGCCGTGAGTATGGACTGATAACCCTTGGGTAAAGAGAGTTTCACACTAAACCTTGAGAGAGGAGGCGCAGAATTCTACCGAGCATAAAGCGGGCATTAATAGGAATCCTTCGCCGAACGAGAGCTCAGTTGAATATTCTTATTGTTCAGGTGAGCGATATCCTAGAGATAGGTGAGCTCATTCTTTTGGAACCTCCACGGCCAAGTTTCCCCTTTAATTGAATTGAAACCTAGGATATCTAATTATATAAATTTATTTTAGTCTTAACGTAATCTGATACCGAGTGTTATTTCTTCAACGATCTTTTTCTAAATCTAATTTCAGCTCTTTCTTATAGCCGCCTTAGTTAATTAATCTGACACCTATAATTTTCGGTATGATAATAGTCCCTCCGGGAGGAGTAGAGATAAACAACACGCCCCAGGAAATATACGACCTCGATATTCCCCCCTAATATCTTATATTACTTGCGATAGGTGCACTTGCCTTTCCCGCTCGCTCCCTCTGTCACAACCCGCGTTTTCTCAACGATAGAATCGTACCAGAGCAAGAGAAAACACGTGTCGTGATGCCACGTCGTGCAGGGGATAACTGCACACGTTCAGGCAAAACTCCAGACTTTAGATTTTAAGGAAAATCGTAGATTAATATGAAAGAAAACCAGTTATGTTGAATGGCCGTATCACTCGGCACGGTGGATCAGCTAGTCCACAATTAAAATTATATTTATACGCAGAAGAAAATACTTTGGTTCAATTAAGTTGACATCCTAAATGAGCGTAAGTGTCCCCTGGGGACGACTCATGGTATGCACGACTCTAAGGTGAATATAGTATGTATGAAAGATAGTGTTTTACGCTGAGGAAAAATAGTGTCATTGTTTTAGAAACATGTTATGCATGGGGTACATTTAATAATACCTTTAGATTTTAAAATATCTAACATGCAACCTAACATAAATCCTTCCCAGAAGCAAGTAACCAACCCAAAATAGGCAAAAACAGCAGTTTAAATTCATTCCCAGCATCGCAAGAAGCCACCAGTGGGCGTCAACAACCTGACACGAACCCACTGGCGAGTATGTATGTCTATACAGAAAAGTAAAGAACTACCTCACAACAATGGGGACCAGCTATCCCAGCTACCCAAGAGGTCACCAACAAGCCCCTCCAAAAGAACTAGCCGCTGAACTGGCTACAACCTGGACCCGAGGCATTCAAGAAAAGAACACCTCAGCAAGAAAATAATCAAAAAGGTAAATAGAGCAATAGATTAATGAGCAAATAAGAAGAAGGGTTTAACAAGCCGACAACAAACTGCTATAAGCAAAAGAAAAGGGGTGACAGTAAGAAGAGAGTATTGTCTAGAGCACAGTAGAGCACACCAAGTGCGAGCAATAAAACCATTATGCCCTACCAAAGGAGTCAGCAACAGCAACAAGACATATACATATATTCCAAAAGAAAAGAAAGCATAAACAGGAAAGGGACTAACAGTCCTAACAGGTGGGTAAGTGGCAGGGGTCAAAACATGGATCTGAATACATAACCAAACATCAGATCCAAAAGGGCTAAGGGGTCAAACAGTGGCATCTTTAGGGTCCCACTCACACCAACCCAAACCGGGGCAAAAAGGCGGTGGCCACAGCTCTCCACATAAAACCACCCCTCCAGAGGCCACCAAAACTCCACCACCTGCCACAACCCAAGAGTCAGCATGCAGAAACTAGCCGAACACCCAATGCCCCCCCTAGGGAAAGGTCACACTAACGATCCTAAGAAACACACAAACCCAAGGCAAAAAAGTCGGGTCCAACCAACGCGGCCTTGCATGCCTAACCCGAACCAACCCCGAGTCTTACCTGACCCCAAAACCAGCTCAGCACCCAGTGTCGACACGTAGTGTCGATACCACGACAAGCCGGTGTCGACACAAGGTATCGACACAACCGCTGCTGGTGTCGACACCAAGTGTCGACACCCCTGCAGCTGGTGTCTACACCAAGTGTCGACACCCCCTGCTGCTGGTGTCGACACCAAGTGTCGACACTCCTGCAGCTGGTGTCGACACCAAGTGTCGACACCCCCTGCTGCTGGTGTCGACACCAAGTGTCGACACCTCCGGCCGCTGGTGTCGACCCCAAGTGTCGACACCCCCTGCTGCTGGTGTCGACACCAAGTGTCGACACCCCCTGCTGCTGGTGTCGACACCAAGTGTCGACACCCCTGCAGCTGGTGTCGACACCAAGTGTCGACACCTCCTGCCGCTGGTGTCGACACCAAGTGTCGACACCCCCTGCTGCTGGTGTCGACACCAAGTGTCGACACCCCTGCAGCTGGTGTCGACACCAAGTGTCGACACCTCCTGCCGCTGGTGTCGACACCAAGTGTCGACACCCCCTGCTGCTGGTGTCGACACCAAGTGTCGACACCCCTGCAGCTGGTGTCGACACCAAGTGTCGACACCCCGACTGGCCACCTGCGCCAAACCCAGCAAACAACCAAAACGAGGACGAGGCCTCTCATTCTAGAATCTCATCATCCAACGATAATAGTAACTACTCGACCTGAACCGAACCAAATCTGTCCCTAATAGACACAATCCCTCAGGAAAACTGAGATTTAACTGGAACTTCTCTACACTAACCACGGTATGATCGGGAACGAACCCTAGCGTACACCTAAGATCTAAGTAGGGAAGAGATAGCATTTAATCAAAAAGAAGACAAAAATCAACTTTGGCAAGGATGAGGGAACATCACTTGCCTCAATACCAGAAAACCTTGGTCGGTGACTTCCCCCACTCTCGGATCTAGCCGCAGAGCACCAAGCCGAGGAACAGAAAGAATGCAGATCCAGGCAAGGGCAGTCCAGATCCACTCTCGAAATCGAATTTCGACCGCTAAATCTCCAGGAATCGGCGTCCGAAGGCTTGGGTAGTCCGGCGGTTCTCTTCCTCTCGTATAGGCGGCGGCTTCTTCCAAAAAGAGAAAATGAAAAGAGGCAAAGAACTGAGCCCTAATTTCTAACCCAAGGCTATATATATAAGCATCAGTTTAATAGTAAACAATCAATACATATTAATTACTTACACTCAATACCAAAACGACGCGAAACCCGAAACATCTCGGAAAAAGACGAAATCCACATCGCAGCTAAAAACCCACGCTACGAACACATCAGCGAAGTCGAAATTAGCATTCGACGAACAAAACCCGGGGTATTACCAGCCGAAGCCAAAACACAATCCCTAAGAGGCCCAACCGAGTCATCAAACGGACCCCGGCTAGCTGGGGAATCTTGCTAACAGGCTACAAACAGGCTACACAGGGAACCCTAAGAGCTAAGACCACGCTCTACAACGGCAAAGAGCCGGAAACACTTCAGCGTAACGCCAGCCAAAGATCGAACAAAACACAGAAAAATCGGGGGCGTTATAGCCACTCCCCCTAAAAAAAAGTTTCGCCTCGAAACTTTACTCACAACATTCCTATAAAGAAGGAGAGAGAAAGAGCCAAGAAAGGGCTACATATAAATAAGAATAAAACAGAGCATACCAGGCACAAGATCAGGGAAACAGATGAGGGTGAGCCTCCCTCATAGCCGACTCCAACTCCCAAGTCGCGCTTTCCACATACTGATTCCTGCATAAAACTTTAACCATCGGAATAGTCTTCTTTCGCAACGCCCGAACTTGAGAATCTAAAATGCGAACAGGCACCTCCACATAAGAAAGATTCGGCTCCAACTGAGGCACAGAATCCAAAACCTGCCTACCATTTACCACACATTTCCGCAGCTGACTGACGTGAAAGACATCATGCACGCCAGGGAAATTTGCGGGCAAAGCCAGCCTGTAGGCTGATACTCCAATCCGCTCAATAATCGTAAACGGCCCCACGTACCTCGGGTCCAACTTCCTATTCTTGCCAAACCGCTTGACTCCAATCAACAGGGAGACCTTTAAGAACACCGAGTCCCCCACAGCAAATTCCAAGTCCGATCTACGCCGATTGTCGTTCTTCTCATATCTCTCCTGGGCTATCCGAAGCTTTTCTCGAATAAGCTTCACAGCGGTTTCCATCTCCTCGAGCGCTTCTGGACCCAACAAAGGTCCCTCTCCAAGCTCAGCCCAAAACAAGGGAGTCCTGCAGCGCCTCCCATACAAAGCTTCAAAAGAGCCATTTGCAAGCTTTCCTGATAATTGTTGTTATATGTGAATTCCATAAGCCTCAAGCGCTCGTCCCACGCTCCTCAGTGGTCCAGGATATAGCATCGGATCATATCTTCCACAATCTGATTTACTCGCTTCATCTGACCATTGGTCTGCGGATGATAAGTCGTAGAATATCTCAAATCTGTACCCAACCCTTCTTGAAGGCTCTTCCAAAAATGAGACGTGAACCTGGAGACTCGATCTGATATGATACTTACAGGTACACCATGCAATTTGACAACCTCATCCAGATACAGCTCGGTTATCTTCCTCATCGGATAATCGATCTTAAATGGTACAAAATGAGCGCTCTTCGTCAATCTGTCTACGATTACCCAGACTGAATCATGCCCCTTAGGAGATCTCGGTAAGCCTGTAATGAAATCCATCGAGATACTCTCCCACTTCCACATCGGAATCTCCAAGGGAGTCAGCTTGCCACCAGGCCTCCCATGGTCGACTTTCACACGCCTGCAAGTGAAACACTCTGAAACAAATCTGGCTATGTCCTTCTTCATCCCATACCACCAGGCAATCTGTTTTAAATCATGATACATCTTGGTAGACCCTGGATGGTAGGCGACACTAGATCCGTGGGCTTCTCTGCACACCATATCCCGAACATCTCCAACCGCGGGGATGCAAAACCTGCCACGGTACTTCAAGGTACCCGCACCATCTATAGAGAAATCTGGTAATTCACCTTTTTCAGCTCGAAGATACAAATACAGGAGATCGGGATCGTCCTTCTGATGCAGTCTCGTAAGCGCAATCCACGAAGGTTCTGCCACTGCTAAGCTACTCTGCGAATCGCAGCTTCCCACAGAAATGTCCATCAAAAGAAACTCTTCCACTAGACGCTCGGCGGAGAGATTGAAAATCTTACCTGACTTCTGACTCAGGGCATCGGCGACCACATTTGCCTTGCCCGGATGATACTGGATTTCAACATCATAGTCGGCCACGTACTCCAACCACCGCCGCTGGCACAGATTCAATTCATTCTGAGTGAAGACATACTTCAAACTCTTATAATCCGTGAAAATCTTGCACTGCGCGCCATATAGCAAATGCCTCCACAACTTCAACGCATAGATCACAGCTGCAAACTCCAGGTCATGCGTAGGGTAATTCCTCTCGTGAGTCTTTAGCTGTCTTGACCCGTACGCAATCACCTTCCCGCCCTGCATCAAAATGCAGTCCAGACCGACATGCGACGCATCCACATAAATATCATACCCACTACCCTCCGTAGGCAAAGACAAAATTGGAGTCGAACATAGCCTTCTTTTTAGTTCCTCAAAAGCCTTCTCACACATGCCATCCCATATAAAGGCTACATTCTTCTGCGTCAACTTGGTCAACGGCACGGACAAGGTAGAGAAGCCTTCTACAAATCTTCTATAATAACCAGCCAAACCCAAGAAGCTTCTGATCTCTTTGGGGGTAACAGGTCTCGCCCATTCTATAACAACAGCAATCTTTTCTGGGTCCACCGATATTCCCTCCTTATTAATCACGTGGCCTAGAAAAGAAACTTGAGGCAACCAAAATTCACATTTTCTCAGCTTGGCGTATAGCTTATGGTCTCTCAGAGTCGCCAAGACCAGCCGCAAATGTCGATCATGCTCCTCCGCATCTTTAGAATACACCAAAACATCGTCTATAAAGACAATTACAAACTTATCTAGAAAATCCTTGAAAACTCTGTTCATCAAATCCATAAAAGCTGAGGGCGCATTAGTCAAACCAAATGACATAACCAAAAACTCAAAATGCCCATGACGAGAGCGGAACGCCGTCCGCGGAACATCTGACTCCCGAATCCTCAACTGGTGATAGCCCGAATGGAGATCTATCTTGGAAAACACGGCACTACCACGCAGTTGTTCAAACAAATCGTCGACTCGCGTCAAAGGGTACTTGTTCTTAATAGTAACCTTATTCAGCTCTCTATAGTCGATGCATAACCTCATCGACCCATCCTTCTTTTTAACGAACAGCACTGATGCACCCCAAGGTGAAGAACTCGGCCTTATAAATCCTTTAGCCAACAACTCATCCAGCTGAATTCGCAACTCTTACAGCTCTCGCGGGGCCATCCGGTACGACGCCTTAACAATAGGACGCGTGCCTGGCTCCAAATCTATGGAAAACCCGACATCTCGATCGGGTGGAAGACCGGGAAGATTGTCAGGAAACACATCAGAAAAGTCACATACCACAGGAATCTCTTCCAAGCGGGGCACACTAACAATCGTCCCTACCAGAGAAACCACACAGGCAGAACATCCAGAAACAAGCAACATCCGAGCACGCACCGCAGAAATGACTGGAGACTCCTGGAGGGAATACCCATAAACGCACCCTGGCTGACCGTTGTCTTTGACGAAGTCCAAGCGCTTACCCTTACACTGGATCACAGCATCGTACCTTGACAACCAGTCCATGCCCAAAATAACATCGAAGTCCTCCAGGTCAATCACCTTCAGATCTGCCTTGGCTAGAAAATCTCCCAACAAAATCGGACAATTGAGGACACTCAGGTCCGTAACCACAGAGTCACCAGAGGGGAACTTAACACAGAAGGCACCACCAACACGATCTAGGCCCAAACTGAACCGCTCCACGAAGGCTCTAGCCACAAATGAGTGGGTAGCGCCGGAATCGAAGAGAACGCGCGCCCAACGGTTCTTTACCTTAAATCGTCCTACGAATTGCACACGCATCTAAGGCAACAAGCGCTAAAACGAAAACTACAACCAAAAAAAGAACGTAACGAAACGACTGGGGAGGAGTCGAACCTGAGATAACCTGGGTCGAGGTCTTCGCTTCGTCTGCCGAAAGCACATTCAGCTTCCCCTTTCCTTTATCCATTTGCTGAGGCGGTGGCAAAGCCTAGAGGGGAACTGGCTGCAGAATAGGCTGGGTCTGAGGGCACCTTGTCTTGAGATGACCCTTCTGGCCGCACTGAAAATAGACCTTATCTTTTAACCAACAACGGGCAGCCTCATGCCCCTTCCTTCCACACAAGGCACACACCAAGTCTCCCCTGGAAACACCCTGAATCGCGTGCACCTGTTCCTTCTTCTGCGCTCATAACCTTTTGAAACACTTCTCAAAGGGGTGGCCTGGCCGGCCACAAAAGCTACAAATCTCTTTGATCCTCTTTCTCGAGACAGCATCAGGTTCCTGAGGGCTCTTCCCTCACCGGGCTTCCGCTTATCCTTCCTTAACTGCTAGCCTCTATTCTTGGCATTCTCAATGGCCTCAACCCTCAAGGCAGCTTCAACCACGCTGACATAACTGACTGCTCCATAGGCATTCGCTAACTGCTGAATGTCGCTTCTTAGTCCACCCAGAAATCGCTTAACTCGATCCGCCTCAACACTCACCAGACCCAGAGCAAACTGACTCAACTTACTAAACTCCATCT
Organism: Platanthera guangdongensis; assembly: GCA_039583875.1. Lineage (NCBI taxonomy): Eukaryota > Viridiplantae > Streptophyta > Magnoliopsida > Asparagales > Orchidaceae > Platanthera > Platanthera guangdongensis. The sequence goes on from CM077150.1 coordinate 90,853,900, forward strand.
CATACTCACTAACCGTGAGTTTCCTCTGCTTTACATGAAGAAAGTCATTCATTAGCCGGTCCCGCTCGACTGAAGGCAAAAACTTACTTAACAACATCACCTTAAATGACTCCCAAGTGCATCCTGCCACTAAGCTCTCTTTCTCCCTCAGCCACCAATTCTTTGCTAAGCCCTTGAGCTGGTAGGCAGCGAGCATCACTCTCTGATCGTCCGTAATCCCTGAGTAAGAGAACATCTCCTCAATGGTAATCAGCCAGTCATCCAAAATCATGAAATCGGCTTGCCCATCATAAGTAGGGGGCCTCAGTTGCTGAAACTGGGATATGAACGTCATCTACGGGGGCACCACAACCAAAGGCATGGGAGGAGCAGGAGGGGTAGGAACAGCTACCCCCTCAGCGGGGCCTTGAGCCCTCGGGGTCTGTCCCGCCACCACTGCTACAAGGGACTTAATCAGAGCCTGCATAGCCACTACCTGCCTCGATAACGCCTCATTACTCTACCGCAGGCTTTCTACCAACGCATCGCTCTGCGCTCCTGACGTCTCACCCTCGGATTGGGGGTCGATCTCGTCGCAGGACGTCTCGCCATCCTAAAATCGCACAAGCTTTAGACAAGACCTAGCCCATCAGCTAGAACAAAACTACCCGGTACAGACAAACACACTTAAATATGAACTTCAACTGCAAAAACTTGCTCTGGGAGTTGTTTTTACCATGATGATGTTACGCTGAACCTAAGATGGTCCACCGCCATCATACTAACTCATGTGCCTAAACCATGAATGCATGTTTTTTTATTCTTTTTGACTCAAAACCATGTGTGTACATATGTCATCTTGCAAATCTTTAGCTTGACATGTTGTGCTTATGAAATGTTATGCTATGCATGATGTGTTATGCATTCTAAAAAAAGCCTTAGTGCATGCCATGGGCGGCGTACACATGAAAATGTTATGCATCCCATACTACATAACATTCTCATGCAACGAAAAGAAAACGTGCTAGTCGCATTCATGTTGTGAGGTTATGCATCCCATACTACATAACCATCACATGTTGCCTCTTATGGTGGATCCATGTACAAACACATATTATGCATCCCATACTACATAATATGCCCTGTATACTTCTTTATGCTCATGAGTGTAGTGTTCGTGCTTCGGCCAAGACGTGCTGATGACATATCGGTGTGTGAATGGCATGACACTAACCACTAATGCAGACAAGGGAAAGGTTGCCCAACCATTTGTCACGCAACCTCCCTCTGATACCAACTGTCACAACCCGCATTTTCTCAATGATAGAATCGTACCAGAGCAAGAGAAAACACGTGTCGTGATGTCACGTCGTGTAGGGGATAACTGCACACGTTCAGGCAAAACTCCAGACTTTAGATTTTAAGGAAAATCGTAGATTAATATGAAAGAAAACCAGTTATGTTGAATGGCCGTATCACTTGGCACGGTGGATCAGCTAGTCCACAATTAAAATTATATTTATACGCAGCAGAAAATACTTTGGTTCAATTAAGTTGACACCCTAAATGAGCGTAAGTGTCCCCGGGGGACGACTCATGGTATGCACGACTCTAAGGTGAATATAGTATGTATGAAAGATAGTGTTTTACGCTGAGGAAAAATAGTGTCATTGTTTTAGAAACATGTTATGCATGGGGTACATTTAATAATACCTTTAGATTTTAAAATATCTAACATGCAACCTAACATAAATCCTTCCCAGAAGCAAGTAACCAACCACAAATAGGCAAAAACAGCAGTTTAAATTCATACCCAGCATCGCAAGAAGCCACCAGTGGGCGTCAACAACCTGACACGAACCCACTGGCGAGTATGTATGTCTATACAGAAAAGTAAAGAACTACCTCACAACAACGGGGACCAGCTATCCCAGCTACCCAACAGGTCACCAACAAGCCCCTCCAAAAGAACTAGCCGATGAACTGGCTACAACCTGGACCTGAGGCATTCAAGAAAAGAACACCTCAACAAGAAAATAATCAAAAAGGTAAATAGAGCAATAGATTAATGAGCAAATAAGAAGAAGGGTTTACCAACCCGGCAACAAACTGCTATAAGCAAAAGAAAAGGGGTGACAGTAAGAAGAGAGTACTGTCTAGAGCATAGCGGAGCACACCAAGTGCGAGCAATAAAACCATTATGCCCTACCAAAGGAGTCTGCAACAGCAACAAGACATATACATATATGCCAAAAGAAAAGAAAGCATAAACAGGAAAGGGACTAACAGTCCTAACACGTGGGTAAGTGGCAGGGGTCAAAACATGGATCTGAATACATAACCAAACATCAGATCCAAAAAGGGCTAAGGGGTCAAACAGTGGCAGCTTTAGGGTCCCACTCACACCAACCCAAACCGGGGCAAAAAGGCGGTGGCCACAGCTCTCCACATAAAACCACCCCTCCAGACGCCACCAAAACTCCACCACCTGCCACAACCCAAGAGGCGACATGCAGAAACTAGCCGAACACCCAATGCCCCCCCCCCCAAGGAAAGGTCACACTAACGATCCTAAGAAACACACGAACCCAAGGAAACAATGTCGGGTCCAACCAACGTGGCCTTGCACGCCTAACCCGAACCAACCCCGAGTCTTACCTGACCCCAAAACCAGCTCAGCACCCAGTGTCGACACGTAGTGTCGACACCACGACAAGCCGGTGTCGACACAAGGTATCGACACAACCGCTGCTGGTGTCGACACCCCTACAGCTGGTGTCGACACCAAGTGTCGACACCCCCTGCTGCTGGTGTCGACACCAAGTGTCGACACCTCCGGCCGCTGGTGTCGACACCAAGTGTCGACACCCCCTACTGCTGGTGTCGACACCAAGTGTCGACACCTCCGGCCGCTGGTGTCGACACCAAGTGTCGACACCCCCTGCTGCTGGTGTCGACACCAAGTGTCGACACCCCCTGCTGCTGGTGTCGACACCAAGTGTCGACACCCCTGTAGCTGGTGTCCACACCAAGTGTCGACACCTCCTGCCGCTGGTGTCGACACCAAGTGTCGACACCCCCTGCCGCTGGTGTCGACACCAAGTGTCGACACCCCTGCAGCTGGTGTCGACACTAAGTGTCGACACCCCGACTGGCCACCGACGCCAAACCCAGCAAACAACCAAAACGAGGACGAGGCCTCTCTCTAGAATCTCATCATCCAACGGCAATAGCAACTACTCGACCTGAACCGAACCAAATCTGTCCCTAATAGACACAATCCCTCAGGAAAACTGAGATTTAACTCGAACTTCTCTACACTAACCACGGTATGATCGGGAACGAACCCTAGCGTACACCTAAGATCTAAGCAGGGAAGAGATAACATTTAATCAAAAAGAAGACAAAAATCAACTTTGGCAAGGATGAGGGAACATCACTTGCCTCAATACCAGAAAAGCTTGGTCGGCGACTTCCCCCACTCTCGGATCTAGCCGCAGAGTACCAAGCCGAGGAACAGAAAGAATGCAGATCCAGGCGAGGGCAGTCCAGATCCACTCTCGAAATCGAATTTCGACCGCTAAATCTCCAGGAATCGGCATCCGAAGGCTAGGGTAGTCTGGCGGTTCTCTTCCTCTCGTACAGGCGGCGGCTTCTTCAAAAAAGAGAAAATGAAAAGAGGCAAAGAACTGAGCCCTAATTTCTAACCCAAGGCTATATATATAAGCATCAGTTTAATAGTAAACAATCAATACATATTAATTACTTACACTCAATACCAAAACGACGCGAAACCCGAAACATCTCGGAAAAAGACGAAATCCACATCGCAGCTAAAAACCCACGCTACGAACACATCAGCGAAGTCGAAATTAGCATTCGACGAACAAAACCCGGGGTATTACCACCTGAAGCCAAAACACAAGCATTCCCTAAGAGGCCCAACCGAGTCATCAAACGGACCCCGGCTAGCTGGGGAATATTGCTAACAGGCTACAAACAGGCTACACAGGGAACCCTAAGAGCTAAGACCACGCTCTACAACGACAAAGAGCTGGAAATACGTCATCGTAACGCCAGCCAAAGATCGAACAAAACACAGAAAAACCGGGGGCGTTACACCCTCCGCGAATCTCGACCCCGCGCCACAAATTAAATAACAAGGTCGAGCGCCGCGGAGGGCCATGAAGAAGCTTCCATGCCTTTCCATCCAACTTTGTCCTGAGAGCATCTGGGTTGTGTACGTAGTAGGTAGATCCAAACACCCGAAGGTTTCCAACTCCATGTATCTCGTTAAACATAATCTAATGAGGAGACTTCATGTTGATCAGACTCAAAGGCATCTGATTAGTGACATAAGTTTCACAGGACACCCCTTCTTGCCCAAAAGGACCTTGGACTGCCTTTGGCATGAAGCCAACACTTGTAGGTCTCTGTCAAATGATGGATCTTCTACTCTACTACTCCATTTTGTTTTGGAGCATGAGAACAATTAAGATTCCTTTGGATGTTGTACTTCCTACAGAAGTTAGAGAACTTAGTTGAAACGAACTCACCTCCATTACCTGTTCTCAACTTCTTGACCCGTAGGCCATGCCAGCCCTCCACTAGATCTTTGAACTCCACAAACAAACAGAATGTGTTTGACTTATCCTTCATAAAGTACACCCAAGTGTACCTAGTTTAGACATCAATCAAGACCAACATGTATTTGCTGCCTCCAAGGTTGGCTATGACGGTCAGCCCCATCAGATCACCATGAACACACTCCAATGGTGCTTTACACTTGGTCTGCGAATTGTCAAACAGATGGAAATGAGCCACTCCATATTGACACCCTGCGCAAACATGGCCGTCACCGAAGGAATACAATCTTGGCAAGTCATTCACAAGGCACTTTACTGCAATGACTTTCAGCTTGTCCATCCCAACATATCCCAGCTGCTCATGCCAGGTAGCTGCACTATCATTGTGGTGTAGGGGTGTACGTGACACGGACGTGCTTACGCTAACGGAAGCTTACCCATCACAGAACATAAAAAGTAAGAGAGTGCTCCGACCAAAAGAGAACGTAAAGGGGTCGGTTGGCTCTCAAAAATACGGGACTCGATACCACGTCCTTAGGACCTAACTCTCCAACAAGCACACAACTCGCTCTTAGCCGGACTCGATACCACGTCCTTAGGACCTACCTCTCCAACAAGCACACGCCTCACCGCACCTACACAAGCATCTATTCTTTCACTATAGGTCATCAATCGCAGCAATAATATATTTAGGAGCGGCGGTAAATGATAAAGAGCGATCAAGAACAAGTTGAGATTAACTCCCTTGTTAGCACAAAGTGTGCCCAAACTTGGAGAACAAGTCAAGGCTAGGCCTAGTTTGTTCTCCAACGGATCTTCCCAATCCGGATAACTAGAGGGTCAATAACAACGTTTCGATTCAGATTTTTGCAAGCGGAAAACACTTTAAAATCGCAAAAAAGACGGTTGTATAACCTCCACAAAATCTCACAGCAAGAAACACAAAGAAAGGGAAGAGATTACCCAACCAAGATGATGATCACACAAGATTTGTGGGAGAATCACTCTCTCCACGGTTCCACCAGTTTCACACCGAATGGGGCTGCTTCGTTCTTCCATGGAGTCGCACCGATAGAAGCCACACCGGAGTCACACCGAATGGGGATGGAGGAGGCAAGGTTTGGCTTCACACAAAGGGGGGCGGCTATTGGATTCTCTCCATGGTGGCCGAAATTTCTCAAGGGGAGTTTAGGTTTTCTTTTTCCAATCCTTTAACTCCTCATAATAGCCTCCTTTAAATAGGAGTTACAAAAGAGATCCAACCGTCCATGATGGAGATGAAATCTCATCCATCCGGGCGGTTAAATACACACCAAATGTTTAGTAGCACACCAACATGAAAATAAAAATTAATACAAGCAATATTTTTAAAAGCAATTAAAATAAAACTAAGTAAAACCTTTAAGCAAGCTTTGCGCGCCGCGGACGGAGGTTGTATCGCAGCTTTCCGTTAGCGTCCGTGGCGTTGTCATGACGTCGCAAATCTTTAAATTGTTGCGCCGCGGCAACCGGGTCATCATCAGGAAGTGTTGGAGGGGCAGCGCCATCAATCCTCCCCCACTCAAAATCTCGCATCTCCGAGGCGTGGTCCGAGAGAAAGCGGCGGAGAAGCTCGGCATCCAAACATTGAAGCTCTGTCGCGAGTACCCATGAGTCGTCCGAAGGTGGGCGGTCACGCCAATGGATGAGGAAGCGGTAGGTAGCACCGTCTGGAGTAGCAAGTTGCTCAGCAGCTAGTATCATATCTGGATGGAGAAACGTCTTGGGAAACATGGGAAACATGTCAGCAGTAGGAATAAAAGAAGGCAACGTACCATCCGATGTAATACCTGCGGGGACCGAAGGAGAGAGATCATCCAAACTACCACTCCCACAACCCATTAGAAATTTTAGTGGAGGGAGAAGACGACAAAGAAACCAACTCTTGTGGAGGCGCAACAAACAGCGTCAAATCCGAGACATTAAAAATAGGGGAGATATCCCATTCAGCAGGCAAATCCAATACGAAAGCGTTGTCACCTAGCTTCTTTATAATCCGAAAAGGATCGGCGCGCTTTGGAGCTAACTTTTTAACGGTGCCAGTTGGCATTCGTTCGGGAACTAACCGTACTAAAACCAGATCGCCGACCTTAAAGTGTGACACCTTCCTATGTAGATTAGCGTGCGCTTGATAAGACTCATATTGAGCGGTCAAGGTAGCTCGTATACGTGCATGTAAGTCATGAATATGTTGGGCGAAGGATTGTGCAAACTGATTTGTTTTGTATGTGGGAGGTAAGGGGACCAAGTCAAGTGGCACAGGGGCATTATACCCGTGAACAATTTCATTCGGAGACATACCCGTGGACCGATTTTTAGAATTATTGTAAGGTAGTTGTGCATGTGGAAGAAGTAAATCCCAAGTGCCTTTATGATCGCTCACTAGACATCTAAGAAGATTTCCTAGGCTCCGATTGATTACTTCCATCTGGCCATCAGTTTGTGGATGATAAGCCGCAGAGAATAATAATTTTGTTCCCATAAGAACCCACAAGGTTTTCCAAAAGTAGCTAGTGAACTTGACGTCCCTATCCGAGACAATAGTCTTCGGAACTCCACGGTGACTAACGACATCCTTAAAATACAGTTTCGCAATGTGAGAAGCGTCGTTGGTCTTACTATATGGGAGGAAGTACGCCATCTTGGAGAACCGATCCACTACAACGAGTATAGAATCATGACGTCGAAGGGTGGGGGGAAGGCCTAATACGAAGTCCATGCTCACGTCTTCCCACGGAACGGACGGAATAGGTAGAGGGGTGTATAAACCTACATTGGACTTAGTACCCTTTGAAACTTGACACGTACGACAACTGCTCACTACTTTCCCAACCATCGCCTTCAGTTTAGGCCAAAAGAATTTCTCCCCTATGAGCGTAATCATTTTGTCTCTTCCAAAGTGACCACTCAAGCCACCACTATGTAACTCCCAAATGATGTGGAGTCGCAAAGAGGAGTGAGGGATACATAATTTTCCGTGTTTGAATAAATATCCATCTAAGTGAAAAGGTCGTGATGGTTGCGGGAGAACTATCCTGAGCAGATAAGTATGGCTCCTGAAAATCAGGGCATGTGGCGTATTCATCCTTTATGCGCTCGAACCCTACCACGTGGACTTGCATGGAGGAATGTAAGAGGGTGAGGCGACTGAGTGCATCGGCAACTCGATTGTCGGACCCCGTAAGGTGTTTGAGAGTAAATGTGTATTCTTGCAAGAAGGATACCCATTTAGCGTGGCGCGGGCTGATTTTGTGCTGACCATTGATGAATCATAACGCTTCATGATCATAGAGGATCACGAACTCCTTATGAAGGAGATAGTGCCTCCAATGATGCAAAAATCTAATGACCGCGTAAAAATCTCTATCGTAATTGGAATAATTTAATTTAGCACCCGCTAACTTCTTACTAAAATAACTAACCGGGTGACCCTCTTGAGTCAAGACACCTCCAATCCCTACGCCAGATGCATCACAAGTAAGCTCGAAGACCTTTGTACAACCCCATATTCGCTGAGTCAGACCAGGAGGCGCAATGGTCACAATTGGGCTAGCCGAAGGAGTTCCCGCCCTAAAGAAGATCTCGCCCAAGTGGGCGGGAACGATCGCTCCAGATCGTCGATCCAAGATCGGCGAGCGCAACCGAATCGTTGAACAGAGAATAACGGGCCAAGATCGTCGAGCGCGGCCAGCACTGGAATGCTTGCGCTTGCGCCGGGCTCCAATCTCAAAGGGCTCTTGCCTATAAGCAGGCGAGAGCGTTCGCGCCAGGCTCTGGACAGGAGGTCCTTGGCTCTGCTCTCGCCGAGGGGGCCCAGGGCCTTGGGTAGAATGTCCTAATTGTCCTCAGGAGAAATTACTTCAGTACCCTCAGAAAAACAGCGGGATTCGGCTATTGGCAGACCAACTAGGGGCTTTTCAGTAAATTCAGGTCAGCAAGATGCTATAAATAGACCCATAAGGGCTCCTTAGAAGGGAAGCTATCATTATCTCTCAAATTCCAGTGCTTTCTGAGGAGCTCCAAGCCCAGCTTTGGCTTTGGAGGGGAAGCTCTCAGAGATCTTCCGAGTGTGAGGTGAGACCTCCCTGCTGAGGCTTTGGGTCAGTCTTAGGTCCTTTGAATCCAGTCGAGGGTTGAGACTTGAGAGAAGTAGGTTCTGGCTGCACCCCCTTTTTCTTTGAACGCCCGTTGAGGTCATATTTGGCTTCAACAGTTCTGGTGCGGTGAGCGTGGAAGGCAGCTGATACAAGAAAGCCTTAAGTTTTGTCCCATGGCTGGAGGTGAAGGTGAAGGGTCAGGTTCTGGAGGCTCCCCCACCCGGGGAGAGGAAGCGACGAAGAGGATGCTGGATGAATTCAGGCGAGAGGTCCTGCAGACGATCAGTTTGGCCCTCTCGGCCAGAGGCGAGTGGGCCACCCCTCAGGTCCCGATAGAACAGGTCCCGCTCTTGGGCGAGAACGGCCTAGGATAGCGCCCGGTGTTGGTTACATTGGTTTAAATGTACCTGATTTGAAGAAGCCTCACCCTACTCAATAATATACATCAAAATGTATTTGATGTATTTTGAGTTGCCTTGTGCAGGTTAAGTATTTGCAGGGAAAGCTGAAAGTTTTCTAAGTCCATGTGTCGACACCCAGAAGGAAAGTGTCGACACTTAAGAAGACTTGTGTCGACACCCAGGCAAGCAGTGTCGACACTTGGAGTAATTGTGTCGACACCAGGGATGCAGAGTCGACACCAGACAGAAAGTGTCGACACATGAAGGCTGTGTCGACACTCAATGAAGAAATGTCCAGTGAAGAAGTGTCGACACTTAGAAGCAGTGTCGACACCCAGAAGAACTGTGTCTACATCAGAAAGTGTCGAAACTTGGAGGCTGTGTCGACACTCAGCAAATTTCAGCAGAGTCTAAGTATAAGTGTCGACATAATAAAGAATGTGTCGACACTCAGCAGAAAACTCAACACTTGAAGAAAGTGTCGACACAAGAAATAATGTGTCGACACTCAGCAGAAGACTCAATACATGAAGAAAGTGTCGACACTAGGATATTGTGTCGACACTCAGCAAAGTTCAACAAAAATTCTAAATACAAGTGTCGACACAAAGGAGATGTGTCGACACTCAGCCAAAGTCTTAATAGAAGAAGAATGTGTCGACACAAGGAGCTGTGTCGACACTCGGCAAGTATCAACACAGAAGGCATGTGTCGACACCAAGAAGATGTGTCGACACTGAACAAGTTCAATACATGAAGATGTGTCGACACAAAGGTGTTGTGTCGACACTTACAAGAATTCAACTAAGTGTTGAAGAACAAGGAGTTGTGTCAACAATCAATATCAGTGTCGACACATGATGAAGAAGCAGTGTCGAGATATAAATTCTACAACACAAGGAGTTGTGTCGACACCTTGAAGGCTAGTGTCAACACTTAGTTAACTTGTGTCGACACTTAGTCTATAAGTGTCGACACTTAAAGACAGATTGTCTCGACACTTTCAGACAGTTATAGTTATTTCAAGAACTGACTGGATGACTTGACAGCTGCCATTCCAGCCGGTCTGCTACACCTGTCAGAGTTGTCAGAAAACTATTAGGAACCGGATCAGCCGGTCACCATGAAGAAGGCCTATAAATAGGCTTATACTGTCAACAGAAAGAGATGATCAAGTGATTGAAAAAGAAAAGAAGATCTAGCTATTCATTGAAGAATCAAGTGAAGATCTAAGTAGTTGGAGAGAGAGAGAGCTCCTTCCAAGAAGACAGCCGTTGGAACCAGGCTGTGAAGAAGGGTTCAGACCTAGTTCTGAATCTTAAGTTGCAGTGATTGAAGATCAGATGCAGAGAATCAATCCTATTGTGTTCTACATTCAAGAAGCTTTGAAGAAAAGCCAAGTGAGATTGTTCTCAGCAGAGTTCTTCCAAGAACTCATCAAGAACCTATCAACTCATCTCTCTTTTCTCTGAGTTATAAGTATATTCTTTGTATTCTTATTTTCTTGTAGGATCCTTAGGGATCTGAGTTGTAAGCCTGCAATTATAAAGGCTGAGTGGTAGGGCCTGTGTGCCTGAGTGTAGGAGATCTGTTTCTCTGAGTGTAGGCCTGTTGTGGCTGAGTGTAGGCCTTGTGGCTGAGTGTAGGTCTATGGAGAAGACTGAGTTGTAGGGCCTTGGGCCTGAGCTGTCGGAACCTGTTTTGGGGTTCTGAGTGTAAGATCTGAGGATCTGAGATAGTGGAGGAGTTTGGCCGAATCTAGTACACTACTAGATAGGTGAAGGGGGAAAGTGGATGTACCCAAACCTTGGGGAACCACTATAAATCTGTGTGTTTACTGTGCGCTTGATTGATTGCTGTGATTGCTGATTGACTGCTGTGTAGAATTAGTTATAAATCTGTGATATAATCTGCAATCTGCCTAAAAAGTTTTAAAAAAGATTAAGTCACCTATTCACCCCCCCCCCCTCTAGGTGATTTCTTTCAAGTGGTATCAGGGGGAGGTTACTCAAAAAAGACTTAACTGTCTGAGTAGATCCTGTTGGCAGATTTAGTCTAAGTAAAGTGCAGAATCAAGAAAATCAAGAACCATGGGTTCAACTGAGAATCATAAGGAACTTGGATCCATGAAGTTGCCCATTTGCAGAAAAGAAATTTTTGGCATCTGGAAAGAAAGGGTGAGACTATTTATGGAAGCCTCAGACCCTAGAATTTACATCACAGTTAAAGAAGGGCCATATGTGCCTATGAAGGATTCAGTCCTGGATGCAAATCAGAGAACACCTAAAGTCTTCTCTGAAATGACAAAAGATGAGATAATTCTAGCCACAATGGACAAGTGGGCTCAGAATATCATTGTGAGTGCCATAGATGATGCTACCTTTCAGAACTTGATACACTGTAAAACATCTAAGGAGATGTGGGATACTCTTATAGTGTACATGGAGGGTTCAGAAGAAGTGAGACAGGATAGAAAGTCTTTGTTAAACCAGGAATATGAAAGTTTCAGGCAAGGTAGGTCTGATAGCATAACAGAATGCTATAAGAAGTTCTATAGGATTGTGAATGAGCTACTGTCCTATGGAAGAGAATTCAGTAATTATGAACTGAATGATAAGTTCTTGAGGTCTCTAACAAAGGATTTGGACACCAAGATCTGTGTCATAAGGGAAATGGCAAAGTTAGCAGATATCCCTCCTCCAACTTTGTTTGGAAAACTGCTTTCCTATGAGATATAGTTGTTGGTGAGGAAAGAAGAGGAGAAGACTACAAGAAGTGAGCATAAGGAAAGGACAGTGGCATTCAAGACAGAAGCCACCAGGAAATACAAAAGTAAGTCTCCATCCCCACCTCCTAAAGTGGCTGAGACTGAGTCAGATGATTCAGAAAGCAGAAAGTCTGAAAGCAGTGAAAGTGATGAGGACTTTACAACATTCACAAGACACTTTCAAAAGTTCCTAAAGAAGAAACAGTGGAGGACTAAGCCATCCACAGCACAGAGGTCATCAAAGAATGACAGAAGAAAGCCCAAGTCAAATAGAACTTCATCATCAAAGATAGTTTATTATTGTTGTAACAAACAAGGACATGTTGTTGCTGACTGTCCTGAGAAGAGAAAAGAATCTACTGATAAGAAAAAGACACAATTCAAGGGCAAGAAGGAAAGGTCTTTTGTTGCCAAAAAGGGAAAAAGCCTGTCAGACATATCTTCTTCAGAAACTGAGTCAGAGACTGAAGCATACATAGGACTATTTGCTGAAGAAGAGGAAGAAGAGTTCATCCAGATAATAAACTCTATATATGAGCAAGAGGACATCCAGTGCAAAGGACTGATGGCCTTAACAGAAGGTGACAAAATCCAGGAGCAGCCTGGACCTAGTAAGGTACAAAATTATTCTTTAAGTTCAATTTCTAGTGCTAGTTCTGATTCAGTTACATCAGCATCAAATGATGCCAGTGGATCTCAATCAGAAGGGGATATTCATCAATTGATTGATGAATATAGAGTTCTGTTGCAAGCTTTTAAGAAGAGCAAGTCCCTAGCCAAGAGTCGGGCAAAGGAAATTGCTAGTCTCAAAGTTGCTGCAACTAATTTTGAGAAGATGATTGATCAAAAACTAAATGAAATAGCCAGACTGAAGCACATAACTGTGATTCAGATGGGGACTATAACATTTAAGAATGATCAAATCAGAAGTCTGGAGATTAGTCTTCAGAAGGAGAGAGACATTGTTGCAAGGTTTTCTAAACCTAAGTCTGTTCTACCTTTGATTGATGAGTTTATACCTCACAAGGGTAAAACTGGATTGGGGTTTACTAACTCTGCTAGGACTGTCAAGTCCAAGTCTAAGGGCAAAGCCCCAGCTCTCAACAAGCCAGCTGTAGATAAAACAGCTAGGGATGTACCTAAGCAAAGGTACAATAGATTTGAGTGCTGGTGTTGTGGCAAGGTAGGCCACTTTGCCATGGACTGTTGGCACAATTCAAGTGCCAAAGTGAGTAGCAAACTGCCTGTTGGAAAATCTGCAGGTAGCTTTATTAAGAGGCAAACTAACCAGCACCAGGGACCCAAGAATTCTTTGGGTTCTAAGGTTAACTAATCTGTTTTGCAGGTAAGTCCAAGTGGCCATGCCCTAATATGGTACTTGGACAGTGGATGTTCCAGGCACATGACTGGAACTAGGGGATTGCTAAAGGACTACACACCTATCAAGGATGGTCCTAAAGTCACCTTTGGTGGTTCTGAAAAAGGAATTATCAAGGGTTTTGGTAACATTTCTAGCACCCATATAACTATTACTCAAGTGGCTTATGTTAAAGGTTTGAAACATAACCTTATTAGTATAAGTCAATTGAGTGATTTAGGATATGACATCTCATTTGTCAAAGATGGTTGTCATATCAGGAGATCAAATGATCAAGAGATCATTTTGACTGGTTATAGAAAAAGAAATGTCTATTGCCTAGACATTATGTGTGAGAATAATGGTTCTCCAGTGTGTCTTGTAGCTGATGAGAAAGTCTCTCATTGTGTCAAATGGCACAAGAGGCTAGCCCATCTTAACTACAAGATAATTGGCCAACTCTATATCAAAGAGTTAGTGAGGAATGGTCCTCAAGTTAAGTGTGTTAAAGATGGAATATGCTCAGCTTGTCAAAAGGGCAAGCAGACTAGATCCACCTTTAATAGCATTGAAAACAAAGATGCTGTGAGGTGTTTATACCTCTTGCATATGGATCTCTTTGGTCCTATGCCAGTTCACAGCCTAAGTAGAAAGGTCTATACCTTTGTGGTTGTAGATGACTACTCAAGGTTTTCCTGGGTGTTCTTCCTTAGACAGAAATCTGAAACACCTAGTATCTTCTATAGCTTTGTCAAACAAATTCAGAATGAGTTAGACAGTACAGTGGTCAAAATAAGAAGTGACCATGGTACTGAATTTCATTCTGATATTATGGCAAAACTATGTGAAGAATTTGGGATATTTCATGAGTTTTCTTCACCAAGAACACCTCAGCAAAATGGCATTGCTGAGAGGAAAAATAGAACTTTGATTGAGGCTGGTAGGACCCTATTAAGTAACACATCTCTCCCAGAATATTTCTGGGCTGAGGCAGTTAATACTGCATGCCATGTAATTAATAGGGCTACCATTACTAAAGCCACAACAAGACCCCCTATGAGATTGTGAAAGGCAGAAAACCAAACTTATCCTATTTCAGGATCTTTGGTTGTAAGTGCTTTATACTTAACAATGGAAATTCTTACTTGACCAAGTTTGCTGCCAAGTCCCAAGAGGGGATCTTTGTTGGGTACAACAACAATAGTAAGGCTTATAGAGTCTACAACTTGTCTACTCAAGTTGTAGAAGAGTCTGTACATGTAGTATTTAATGAAACTAGACTTATTAACAATGAGTTGTCTAGTAGTATTTACAGCTCCACAGGTGTGACTGAGAAGATGGACAAGCTCACTATAGAAGAAGGACCTACTGCAAGACAGCAAGTAAAAGATAGTGGTTGTTGTCCAGGGGGAGTACTACATGTACCTAATGCAGAAGAAGACCAAGGAGTGCAGCAAGATGAAGAAGCTGAAGGAGTTCAACCTGAAGCCAGGATGCCTCCAGCTAATAGGCATCTAAGAGATCATCCAGCAGATCAAATCATTGGTGATCTAAGACAAGGGGTACAAAAAAGGAGCAAAAATCAGAGTGTAGCACTCTACTCCAGTTTTCTATCCCAAGTAGGGCCAAAGAAGTTTGAAGAAGCCATCCTAGACCCTCATTGGATTGAGGCAATGCAAGAAGAGCTGAATCAGTTCAAGAGGTGCAAATTCTGGGAGCTTGTTCCTAAACCAAAAAACCACAACATAATTGGAACCAAGTGGATCTTTAGGAACAAGATGGATGAACATGGAGTGATTGTCAAGAACAAAGCAAGATTGGTTGCTAAATGATATAGGCAGGAAGAAGGTATTGACTTTGATCAAACCTTTGCTCCAGTAGCCAGACTGGAAGCCATAAGGATGTTCCTGGCCTATGCAACCTATCAAGGATTTAAAGTATACCAAATGGATGTAAAGTCAGCCTTTCTGAATGGTAATCTAAAGGAAGAAGTCTATGTGGAACAGCCATCAGGTTTTGTTGATTCAACTCAACCTAATTGTATCTATAGACTTAGGAAGGCTTTGTATGGGTTAAAACAAGCCCCTAGGGCTTGGTATGAAACCCTGTCTAGTTTCCTCATTGAGAATAAATTCACA
Organism: Platanthera guangdongensis; assembly: GCA_039583875.1. Classification (NCBI taxonomy): domain Eukaryota; kingdom Viridiplantae; phylum Streptophyta; class Magnoliopsida; order Asparagales; family Orchidaceae; genus Platanthera; species Platanthera guangdongensis. The sequence goes on from CM077150.1 coordinate 90,869,264, forward strand.
AGGGGGAAAATAGACAAGACTCTATTCCTTAGGGAATCCAGAGGCAAGATCATACTAGTCCAAATATATGTAGATGACATAATATTTGGGTCTACTGAAAGTAGTCTTTGTAAAAAGTTTGCAAAACTAATGCAAGGACAATTTGAGATGAGCAGTATGAGGAACTTAAGTTCTTCTTGGGTCTCCAAGTTAGACAGTATGAGAATGGTTTATCCATATGCCAGTCTAAGTTCACCCTAGAACTGATAAGGAAGTATGGTATGGATTCATCCAGTACCATGAAGACTCCTATGGGGTCAAGTATGTCTCTTAGCAAAGATGATGCAGGGAAACCTGTAGATGAGACTTTGTATAGAGGGATAGTTGGCTCCCTACTCTATTTGACTGCAAGTAGACCAGATATCATGTATGCTACATGTGTCTGTGCTAGGTACCAAGCATGCCCTAAAGAGTCTCATTTGACAGCAGTCAAAAGAATACTGAGATATCTTAAGGGCACTCCTTATCTAGGCCTTTGGTACCCTAGGAATGGAGATTTTGAACTGACAGGTTATTTAGATGCAGATTTTGCAGGCTGCAAAGAAGATAGGAAGAGTACAACTGGTACCTGTCAATTCCTAGGTGGAAGACTGATCTCATGGAGTAGCAAAAAGCAAACAAGTGTGGCTATCTTCACAGCAGAATCGGAATATGTGGCTGCAGGAAGTTGCTGTGCTCAACTTCTATGGATACAACATCAGCTAGTAGACTATGGAATTCAGGTAAGTAGAACACCACTATTTTGTGATTCTACTAGTGCTATATCTATTGCAAACAATCATGTTTCCCATAGTGATATTTCACTAGAATATGTAAATACAGATAATCAACTAGCTGACATGTATACTAAGCCTTTAGAAGAAACCAAATTCAATAGGTTTAAAATTGAATTAGGTATGATAAAATTAGAATAAGTTTATAGAAATGGCTAAGTAAAATAGTGTTGACACACAGAATTGTCTGTGTCGAGACAGAAAAGTGGTGTCGACACTTCAGGGAAATGGTGTCGACACATCTAGGAAGTTGGTGTCGACACTTCAGGGAATTAGTGTCGACACATATAAAGAAGGTGTCGACACATCCAAGGGGTTGTCGACACTTAGAATTTATGCAGAATTAGTAAAGTAAAGTCTCGACTATGTGTCGAGCTGAGTGGTGTCGACACATAAACAAGTGTCGACACATATGTTCTGTTGACTAAACTTGTGTCGTTACATAGGTGTCGAGACATTATAAGTCTGTGTCGACACTTATCAACAATGTCGACACAATTTAAGTATGTTGACGCGCCCTTTCATCTTCAATCCTAGAAAGGTATAAATAGGATTTCGCCATTGTCTGTCGACACGCTCACTAAAGTTTCGAGACCAAACTTGTGTGTCGACACCTATCTTATCTCAATTCAAATTCTTCAAACCCTAATGGCGCCCAAGCTCGAGGAAAACGTAAATGAAGGCTATGAACTAGTGCGACACGCGTTTGATGACGCAGATCCAGAAATCAAGGATGTGGTAACCCTAGTTGCAAATTCAGGGTTAGATTTTCTTGTTTCAGAACCAACCAAAATATGGAAGAAAGAAGTATTAGAATTTCTGAATGGAGCAACCCTAGACGACTCTGGACTCAAGATAAAGTCAAGGGTTCATGGAGAAAAGGTGAAGGTCACATCTAAGAGTTTGAGAAAAGTACTTCAGTTACCAAGGACTAAGGAAGAAGAGAATGTTTCTGCTTCTAAAACAAGGGAAGCATTAACTTGGTGTGGTCTGGATTCCAATATGAAAATTAGATCAGTGTTCAATAGGAAGGGGATGAACAGCAAAGGAAAATTCCTCTCTGAAATTGTTGGAAAGGTGATCTTGAGTAAGCCTGGAGGGCATGACAGGGTATCAGCCCATATGTTCAGTCTCATGACAAGGATTATCTTCACATTGAAAACTGATTGGTCTGTAGTAGTCTTTGATAAGATTAAAGAGAGCATGAAGAAGACCAATTTGGGTAGGATACTAAGTCTTTACTTAGCTGGTAGTATACCAGAAGTAATGAGCCAAGTTGCAGGATCAAAGATCAATCACATGAGGAAGATGGACATGAGACTCTTCTCAAGATGGGATAGGGTCTTGACCAAGGAGATGCCAACACCTGAGAAGGAAACCCCACTAAAGAAGAAGAAAAAGACAGCCCCAGTGGCTCAAGATTCCTCTAGCAGCTCTGAGGAGCAAGTTGTCTTCACTCCTGATGAAGAAGACATTGGAGATGCTGGAAAGTCTCCAGCTCAACAAGATGATGCAGACAGGCAGGGGGAGCTACCTCAAGCTAGCCCAGTACATCAGGATACTATCCAGGGGGAGCCTCTAGTAGTGGAAGAGCCAACTCCACTAGAAAGTGAGCAAGCTACAAACACCATACTTGAGGTACTCACTGAAATCAATAACTTAGTTTTCCCTATTGAGGATACTGTTTTGTCTGATTCATTAAATAATGTTAATCAGCAACCTCAGATTGATAGTCAACTCCCAGATGTTGTCATGGAGGACACATCTGTTGCAGCTCAAGTTGTATCTGATCAAGTTGTTGATGAGACAAGGGATTCTCCATCACAACCTCAACAAGAATTTACAATGGAAGATCTCTTCCTTAATCTAGATCAAAGAGACTTTGAGAAAGCAAGTGCTGCTGCTGAGGTGGAGAATGCTCCAATTGAGGGGGAGCAAGTGGAGATTCTGGAAGAAACTGCAAGGAAAGAGCCTGAGAAACCAAAGAATGTTGAGGAGCTACCTAAGGAGAGGGTAGAAATAGCAAGCACCTCAGCTTCTGAAGATAAGGAGGCTATAAGAGCAAAGAAAAGGAAATTTCAAGTCTTCAAGAGGAGGAGCCAGACTTATAAGAAAGCTTTGCAAACCATAGCACCACAGCCTACCCTACAGCCAGCACCATCTGTAGATTACAGTTCTCTGATGGTTGCTATGCAGATAAAATTTGATGAGCAAAGGAAGGCCATAGAAACATATATGGATGAGGGGCATAAGTATTTACAGTTTGATCTGGCCCAGGACATTAAATCTATAAGATTTGAAATGAATCTGAATAAGAAAGAGATGAATGACTGCTTCCACAAGGGAGGGAATGCAGTGGTATACTTGGCTACACATCAGGAGAAGATAAAAGCTCAAGTAGATGAACTTGAAGTAAAGCAAGACTATGTACTGGAGAATCAAATCAGAATGAATGATAACTTGACAGCTTCCCACAATGCAATTGTCACTGAACTTAAGAATATAGCCACTGCACAGAATGCGGCCCTGACCACTGCCAAAGAGGAGTTTGACAAAGAATTGCAAGAAAGTCTAACCGCTGTAACTTCTGCAATTCAAGATTCCCAGAAGCTCCTCACTGAAAAACTCCAAAGGTTAAAACCTTTCTACAAGGATGGAGTCAATTATCTAAATGCCCAAATAAGATTTCAGAAAGACGATTTAAGAGATCACATTGAAAGAGAAGTCATAAAGGGGGGGAGGGTGTTAGTCAAAGCAGGCTCTGATCATGCAAAATGGATTTCCAATTCCATTAGAGCCACTCTTGGTAATCCTCCTTTATGTGATGATGATAATGTTGCTGAGTCTGGGATTAATCATGCCTATCTTGGAGGTGAGCAAGCTGAAGTAGCTCAGGTGATATATCCTCCACCAAACTTTGATATGGTACAAGCTGATATACAGTCCATGTATAGCCCACCTGAGGGACAGCAAAATGTTATCATAGAGAAGGTGGTTCAGCCAGTATCTGAGGCTATACAGGAAGCTATACTGAAAGAACAAGCTGAACAAGAAGCTAGATTGTCTAAGAAGAGGTTCAGAGAGCAAGCTGAACAAAGGCCTGATTTTGAACAGTGGAGCCCCACTTCAAGAAATATTATTTTGACTGCTTGGAAGTCTACCAAAGATAATATTCAAGACAGAAACAAGTGGTATTCTGAACTAGAATGGAGAAAGCATGAAAATAGGCAAGAAGCCATAGTGCAATATAGAAGAAAGGCAAAGATGGGAAAGCTACCTCCTACTGCCCAGGAGCCTAGCAAGTACTTTCCCAAGCCTTATCATTACTTTGAGAGGCAGAAGATTAAAGCTGAAGAGCTAAAGAAGAAGGATCTGAAAGGGAAGAAGCCTGCTGATACTGAAGATGCTGAAGCCCCTGTGCAAGCAAAGATACAGTCTGGGAAGGGCATAGTGATCAAGGAGGCTGAGCAAAAATAGAATAGCATTATCTTAAGTTTACTATGTAATCACTTGTATTAAAATATTCTGTAAACTTTTGTATAATGAATATGATAAATTTGTTAGAACAATGTGATGTGTTATAAATCTATTTCATAATTGTTCTGAGATGATATCTGTGTATACATGTTTTGTTTGATACATGTTTATGTACTTTCCCTGATTGCATAATCCTGTTTTACATCATTCTGTAATTTTATTATGTATGGTGTATATCATTGACTAAGGGTTATGACCTCTCCAAATAGGGGGAGATTGTTGGGTACATTGGTTTAAATGTACCTGATTTGAAGAAGCCTCACCCTACTCAATGATATAAATCAAAATGTATTTGATGTATTTTGAGTTGCCTTGTGCAGGTTAATTATTTGCAGGGAAAGCTGAAAGTTTTCTAAGTCCATGTGTCGACACCCAGAAGGAAAGTGTCAACACTTAAGAAGACTTGTGTCGACACCCAGGAAAGCAGTGTCGACACTTGGATTAATTGTGTCGACACCAGGGATGCAGAGTCGACACCAGACAGAAAGTGTCGACACATGAAGGCTGTATCGACACTCAATGAAGAAATGTCCAGTGAAGAAGTGTAGACACTTAGAAGCAGTGTCGACACCCAGAAGAACTGTGTCTACATCAGAAAGTGTCGACACTTGGAGGCTGTGTCGACACTCAGCAAATTTCAGCAGAGTCTAAGTATAAGTGTCGACATAATAAAGAATGTGTCGACACTCAGCAGAAGACTCAACACTTGAAGAAAGTGTCGACACAAGAAAGAATGTGTCGACACTCAGCAGAAGACTCAATACATGAAGAAAGTGTCGACACTAGGATGCTGTGTCGACACTCAGCAAAGTTCAACAAAAATTCTAAGTACAAGTGTCGACACAAAGGAGATGTGTCGACACTCAGGCAAAGTCTCAACAGAAGAAGAATGTGTCGACACAAGGAGATGTGTCGACACTCAGCAAGTATCAACACAGAAGGCATGTGTCGACACCAAGAAGATGTGTCGACACTGAACAAGTTCAACACATGAAGATGTGTCGACACAAAGGTGTTGTGTCGACACTTACAAGAATTCAACTAAGTGCTGAAGAACAAGGAGTTGTGTCAACACTCAACATCAGTGTCGACATATGATGAAGAAGCAATATCGAGATATAAATTCTACAACACAAGGAGTTGTGTCGACACCTTGAAGGCTAGTGTCAACACTTAGTTAACTTATGCCGACACTTAGTCTATAAGTGTCGACACTTAAAGACAGATTGTCTCGACACTTTCAGACAGTTACAGTTATTTCAAGAACTGACTGGATGACTTGACAGCTGCCATTCCAGCCGGTCTACTGCACCTGTCAGAGTTGTCAGAAAACTGTTAGGAATCGGATCAGCCGGTCACCATGAAGAAGGCCTATAAATAGGCTTATACTGTCAACAGAAAGAGATGATCAAGTGATTGAAAAAGAAAAGAAGATCTAGCTATTCATTGAATAATCAAGTGAAGATCTAAGTAGTTGGAGAGAGAGAGCTCCTTCCAAGAAGACAGCCGTTGGAACCAGGCTGTGAAAAAGGGTTCAGACCTAGTTCTGAATCTTAAGTTACAGTGATTGAAGATCAGCTGCAGAGAATCAATCCTATTGTGTTCTACATTCAAGAAGCTTTGAAGAAAAGCCAAGAGAGATTGTTCTCAGCAGAGTTCTTCCAAGAACTCATCAAGAACCTATCAACTCATCTCTCTTTTCTCTGAGTTATAGGTATATTCTTTGTATTCTTATTTTCTTGTAGGATCCTTAGGGATCTGAGTTGTAAGCCTGCAATTATAAAGGCTGAGTGGTAGGGCCTGTGTGCCTGAGTGTAGGAGATCTGTTTCTCTGAGTGTAGGCCTGTTGTGGCTGAGTGTAGGCCTTCGTGGCTGAGTGTAGGCCTTGTGGCTGAGTGTTGGAACACCCTATTACTAATTTGGGTCAGGATCACTATGTCTCTAGGAATCTTTTCTTGACCTTCTGTATAGCTTAATAGGTCAATTAGAATTGAGTCTAAGGGTTAGAAGTCTAGGATTGGAAGCTGCCCTGAAGTCCAAGTTTTTCAGACTGGAGACTAAGTCTGATCGTCGAGCTCAGCACGACGATTCGTCGAACTCAGATCGACGATCGTCGAGCTCAACTTCGACAGATCGTCGAGCTCCACTCGACGATCGCTGAGCTCAACTTCACAATATCGTCGAACTCCATTCGACGATCGGTGAGCTCAGGTCGACGATTTTGACTCTGCTTTGGATCCTTATCTCTGAGCTCAGTTCGACGATCTTTGAGCTCAGATCGACGATTATTTTGCTGCTTGAGTTTTCTAGTTCGCTGAGCTCAGCTCGACGATAGCAGAGCTCAGTTCGACGATTTCAGATATCTTCCAGAATTCAAATTCAAATCAGACAGGAGTTATTCTGCAATTAATTCAGAGATTTGCTAGCCGTTTTCATTTATTTCTGGACCAAGTTTCAAGGGATCTTTCAAGGAATAATTCTGTGGACTTTCCTCTAGAAGAGATTATGCAATTAAGGATGCAATCAATGCAGACCAACGACTATCTTTGACAGAGAATGATATTCTATTCAGGAACAGAGAATAAAAGACAGAATGTTTTTGAATCAACATAGATGATATACAGAGATTAACAAGAAGAGAACACACAATACAGAGTACAGAGACTCTTTCAAAATCTTCTGTCAAAAAGAATTCTGAAGAACACTCATCAAACAGATCAAGCTTTCAAAATCTCTTCATCTTTCAAAGTGTTCAAGGCCAACATCATTTCAAGACTCCAAGACACTCAACATTTCAGCCATTGCTGAAACCATCTATTGCTGGAGTTCTACCTTTGAAGGCCTATCACCCTCAAGCAAAGCTTTTCTTCCTGAAGATTTCAAGGATTCAGGGGGAGCTTTGACATCAATCCACATAGTCTTCTCAGTTGTTTGAGAAAGAGAAGACTGCCATCACTCTCTCACCCCCAGCTTGTAAAGGGTTTCTCAAACTCCCTTCAAAAGTTTGAATCTGGTTTTTGAGCACCTTGTCAAAAGCTCATTGGTGGCAAGACACCTGATCAAAAAATCTGCTTTGGTTTTTGAGCACCTTATCAAAAGCTTATTGGTGCCCAGGACACCTGATCAACTCATCCTGCAGTGGATTCCTACCTAGGGTGGTAGAAGAGTGGATGTACCCAAGTTTGGGGAACGACTATATTTCCTTGTGTCCTCTGGCTCTGCTTGTTTACTTTTTGTTTCTGGCCTTGATTTGTCTGTGCTTAGTTTTTGCATAGCTTAGTTCTGTGATTAGATTTATATTTGCTTCCCTGCTCACACTTATTACAACAATTGTTGTAAAAGTTTTTAAAAGAACTAAAACACCATATACTCTATTCACCCCCTCTAGAGTATATCAGATCTAGTTGCACTTTCAATTGGTATCAGAGCCAGGTTGGTTAAACATACCATACCTGATTGGTTGTACAGGCTAACACCTGAACCCCAAGATTCTAAACTAGATCTGCTTTTCTTTTGTATTTTATTATTAGTCTTTGTTTGCACAAATCATGGCCCAAAACAAAGATTATGCTAGCACCAGACCTCCAGTGTGCAATCTTTCCAAGTTTGCACTTTGGAAAGCAAGGATTAGACTTTACATGAATTCCATTGACGAAGATATTTTCAATTCTGTTTTGACAGTGTGTCCAAGACCCCCAGAGAGCACAAGCACAAATGCTGTTCCACCTCCATCAGGAACAGATGCTGACATCAAAAAATGGAAAGTAGCTGATGCCAAGGCTATGAACATCCTAGCCCAGACAATGTCAGATGACATATTCCAAAAGGTAGCTGAATGCAACTCAGCCAAGGAGATTTGGGACAAGCTCTCAGAAATTGTCTCAGGCTCAGCTGATGAGAGAAAGGACAGAAGATCCCATCTCATCTCCCAATATGAGAACTTCAAGAATGGAGAGACTGAGTCAGTGGGAGACATGTACAACAGATTGAGTCTAATTGTCAGTGAGCTAAGGACATTGGACAAAGAGATTTCTCTGACAGAACTTAATGACAAGATCCTAATGTGCTTCCCCAGCACTTGGGATTCAAGAATCTGGCCAATTAAGGATGCCAGAAGTCTAAATGAGATCACCACTGAAGCCTTGTTGGGTAAGCTCAAATCTTATGAGCTACTCATCAAGAATAGAGAGGAAGAACAGAAGGCTGCTTCACCAGCCACAAGGAAAGAGAAAACCATAGCATTCAAGGCAACTGAGGATCTGCCTGAAGATAAGAGCACAGGCAATGATGAACTTCTCAGCTTGTTGGCCAAAAGATTCTACAAGATGGCCAGAAAGGACTTCAGAAGAAGATCATACAAGGAGCAGGATAAGCCAAGGTATGACAAGTCCATTGGCAATAACAAAGACATTATTTGCTTTGGTTGCAGGAAACCAGGACATATAGTTCCTGACTGTCCAGAGAACAAGAACAAGGACAGAAGGGACAGAAAAGAAAGAAGAAAGGAGAAGGACCCCAAAAGGAATGGAAATGGCAAACCTTCTTCAAGCAGGAATAAGCATACAAGAAAATGGTTTGTTGCTGAATCCTGGAGTGAGACAGAAGAGGAATCAGAAGCCTCATCCAGCTCCAGTGATGATGAGGATGATGCAGAAGAAAAGGAATTCTGCATGATGGCAATTAATGCCTCACAGCACAATTCAGAGGATGAAGAGTCAGAGTCAGACTCAGAAACCCAACCTGAAGAAGATCAGGTAATTAGTTCTTTTGATTTTACTTCAGAAGATTTTAAATCTGAATTTAAAGCACTGTGTTTAGACCTGCTAAAGTCTGAGAAAGAGATTATCTCTCTCAGAAATCAATTATCTGAACACAATGTTTTAAAGTCAGAAAACCTCAAACTCTCTCAGGAGTTGGAGAACTGTAGGGAACAGATAGCTACACTGAAAAGTGAGCTCTCTGAGGCCAAGAAGCTTGAAGAATCCCTTAATGGGAGAAGCATCAAGCTGATGGACATCACAAGCACAGTGAACTCTAGATTCAACAGTACACTGGGCTTGGGTGCTTCATCCAGCCAACCTATAGTCCTAACAACTCCCATCAAGTTTATTTCTAGCAAGGGAAAGGGAGTTGTAGAGGTTGCCAGGAAAAATTCTGATCTGCCTCAGAAAACTGAGTCCCAGCAAAAATCGTCGAACGGAGATCGACGATCGCCGAATGAAGATCGACGATCGCCGAACGCAGCTCGACGATCTCAGGAAAAATCATCGAACGCAGGTCGACGATCTCAGCCAAAGTCGTCGAACGCAGCTCGACGATCTCTTATACCTGACCTCAGCCATAGTCGACCTTCGAACGGAGCTCGACGATCTGACCCAAGATCGTCGAACGCAGCTCCAAGATCGTCGAACAGAGGTCAGAACTCTGGAAACTTTTTCAAAGGCAAATCAAAATTGAATCCTAAGGGTTCTTCATCCCAAACCTTTAACCCTTATACTGAATGGATTTTACCTCCAAGGAGATATCATCCTGAAGGATATAAGAGTCAGCCAGGGATGTCTTTCATTTCTGAATTTAGAGGTTATCAACCTAGGCCCAAGGTAAACTGGGTCAAAAACAAGTGAATTGTTTCATGTGCAGGTGAAGACCTATCCAACATCTAACCAGCAATGGTATTTGGATAGTGGGTGCTCTAAGCACATGACAGGGAATAAGGACAACCTCACATCCTTCAGAGCCAAGCTTGGACCCAAAGTTATCTTTGGTGATTCCAACTTTGGACAAACTAAGGGATATGGTGCAGTACAGATTGGATCAGTAACCTTCAAGAAGGTAGCATATGTGGAAGGACTGAAGCACAACCTGATCAGCATCAGTCAGCTATGTGATGAAGGCTACCAGGTGACCTTCAGCAAAACCTTATGCAAAATCAAGACAGAGGACAACACAACAGTGTTGACAGGTATAAGGAAAGGTAACATCTACTTAGTAGATTTTCTTTCAACTGATATAGATATCTGCTTGTTTAATTCAGTCTGTAGACCAAATGTTTTATGGCATAAGAGACTAGGACACCTAAACCTTAGAACTATTGCTAGGCTATCCAAGGACAACCTTGTTAGAGGACTACCTTCTGGCCCCTACAAGAAGGAAGGACTCTGCAAGGCTTGTCAATTAGGCAAGCAAACTAAAAACAGTTTTAAGTCACTTAATAAGAGTGATTCACCTAGGATATTGTATCTGTTACACATGGATCTATTTGGACCCATCACAGTACAAAGCCTAGGAGGGAAATCCTACACTTTAGTAATTGTAGATGACTTCTCTAGATTCACTTGGGTGTTCTTTCTAAGGAAGAAGTCTGATAACTTTAAGTGTCTGACAGAGTTTCTCAAATGTATACAGATTGAGTTCAATACTCACATTGCCCTGATCAGAAGTGATCATGGGACAGAGTTTGATTCTCTTCTTATGCAAGAGTTCTGTCAGAGTGAAGGGATCAGGCATACTTTCTCAGCTCCTAGAACTCCTCAACAAAATGGGGTAGCTGAAAGGAAAAATAGAACCCTTATTGAATCTGCCACTACATTGTTGTCAGATGCTCAACTACCTCTATCCTTTTGGGCAGAGGCAGTGAACACCTCCAACTATGTGCTGAACAGAAGTCTGATACATAAACTGAAGGGAAAGACTCCCTATGAATTACTCAAAGGGAAGAAACCTAAAGTTGACTATTTTAGAATTTTTGGTTGCATTTTGCTATATTCACAATAATGACAAGAAATACTTAGCAAAATTTCAAGCCAAAGCTGATGAAGGAGTGTTTCTGGGATACTCCATGATCAGCAAGGCCTATAGGGTCTATAATAAATCGCCTTTGAAAATTGAGGAATCTGTTCATATTTCATTTGATGAAACTAACATGTCTTTCAAGGAGAAGATTTCTTCTACCATAGAACCTGTGCAGGAACACTCTCTAGTTGAAGATATGAACAAGTTACAGGTTGCTCAAGAAGAAGAAAGCAGTGAAGAGGAAGGGAATGCCCCATACATTGAAGCACCACTTGAAGAGCCAGTTGTTGTACCACAAGAGGAAACAACAACACAGGTTGGTGAACAATCAACACCCCCTGTTGATTTAGTAACATCAAGAGACCATCCAATTTCCCAAATAATTGGAGAACTCTCAGCTGGTGTGCAAACCAGAAATCAGGTCAACCAAAACCTGTTGCACACCTGCTTCCTTTCTCAAATTGAACCTCAGTCCATTCAAGATGCAGAGCAAGATCCACACTGGATCATTGCAATGCAAGAGGAGTTGCATCAATTTGAGAGGAACAAAGTATGGGAACTAGTGCCAAAGCCTAAGGATCATTCCATTGTTGGAACAAAATGGGTATTCAGAAATAAACTGGATGATCAAGGAGTAATTATAAGGAACAAGGCAAGGCTAGTTGCCCAGGGATATTCTCAAGAAGAAGGAATTGACTACGACCAGACCTTTGCACCTGTTGCAAGATTAGAAGCCATTAGGATATTTCTAGCTTATGCAGCTCACAAAGGCTTCAAAGTCTATCAGATGGATGTCAAAAGTGCTTTCTTGAATGGAGACATCAAAGAGGAAGTTTATGTCAGACAACCTCCAGGTTTTATCTCTCCAACTTATCCTGATTATGTTTTTAGACTGAACAAAGCATTATATGGTCTCAAGCAAGCTCCTAGAGCATGGTATGAGACCCTAGCATGCTTTCTCTTGGAAAATGGTTTTATAAGGGGTAGAGTAGACCAAACTCTTTTTATTAGAACCCATAAGTCCCATACCCTACTAGTACAAATTTATGTAGACGATATCATTTTTGGTTCTACTGACTCCAAATTGTGCAGAAGGTTTTCTAACCTAATGCATTCTAAATTTGAGATGAGTAGCATGGGTGAGCTATCCTTCTTCCTAGGATTGCAAGTCAAACAACATGCTGAAGGCATCTTTATTTCTCAAACCAAATATGCTAATGAACTGGTTAAGAAATTTGGTATGTCTGAGGCATCTTGTATGAAAACACCCATGCCTACCAATGCTGTATTGGATGCTGATGAACATGGGAAACCTGTTGATCAGACAACATATAGAGCAATGATTGGCTCTTTACTGTATCTTACAGCTAGTAGACCAGATATAATGTTTGCTACATGTATATGTGCTAGGTTCCAAGTAAGCCCTAGAGAGTCACACCTAACATTAGTAAAGAGGATTCTCAGGTATGTTAAAAGTTGTCCAAATCTAGGTCTCTGGTATCCAAAAGATTCAGCATTTGATTTAACTGGATTCTCTGATGCTGATTATGCTGGATGCAGAATTGACAGGAAAAGCACCAGTGGAACTTGTCAGTTCCTTGTGACAGACTTGTCTCTTGGTTTTGTAAGAAACAAACATCTGTGTCAACCTCAACTGCTGAAGCTGAATATATGGCTGCAGGCAGTTGTTGTTCACAAATATTGTGGATTCAAAACCAACTCCTAGACTATGGTTACAACTTAGAGAAGTCTAAAATCTTTTGTGACAATACAAGTGCTATTTCTATAGCTCAAAATCCAGTCCTCCATAGTAGGACAAAACACATAGAGATAAGGCATCATTTCTTAAGGGACAATGTTGAAAAAAATAAAATTGAATTGCAATATATCCCAACTGATTTACAAAGGGGAGATGTTTTCACCAAGCCTTTGGATGAAAAGAAACACACCTTCTTCCTAAATCAGTTAGGAATGTTAGATGGAGGAAGCCTTAAATAATCTCCAAGATTTTGAAAGCTAAAAATTGACCAAGACTAGGCAAAAATTCTGTTTTTTTCTTAGTGTCTAGAATTTTTCTGATCTCTGAACTACGCTCGACGATTTCCCCACAGATCGTCGAACGGAGATCGACGATTTCCAGAATCGTCGAACTGAGTTCAGCGCCTCTCAGATAGTATGAACTATCTCTTCCGGTCAACGATCGTCGAACGGCGCTCGACGATTATGTTCACTGAACGATCGTCGAACGGAGCTCGACGCTTTCCAAGATCGTCGAACGGAGATCGACGATGTTGGAGTCTCTTCAGATTCCTTTAGAAGCCTCGATCGTCGAACTGAGTTCAACGATCTTTCCAATTCTGCGTCGAACCCTAATATAAAACTCATTTTTCGCCGTCGTTCTCTCTTGCGCTTTCAATTTCTCTGCAAGAATCTTCTTCCCTCCAAACAGTTCTACACTTGGTCGTTTTGTTTGTTGAATTTTTGCAGGTACAATGGCTGTATCAGTTGCTGTTCTAGCCGCAATGAAGTTCGATGCTGGATTCGACATTGATCTGGAATCTTTCAGCACTACTGACCAAGTTTTCCAAGACATTCTGAGTTTATTCAAGGATCAGAACTTGTCTGCCCTCATGACTACCAGGATAAAGCTGGCCTCAGATGAAATCAAGGAATGGGTTTACACTGCTCATAATCTGGACAACTCTACTATAGTTGGCTCCATTGCTGGAACTTAGGTACCTCTGACCCCCACCATTTTAACAGAGGTTTTTGGACTAAGGAATGAAGATGATTCTACTGAGTTATCTGGAGAGGAGTTTGCTGACATACTTGCCAGGATGGGTCATCCAGAGGGAAACCCTAGCAAGTTATTCAAAAGGAACTTGTCTGTTGAGTACAGGTTCCTAGCAGATGTTGTAGGAAAAGTGCTGCTGGCAAAGCACTCAGCTCATGATACTATCTCCAGACATCAGCTCTGTCTCATGGGAGCTCTGGTGGATAAGAAAAGTTTGAACTGGGGAGAGGTCTTCTTTGACCTAATCAAGAAGAAAATCAACAAAAGCTTTGTTAATTTTGGAAGGATTATTGGAGTCTTCCTGCAGAACAAGTGCCCTGCTTTGCTGGTCTCCTCTGGAGTGCACATCAATGCCTCCAAGAGACTCACCTGTGCCCTCTTTGGCAAGTGGGACAGGCAAATAAGCAAGCCCAGCAGGCCCTCCTCTAGTGCTCCTTCAGGCACCAGGACTCACAGAGTCACTCCCCCACAGGTCTCTGCTCCTGCAGAAGACCTGGCTGCTGCTGTTGCTGCTTCTTCTCCTCCTCCTATTCCAACCCTACCTCTTCCATCCACCATTCCAGCTTCATCCCCCATTACCATATCCAGCCCATCTCCAACCTCAACTCCATCTCCAGACCCAATTCTACCTCCTCCTGCAGACCACTTCCACCCATTGTTCTCATACCCTCCACCAGATATCACATCATCACCTTCCATACCATCTTTCACCCTTCTGGATGACTCCTACATGGATGATTCCCCCTCATCTCCTCCTGAGTTACCCTCCTCCTCCACATCTTTTCAAGATCTCCTCCTCCACATCATTGACCAACCAACATTCACTCCATCCATATCCATCCCCTTGTCCTCCATCTCCACCATCCCCACTCCTGAGCCATCCATCCCACTCTCCAGCCCTCCACTTCCAGCATCCTCAGCTATCCCTACTCCATCTACCTCTGCTCCTGTGATTGAGCAAGTAGACCTCTCAGCCCTAGCTGACAGGTTGTATGAGCTCATTACCCCCAGGCTATCTCTATTGTTAGAGACCTCCTTAGCTCCTCTACAACAGTCAGTGGCAGCTCTCTCTGCCAGGCTTTCCTCCCTCCTTCCTCAGGCAGCACCTCCAGCAGTGTGCCTTGATCCAGATGTATCTGCATCTAGGCAGGGGGAGATGCCATATGAAGCAAGCCTTCATGCTGTTGCTGCTACTGCTTCTGCTCCTGCTGCTGATGATACTGCTGCTGCTGCTGAGATTTCTGTGTCTGCTGCCTCTTCTGATACTGTTGTTGTGCCTCCAGAATGTCAGGCTCCTACTGCAGTTCTGGCAATAGACCTACAGTCTTTGCTTTCTGCCTTTGATCCTGCCTTCTTCAGCCATCTCCCAGAGGTTAATGCTGTCCAGCCCTCAGAAGACCTATCTAAGGCACTGGTGCCTTTCTCTGGCTGTGACCCCAGCATCATCTCTTCTTTTGTACACTCAGTGATTGCTGCTGCTGCTGCTGTTGAAGAAAGGACTGCCTTTGCTTCTGAAATTGTTGATGCTGCTGCTGAAGATGTTCTCACTGCTGCTGAAATCCCAATTGTTTCTGATGAGCCAATATCCAAGGATTTTCTGATGACAGAGGCCACTGTTTTTGAGCCTGCTGCAGATTTTGTTGATGTTACTGCTGCTGTCACCACTTCTGCTGTTGCTGTTGCTGTTCCTGCTTCACCTCCTGTATCTGCTGTTGTTCAATTAAAGAAAGATCTTATGAAGAAGATAGATGATATATATGATGACCAGAGTTCTGAGACTGATGAATTCAAAACAGACTCTGATGATTCAGCTGCTACTATTGCAAGGAAAAGGAAAGCTAGGAGCAAGACAATGAAAAGGGTTCCTCCTGCAAAAGTCAAGGATAATAATGATATTCCTTATTATATTCTGCATAACTGCCAAATTACTGAACATTGGATGCAGTATTCCAAAAACCAGTTGAAAGCCATGAAGAAGAAGAGAAAGTATGAAAAGGGCTTATCCCAGTTCCAGCACCCTCATCCTCCTCCACCACCTCCTCCTGATACAGGTGCAGGTGGCAGCTCTGCAAGTCAAGCCCCAGCTAGAAGCCAGGCTCCCTATCAACCTCATTGCAGATCCTACCAAAGGGAAAGCCAGTCTAGGGGTTCTTATTCTAGGAGAGGAGGATACAGGGGAAATCAAAGAGATTTTCAGGTTTATTCTAAAGGGCATTCCAGGCAGCACCCATACTCCAGGGGAGGACATGTTTCAGCTGATACTACTTCTGGTCCCTTCCCCTACAAGCTCAAAGAGACAGTGTCTGCCAGGCCTCCTCAAGACAATTCTTCCAACAGGTATGAGCCACCTGTACCATTTGAGGACCCTGAAAAGAATCCATCTGCTTGGACTACTAGGATGAAGGAAATGGCTGCATTAGATCAGATAAAGAAGGCCAAAGAACAAGGGCTAGACGCTTCCAATATTTCTACTATGTCAGAGCAAAGATAAAAGGAGTTAGAGAGATATGCTTCCAGCAAATTCTTTGATGCAGACAGATATATGGAATTGCATCCTGCTGCTGTGGTTCCCAGGCCTGCAAAGCAAACTTACTTGGGTGCAGCAGATGACACCAGGTCCAACAAGGAAGCCCAAAACCCTAACAGAGAAATCAAGATGGTTAAAGGCAAAGAGAAGAAGTGACTTTGTAAGGTGACAATCTTTGGATTTTCTGACTGCTATCTGGATGCCATATATATATATATATATATATATATATATATATATATATATATATATATATATATATATATATATATATATATATATATATATATATCTGTGATGTTTCTGCCATGTCTAGCTGTTGTTTTTATGCTTTTCTGATTGTATGTTGTTATTTGACTTTCCAAAGTCTGTAAATAGTAATCCTAACCCAAATAGGGGGAGATTGTTGGAACACCCTATTACTAATTTGGGTCAGGATCACTATGTCTCTAGGAATCTTTTCTTGACCTTCTGTATAGCTTAATAGGTCAATTAGAATTGAGTCTAAGGGTTAGAAGTCTAGGATTGGAAGCTGCCCTGAAGTCCAAGTTTTTCAGACTGGAGACTAAGTCTGATCGTCGAGCTCAGCACGACGATTCGTCGAACTCAGATCGACGATCGTCGAGCTCAACTTCGACAGATCGTCGAGCTCCACTCGACGATCGCTGAGCTCAACTTCACAATATCGTCGAACTCCATTCGACGATCGGTGAGCTCAGGTCGACGATTTTGACTCTGCTTTGGATCCTTATCTCTGAGCTCAGTTCGACGATCTTTGAGCTCAGATCGACGATTATTTTGCTGCTTGAGTTTTCCAGTTCGCTGAGCTCAGCTCGACGATAGCAGAGCTCAGTTCGACGATTTCAGATATCTTCCAGAATTCAAATTCAAATCAGACAGGAGTTATTCTGCAATTAATTCAGAGATTTGCTAGCCGTTTTCATTTATTTCTGGACCAAGTTTCAAGGGATCTTTCAAGGAATAATTCTGTGGACTTTCCTCTAGAAGAGATTATGCAATTAAGGATGCAATCAATGCAGACCAACGGCTATCTTTGACAGAGAATGATATTCTATTCAGGAACAGAGAATAAAAGACAGAATGTTTTTGAATCAACATAGATGATATACAGAGATTAACAAGAAGAGAACACACAATACAGAGTACAGAGACTCTTTCAAAATCTTCTGTCAAAAAGAATTCTGAAGAACACTCATCAAACAGATCAAGCTTTCAAAATCTCTTCATCTTTCAAAGTGTTCAAGGCCAACATCATTTCAAGACTCTAGACACTCAACATTTCAGCCATTGCTGAAACCATCTATTGCTGGAGTTCTACCTTTGAAGGCCTATCACCCTCAAGCAAAGCTTTTCTTCCTGAAGATTTCAAGGATTCAGGGGGAGCTTTGACATCAATCCACATAGTCTTCTCAGTTGTTTGAGAAAGAGAAGACTGCCATCACTCTCTCACCCCCAGCTTGTAAAGGGTTTCTCAAACTCCCTTCAAAAGTTTGAATCTGGTTTTTGAGCACCTTGTCAAAAGCTCATTGGTGGCAAGACACCTGATCAAAAAATCTGCTTTGGTTTTTGAGCACCTTATCAAAAGCTCATTGGTGCCCAGGACACCTGATCAACTCATCCTGCAGTGGATTCCTACCTAGGGTGGTAGAAGAGTGGATGTACCCAAGTTTGGGGAACCACTATATTTCCTTGTGTCCTCTGGCTCTGCTTGTTTACTTTTTGTTTCTGGCCTTGATTTGTCTGTGCTTAGTTTTTGCATAGCTTAGTTCTGTGATTAGATTTATATTTGCTTCCCTGCTCACACTTATTACAACAATTGTTGTAAAAGTTTTTAAAAGAACTAAAACACCATATACTCTATTCACTCCCCTCTAGAGTATATCAGATCTAGTTGCACTTTCACTGAGTGTAGGTCTTTGGAGAAGACTGAGTTGTAGG
This sequence comes from Platanthera guangdongensis, assembly GCA_039583875.1. Lineage (NCBI taxonomy): Eukaryota > Viridiplantae > Streptophyta > Magnoliopsida > Asparagales > Orchidaceae > Platanthera > Platanthera guangdongensis. The sequence continues at coordinate 90,887,685 of CM077150.1, forward strand.
GCCTTGGGCCTGAGCTGTAGGAACCTGTTTTGGGGTTCTGAGTGTAAGATCTGAGGATCTGAGATAGTGGAGGAGTTTGGCCGAATCTAGTACACTACTAGATAGGCGAAGGGGGAAGTGGATGTACCCAAACCTTGGGGAACCACTATAAATCTGTGTGTTCGCTGTGTGCTTGATTGATTGCTGTGATTGCTGATTGACTGCTGTGTAGAATTAGTTATAAATCTGTGATATAATCTGCAATCTACCTAAAAAGTTTTAAAAAAGATTAAGTCACCTATTCACCCCCCCTCTAGGTGATTTCTTTCACACGGGAAAGGAGGTCCCGGGGGATGCTGGCGAGAGAGATGTGGCGGCGCAGGAACTCTTCCCAGGCCAGAGCCAGCGCCCGGGCAAGGAGGCGCTGATGGATCTGGGCGAGAAGGAAGCGGCAGTGCGAGAGCTCTTCCCGGGGCACGGTCTCGCGGATCGGGCCAGTCAGCCGTGGGACGTACCCTCTCGCCAGGCAGGAGGCGAGAGCCCATTTAGCAAGCTCATCATCTCAGCTCCGGTACCGGAGGGGTTCCGGGAGCCTGACATGTCCTACTACTCGGGGAAGGATGACCCCGTACAGCACGTACAGTGGTTTGAGGACGTTGTATCGATAAGGCAGATGACGGATGCCTTCAAGTGCCGGCTGTTTGCCATCACGTTGAAGGAGAACTCTCGGGACTGGTTCCACCAGTTGCCAGCAAGATCAATCTACTGTTTTGAGGATCTGTGGAGAAGTTTCCTGTTGAGGTTCTCAACCTCGAAGAAGCAGAAGAAGGAAGTGGAGTGCCTGTTTGCGGTGAGGCAGAAGCCGGATGAGACGCTGGGTCACTATGTAGACCGATTTCAGGAAGAGATCCTCCTGGTCCAGGAGGTCCCAGGGTACGCACTAATGCTGGCCTTCACCCTGGGGCTGAGACCAGGATTCTTTAGCATGGAGTTGAAGAGGGTGCCTCCCCTCTCCTTTGAGGAGCTCATGGAGAGGGCGGCAAAGGAGATTGAGTTCGAGAGAGCAAACCCAGCATTCGCCAGGAAGTTGGCCAGGCTGGCGGAGGACGACGTGAAGGAACTAGTGGCAGGAAGACAGAAGGAGCCAAGGGAACAGAGGGAGCAAAGGGAAGACAGGAGAAGGGAAGAGCCCCGAAGGTTTGGGCAGCAGTGGGGTTTGGCGGCCTGGGAGCCGAACAAACGGTTATGTTGGAGGCCCCAGGAGGGTCGCCCCCAGGGCCCAGGAGAAGGCTACCAGGGGAGAGATAACCTACGGGAACCCCGGAGGTTCGACCGACCAGCATGGAGGCAGGAGCTGAGGGGTCGTCCCCCACTACCGCAGGAGGCCATGGAAGTGGGAAGAGGAAGAGGAGCTGGGAGAGGAGCTCAAGGAGGAGGGAGAAGAAGGAGAGGAGAGGGAAGAAGGGGCGGGGAGGCGTTGCTTTTTTGTGACTTCCACGAGGAGGAAGGTCACGCAACGTCCACCTGCCCGGAGTTCACAGAGATAAGAGAATCAAGAGGTGCAGGGAGGCAGGACCCACCGGTGAGGATAGTAGAGGTGCAGCAGGGCGAGGTGGAAGATAGGTGCGAAGACCGGGTGGTTGTAGGGACCCGGGGAGGAATCGGGGTGATTCACGGAGGAGTGGGGATTGAGGCAACCGGCAAGGGGAGCCTGCAAACCATGTACCGAAGGGGGGTCGCCTCTACCTCCCAGGTTCCCCCACCGGAAGAAAAAATCACTTTCTCGTCAGCAGACATGCCAGACTACGAAGATCCTGTTTTGTGACGCCCTGGTAATCCAGACGGCAGTGGAAAATTATACGGTCTCAAGGATACTAGTGGATAATGGGAGCTCGGTGAATGTCGTCTTCAAGAAAGCCTTCGATGAGATGAGGGTTGAAGGGAAGAGGATCCTGGACTCGGATGGACCGTTGTTTGGATTCTCCGGAGAGAGGAAGGAAGTGGAAGGGGGAGTAGGGCTGCACGTGAAGTTGGGGGGCGTGTCATGGAACTGCAGGTTCGTGATCGTGGATGCCCCAAGCAGCTATAATGCCATCTTTGGGCGCCCCCTCATCAGCGCCTTTCGCTGTGTCCCCTCCTCGTTCCATCAATGCCTCAAGTTCAACAATGGGGGGGTGCAGGTCAGGGTAAGAGGGGACCCGAAGGTGGCAAGACAATGCTACGTTACAGCAGTCAACACCATTTCGTGGATGGCGGAGGCAGAGGAGTTGGAGATGGAGATGGCGGCACTTGAGGAGGTCATTGAAGAAGAGGGAATGGGCCTAGAAGAGGCAAGAGAGATAGTTGAAGAGGAAATGGGAGAAGAGGAGACTGAGAAGCAGCAAGGAGATGTGCAGGTGGTCCGGGGGGACGAGGAGCAGGAGAGCCCAGGAGAGGCGATGGAAGTAGGGGAACAAGCGGCAGGAGAAGTTGAGGGAGAGGCCCCGAGGGGCATAGGGGTCGAGCAGCAGCAGGAGGGGCTGGTAGAAGCGATGGAGATCGAAGAGGAGGTAGAAAGGGGAGAGCTAGAGCTGGAGGAAGAGGCAAGGGCCGGCTGGGAGCAGTCACGGCTGGAGCCGGCCGAAGAGGTGGTGGAGATGGAGGTCTTCACCAGCGTAGGGAGAGTACAAAGGTTGCGGGTCAGCGGGGGCTTGAGTCCCGAGGCCTAGGAGCAAGTGTGGGCTTGCATTCAAAGCAACATCGACATCTTCGCCTGGAGCACGACGGACATGCCAGGCATCGACGCAGACTTGGCCTGCCATCGCCTGAACTTGGACCCCCGCACTCGCCCCATACGCCAGAAGATGAGAGCCATCGCCACCAAGCTGGAGGAGCCCATTCGCGAGGAGGTCAGGAAGCTCCTAGAGGCTGGCTTCATCTCGGAGATCCAGTATCTGGGCTGGATCTCGAATGTGGTAATGGTTAAAAAAGGAGGTGGTAAATGGAGAATGTGTATTGACTTTTATTTGTTAAATAAATCATGCCCTAAGGATTGCTACCCCCTGCCTCGGATCGACGCGCTGGTTGATTCAGCCGTCGGTTTTTCTGTCATGAGCTTTTTAGATGCTTTTTCAGGTTATCAGCAGATCCGGATGCACCCTCCTGATACCAAGGATGTTTCCTTCATCACGAGGGAGGGATGCTTCAGTTACAAAATGATGCCCTTTGGGTTTAAGAACGCAGGGGCTACCTATCAGCGCATGATGGATCGGGTCTTCCGGGATCAGAGGGGGAGGAACTTGGAGGTATACGTCGATGACCTAATGATCAAAAGCAAGTGCATGGTCTCGCACCTACAAGATCTGGAGGAGACATTCGCCACCTTAAGAAGGTTCAAGATGAGGCTGAACCCCTTGAAGTGTGTCTTCGGGGCCAGCCGCGAGAAGTTCCTCGGGCATCTTCTGACTCCGGCAGGGGTGGAGCCCAACCCGGACAAGGTAAAGGCCATCCTGGATTTGGAGTCACCTCGCGACGCCAAGGAGGTTCAGTGCTTGACAGGAAAGCTGGCTTGGCTGAGCAGGTTCCTCTCCAGGGCAGGAGACAAGTGTTCTTCGTTCTTTAAGGTGCTGCGGGGGAATCAAAGGTTTGAGTGGACAACCGAGTGTGAAGAGTCCTTCCAAGGGCTAAAAAGACAACTCTATTAGGCTCCTCTGCTTCAGAGCCCAAAGGAAGGAGAGGACCTGACCTTGTACCTCGGAGTAGGAGCGGAGGCGGTGAGCTCCGTTCTAGTAAGGGAAGAAGGAAAGAAGCAGCTGCCCATCTACTACGTCAGCCGGATATTGAGGAAAGCAGAGCTCCGCTACCCCATCCTTGAAAAGCTCGGTTACGCCTTGGTCATCTCGGCAAGGAAACTCCGGTCGTACTTTCAAGTACATTCGATTAGGGTGGTGACCGACCACCCTCTTCGCAAGATCTTCGAAGGAGTGGAGCACTCGAGGAGACTGGCTAAGTGGTCTATCGAGCTAAGCGAGTTCGACATCTCTTTTGTCCCAAGACTCTCCATCAAGGCGCAGGCAGTGGCGGACTTCCTAGCAGACTACATTATTGAAGTCGAGGGGGAAGAGCAGCAACCTCGAGAAGCGTGGAAGTTGATGGTTGATGGGGCCTCGGGAAAGCACTCCCTCGGGGCAGGGGTGGTATTGACAAGCCCCCAGGGGGTAACCATAGAGCAAGTGGTCATTTTACATTTCCCCGTGACCAACAATCAAGCGGAGTATGAGGCCGTGATCGCCGGCCTTCTCTTGGCAAAGGAGCTAGAGATTCGGGATGTGGAAGCTTTCACTGATTCAAAAGTAGTAGCGTCTCAGATCTGGGGAGAGTTTGAAGCTCGGGAGCCTAGCCTCATCAAATACCTCTCCAAGGTAAGGTCGATCATCGGAGGGTTCCGGTCATTCTCAGTTCAACACGTTCCAAGGGAAGAAAGTGTAGCCGCCGATCGATTAGCCAAGTTCGGGCATCGGGGAGGAGGGACCTTGACGGAGCTATTTCGACCGGCCATAGAAGAAGGAGAGTTGATGATGGTAGATCAACAACCCTCGTGGGTGGATCCATTCGTGACCTTCCTAACCACCGGTGAGCTTCCGGAGGGGACCAAGGTCGGGAGGATATTCAAGCGCAAAGCAGCTCACTACCTAATGATGGAGGGGAGCCTGCATCGTAAGATGTTGTCAGGGCTCCTAGCTAGATGTGTGACCGAAGAAGAGATCCCGAAGATCTTAGGGGAGGTGCACTCGGGCGAGTGTGGCGGTCACTCTGGAGGAAGGACGTTGGAAGCAAGGGTGGTCAGGCAGGGGTACTTCTGGCCCACCCTAAGGAAGGATGCCACGGAGTTTGCAAGGAGGTGTCAGAGGTGTCAGCTCTGCGCCCCCCTTCAGCTCTTGGCAGCCCAAAGGCTCCAAAGTATCACGGCACCGTGGCCGTTCTCCATCTAGGGAATGGATTTAGTTGGGCCATTTCCTCCGGCTAGTGGGCAGAGGAGATTCCTCTTGGTCATGGTCGATTATTTCTCGAAGTGGCTGGAGGTTAAAGCATTGGCCAAGGTCACCTCACAGGTCATAAGGAACTTCGTCTGGGGGGAGATCATTTGCAGACACGGGTTTCCCCAAGCAATAGTGACAGATAACGGCCCCCAGTTTGCCAGCGAGGAGTTCATCAGCTTCTGCGCCCAGCTAGGGATAGATCTCCGGTTTGCCTCTGTCCACCACCCCCGGAGCAATGGTCAGGTGGAAGCAGCAAACAAAATCATTGTAAACCTACTAAAGAAAAAGGTGGAGAACTTAAAGGGGAACTGGGTGGAGCAGCTCCCCTCGATCTTGTGGGCCCTACGAACGACCCCGAACACGGCCACCGGTGAGACCCCCTTCAAGCTCTCTCATGGGTGTGAGGCCATCCTACCGGTGGAGTTTGAGGTCCGATCCCCACGAGTCACAGCCGCGGGCGAAGGAGACGAGACTTGGAGGGTGGAGAATGAGGAGGGGCAGCGCCTCTCACTAGATATGGTGGAGGAACTGCGAGACATGTCGGCTATCAGGCAAGAAGAGATCAAGTGACGAATGGCCAAGTACTTTGATAAGCATGCCAGGATCAAGCAGTTTGCTGAAGGGGATCTGGTGCTGAGAAAGGTTGACGCGGCGGGAAGGTCAGCTCCCGTGGGCAAGCTCCACCCAAACTGGGAAGGACCATACATAGTGAAGGAAGTCCTCGGAATAGGAGGATACTACCTCCAGGACGTGGAGGGGAGGGCCCTAAGCCACACTTGGAACGGCGATGACCTAAAACGCTTCTACCCCTGAAGGGGGAAGGATGTAACCATGTATTTCAAAAATAAACTTATTATACTACATCGATTGACTCTCTCAACTATTGTCAATTTATTCATAGTATAACGTAATTATGTGTTGTGTAATACCCCGAGCTCGGCTCGACCCCAGGTAGACCCGCTGCGCAGGCTCTCATCTAGCTGGCAGGTCCGTAGGCTCGCCTGTGGGGGATAGGTTTGGTTGGTTTGAGATCTTCATCGGCACCCCGAGCTCGGCTCGGCCCCAGGTAGACCCGCTGTACAGGCTCTCATCTAGCTGGCAGGTCCGATGGCTCGCCTATGGGGGATAGGTTTGGTTGGTTTGAGATCTTCATCGGCACCCCGAGCTCGGCTCGACCCAGGTAGACCCACTGCGCAGGCTCTCATCTAGCTGGCAGGTCCGTAGGCTCGCCTGTGGGGGATAGGTTTGGTTAGATTAAGATCTTCATCGGCACCCCGAGCTCGGCTCGGCCCCAGGTAGACCCACTGCGCAGGCTCTCATCTAGCTGGAAGGTCCGAAGGCTCTCCTGTGGGGGATAGGTTTGGTTGGATTGAGATCTTCATCGGCACCCCGAGCTCAGCTCGGCCCCAGGTAGACCCGCTGCGTAGGCTCTCATCTAGCTGGCAGGTCCGTAGGCTCGCCTGTGGGGGATAGGTTTGGTTGGTTTGAGATCTTCTTCGGCACCCCGATCTCGGCTCGGCCCAGGTAGACTCGCTGCGCAGGCTCTCATATAGCTGGCAGTTCCGAAGGCTCGCCTCTGGGGGATAGGTTTGGTTGGATTGAGATCTTCATCGGCACCCCGAGCTCGGCTCGGCCCCAGGTAGACCCGCTGTGCAGGCTCTCATCTAGCTGGCAGGTCCGTAGGCTCTCCTGTGGGGGATAGGTTTGGTTGGTTTGAGATCTTCATCGGCACCCCGAGCTTGGCTCGACCCCAGGTAGACTGCTACGCAGGCTCTCATCTAGCTGGCAGGTCCGTAGGCTCGCCCATGGGGGATAGGTTTGGTAGGTTTGAGATCTTCATCGGCACCCAGAGCTCGGCTCGGCCCCAGGTAGACCTGCTGCGCAGGCTCTCATCTAGCTGGCAGGTCCGTAGGCTCGCCTGTGGGGGATAGGTTTGGTTGGTTTGAGATCTTCATCGGCACCCCGAGCTCGGCTCGGCCCCAGGTAGACTCGCTGCGCAGGCTCTCATCTAGTTGGCGGGTCCGTATGGTCGCCTGTGGGGGATAGGTTTGGTTGGTTTGAGATCTTCATCGGCACCCCCGAGCTTGGCTCGGCCCAGGTAGACCCGCTGCGCAGGCTCTCGATATCCTAGCTGGCCAGGTCCGTAGGCTCGCCTGTGGGGGATAGGTTTGGTTAGTTTGAGATCTTCATCGGCACCCCGCGCTCGGCTCGGCCCCAGGTAGACCCGCTGCGCAGGCTCTCATCTAGCTGGCAGGTCCGTAGGATCGCCTGTGGGGGATAGGTTTGGTTGGTTTGAGATCTTCATCGACACCCCGAGCTCGTCTCGGCCCCAGGTAGACTCGCTGCTCAGGCTCTCATCTAGCTGGCAGGTACGTAGGCTCACATGTGGGGGATAGGTTTGGTTGGTTTGAGATCTTCATTGGCACCCCGAGCTCGGCTCGGCCCTAGGTAGACCAGCTGCGCAGGCTCTCATCTAGCTGGCAGGTCCGTAGGCTCGCCTGTGGTGGATAGGTTTGGTTGGTTTGAGATCTTCATCGGCACCTCGAGCTCAGCTCAGCCCCAGGTAGACCAGCTGCGCAGGCTCTCATCTAGCTGGCAGGTTCGTAGGCTCACCTGTGGGGGATAGGTTTGGTTGGATTGAGATCGTCATCGGCACTCTGAGCTCGGCTCGGCCCCAGGTAGACCCGCTGTGCAGGCTCTCATCTAGCTGGCAGGTCCGTAGGCTCGCCTGTGGGGGATATGTTTGGTTTGCGGGAGATAGGTTAGGACGGGTTAGGACTGGTTTGGTTTGGACAAGGCAGGAAGTTCACCAGGAACACGAAAATGGAAATAGGTAAAGGTAGGAAAGGTCTTGGCCGGGATAGATCTCGACAGGGAAATCCCCGTCAAAGAGGTCTCGCCGAAGGAGGGCTTTCGCCGAGAAGGCTCCTTTTTATATTCTCGAGCAGACAGGCGGAACCGTTAGGCGACGGGCCTGAATGGATTCGCGCAGACTAAGGGGGGACGGTCCCGTCTTAAGGGACTCGCAAGCCACGCTTCTGACTGACAGTTTGCAGCAGGTTCCCGCCGATTCGTCACTAAGACTATCCTAGGGGGGCCAAGGGCCTAGGCGGAAGCATACGAAGGAAGCATTCGGCCACAACAGTTACATTAAGCACATTCACAATAACAGGACAAGGCATTTACAATGAAAACGTTCACAATAAATGTATTATATAAATACAAGCTTAGAGCGTCTCGCGCTTTACATTGAGGCGGAAAGAAAAGAAAAAGGGGCCCCTTAAGGAGACAAGCTGTACCCCTCAGAGCTCCCGCTTGAGCTCCCGCTGGAGCTTTCGCCGGAGCTCTCCCCGGAGGTCTCGCCACCCGCTGCAGGGGATTTCGGGACATCCGAGGGTGGGGTATGAGGGGCGCCCGGGGGCTTTGGAATGGGCTCGAAGAGCCAGGTGGCGAGCTGTTGGGCGGTGATGTCTTTGCCCCTCCCATCCCAGCAGTTGACGTCTCGCAGCGTCTCCAGCGTCAACCTGACTTTATCCTGCGCGTTGGCCTGGAGCAGCTTGTCAATATCATAGACCGAGTAATACCGACTCTTCAGTCTCTCGTCCAGCGGGGGGGGGGGGGGGGGGGGGGGGGGGGCGCGACTCGCCTCCAGGCACGCAATCTGCTCCCTTAGAAGGATGTTGTCGTATCGGCTTGGGATAATAGCTCCTCGCGAAGCGTGGCTTGGGGCGGAATCCTGAACAGCGAAAAGGTTAGCAATAAAAGAGAAGAGTAAAGGTAGCGAGAGCAAGCGCTGTGAAAGATCTCGCTTACCCCTTCCGCCTGGCGCGAAGTTAGCAGTTGCTTGGCCTCGGCTAGCTCCTTGGCCAGAGTAGTCGCCTGAGCCACCGCATCATCCCTAGCCTTGAACATGTCTTGAAAATTGCGTTCTATTATGATGCTCTGGCGAGCACACATGTGCACAAGCTCCAGCCCGCGCATCAGGGCGCGAGTAGAATCGTAAGCCAGAAGCCGGGTCGACATCCTGTCGTCGATGCTGGTGTCCTCCCGGCTATAGAGGCAGTAACCTAAGGCAAAAGCCTCGCTGGTCACCTCGTCTCGCTCGGCCCAGCTTGACAAGAGGGACGAGATCGAGACCTTGTTGGCGTCGGGACTCCCCGAAGCAGCGGCTTGTTCTTCGCGTCCAGGCACCTCATGCCGAGACCAAATTGCGATGGCCCCGCGGCACCTCTCCAGAAAGGGGCTGGCCGGAGGTCCCGGCGGCGGCCACCCTCGCTCTCTGCGGCACCAGGGGCCTGAGGGTTCTCGGCAGGGGCCTCAGGGCCGCCCCGGGTGGCCGCAATCTTGCTGACAGTGTAACGCCGCGAAACTCAAAGGAGCAAAGGGGGACGTTTTGGGCCAGTTTTGGTTTCTGGCTGACGGCACACGGCCTGGGACACGGGCGTGTCCCAGGGCGTGTCAAGTGTGTGCCGACACTTAGTCGCGAAGTCGTCGAGTTATACTCGACGATTCGACGAGAAAGGGCACACGGCCTGCGACACGGGCGTGTCGCAGGGCGTGTCGACCCGTGTCGACACTTAGCCGTGAAATCGTCGAGTTATTCTCGACGATTCGTCGAGAATGGGCACACGGCCTGCGACACGGGCGTGTCGCAGGGCGTGTCGACCCGTGTCGACGATCGTCAAGGTGAAATCGTCGAGATTCACTCGACGATCGTCGAGACAAGGCACACGGCCTAGGACACGGGCGTGTCTAAGGCCGTGTCATCCAGTCGTCGTTCTCCCCCTCGACGAAATGTCCCGTGTACACGGCCTGGGGGCCCAGGCGTGTCAATGTGACACGGGCAAGGACACGGGCGTGTCCTAGAACCGTGCAGTGCTCGGGTTGGAAACGGGGGAAAAATCATGGGGTACACGGCCGGCTACACGGCCGTGTCAGCTGGAACACGGGCGTGTCAGCTCGAACACGGGCGTGTCCGATACCCGTGTGCGTGTTCAGAAGATTCGATTTTGACGGCGAATGCGGCACACGGCATGGACACGGGCGTGTGCCAGGCCGTGTTCGGCCCAGTTGGGCATTTCAGCCCCGAATCAAAGCCGCTCGTTTTCTTAGTTGAGATCCGACGGCTGGGATGGTTCCTGAGAGTATATACTCGGTTTTGACTTAGAAAAATCCACACTTTCCACCCCTTTCATCTCTCCAAACCCTTGGGAAGAAGAGCTAAGGCAAGAGGAAGAGGAGCTAGATCCGCCATTGGAGGAGCTTCGGAGCTCCGAATCGCAAGCCGACTCCGGATCCACGGAGGCAACGCAAGTGCGGTGATTTCTATCCGATTACATTTCGATGGGCGCCAAAGAGGAACGCAAGGGTAACGATCTCCTCACTTGTGAGCATGATAGCTCTCTTTCTTAGCATAGGAAGCCCTCTCTCGCGAGTTTGCGAAGAGTTGGAGGCGTTCCTTCGGGTAGATATGTAAAGTCCCCGTTGTTAGCGTCCGTATGCGAGAACGGACATAGGCATTTTGGTTGAAGCCTACCCGGACATGTTAGTCCGGATCGGTGATGTTGCATTGCATAAGGCCGGAGAAGACTCCGTGCTATTGGTGTTTTCGGGTTTTCTACGCGGTAGATTGCAGCAGGGAGCCTTGGGGACTAACCCAAAGGTGCACCCGGAAAACTGGGCGGACACGAGGTCTTGCAACTTGGTGGCTTGGAAGCCAACTTGAACATAACCGGGTTATGTGACTTGTGATGAAATGGGACTCGGTAGAAGTTTGACCTGCGCATATGGTTAAATTACCGTTGCGGGCGCATATGGTTTAAATTACCGTTGCGTTGTGAGCACGGGTTAGATGGAACCGTACCCACTCTATGTCGTTCGGATTAGGGCCGTTGGCATAGATGAGGGTCTTCGGCGGTCTATGGTTTTAATTACCGTGACCCATGCCAGGAAGACAAACTGCTCATTGTTTGGCCGTCCAAGAGAGGATGGCGGTGAGTCGGCAGACTTAGACTGCGTTCACCAAGAATGTGCCCTGAGTGCACGGGGTGTGTGGCCGTTGAGCCTCCGCCTGTGATGAAATGACTATATTTATAATGCTCGCTTATGCTAATGAAATGCAGGGAAGGAGCATCGCCGCCCCGAGTTGGGGGCGGGATCGTTATAATTTGGTCAGCATTGCTGACCGTTGCTTTGTTTGCCACCGTGCGGTGGTTTGTTTGCTTGTAGGTGCAGCTGGACCGAGCGGTCAATAGCGGGCTAAAGCCCTTTTTGCGAAGCTGGCCCTCGAAGGCCCAAGTGAAATGTTTTCTATTTTTATTCATGTATGGCCGGCCTGCGTGCCGAGGTTGGTAAATCATGTAACGGACAAGTGAAACTTTTTGTAAGGCCTTAAGGCCAATGTTTGGGTATTTTTGTATACATTCCTAAATGTTGTATTAGTGGACATTCGTGCTCTTATGCTGGGTTCTTGTTTACAACTTATATTAACTGCTTCCGCTAGAATGCTCTGTGTAGGACGTTGAGATTGGTTGGATGGTTTCCATAAGTAACCACCCGGTCTGTCTGTGGTATATGGCGTCGGGCCCCGGCCGGACCTACTGCTATATGTTATGCGACGGATAGGGGGGGCGTTACAATTTGGTATCAGACTACTGGTTTTGGTCGGGCTTACACGGAATTCGTGGTCGAATTCTTTTTAAGGGGTGGTGAGCACATTGTGTGCGTCATCGTTATAATGGTAAAAGAACCCATGAATGTCCACTTAGGAATGAAAATACTCGTGTTTGAGGAACCTGCGTGTTCCTATAATTGCTGTTTGCAATGTTATTTGGTCGCTTAACGGTGTTTTGTACCACTATAGGTGACCCGAAGTGGTGTTGGGCCGTCAGAACGCCGAGGTTCTGAGGCTAGTAGTGCACCAGAAGTTGCTCCAACAACACCTTTGTCGGCTGAAAATATACGATTGGTGGCTGAAGCGGTGTTGGCCGTGATCAATGCGCAGCCTGGAAGGCAAGCGCAGCAGCCCGTTCCTGTGATGGAGCAAGTACCTCTTCAAGAGGCCGAGCCGAGGAGGATGGAGCAAGTGGTTGTAGAACCAATAGTGCCAAGGAGGGCGACTGAGAGGCAGTTGAAGCATGTAATGAGCTTTAACCCTCCGTTATTCTCGGGGTTGGGAACCCCATCGCAGGCTGAAGACTGGCTCTCTAGGGTGAAGAGAGTCATGACAGCGACGGAGACAGAGGAGTGGCAAATGACCACCATCGCTACGTTCCTTCTGGATGGGGAAGCGAGGATGTGGTGGGAAGGTTTGGAGCTGCATCATTTGAGAGGTAGACAACTGATAGACGTTCCGATAGAAGAGTTCTCGGAATTGTTCTTAGCAAGATACCTCCCTTCTACTCAGAGGATTTCAATGGAGAATGAGTTCCTGAAGTTGGTGCAGGGTGAGAGGAGCGTGGATGAATATCTCCACGAGTTTACGCGGTTGAATCGTTATGCTAGCTCCATCACCATGGATGAGGAGCGCAAGACTAATCGTTTTTATGAAGGCTTGAGGGATGAGCTGAGATTGTTACTGTCGGGGCCAATGACGCAGGGTTTCTTAACCTTGGTCAATACTGCCCGGTCCTTGGAGAAGGACATGAAGAGTGTACAAGCGAAGAAAGGCTTGGGCGAGAAGAAATCTGGGTTCAAAGTGCCGACTACTTCAAAGTCTGGCTATCAAAGATTCTTTAAGAAGCATAGGACTTCGGGTCCAGCTCCTTCTGGTGCTTCTGGGGCGACTACGAGTCGGACCCCGGGCGCGTGCTTCACTTGTGGCAAGACGGGGCATTTCGCCCGTGATTGTTGGAGCGGACGTCCTAAGTCCGAAAGGAGGCCAGGAGCTACCTACGAAGAGAAGGGAAAGGCGGTGGAGTCGACCGCATCTCACTATGCTCCGGCCCAACCAAGGGTTTACAATCTTGGCCAACAGGAGGCCATTAAACAAGCTGACGTGGTGACAGGTACGGTTTAATTTATAGCAAGTCAATTACTTTATATGCTTGTTATGTATATGTTACCTTACCACTGCTTGTTTAGGATTTGTAATGATTTGTGAAAATCCCGCACGAGCACTCTTCGATACGGGAGCTTCACACTCCTTCTTGTCCGAAGGATTTATATCACGCATCGGAGTCCCTTCTTCGATGGCGAAGGACAAGTTGGATGTGTTGTTGCCCAATGGGTGTTCGATGCGAGCGGTTAGGATCTGCGAGGTTAAGACTCGTATTGGAGAGCAGGAGTTCGACCTGCGGGCGTCTTTACTTCCGTTAGTGGAGTTCGACGTCATATTTGGCATGGACTGGCTCTCGGAGCAGCAGGCCCATATAGATTGCGGTAGCAAGGAAGTCAAGCTGGGAGCGAGTCGTGAGACGACTTTTACGGGCTTAAAGGGGTCGAGCAAGACGTTGATGTCTGCTCTTCAGGTGGTGAAGGCGGTTCGTGCTGGAGCAGAACTGTTCTTTACAATAGTGGAGGTTGCAAAGCCGAAGCCCGCATTGGATTGTATTTCAGTGGTATCGGAATACCCTGATGTGTTCCCCGCAGATCTTCCTGGAGCCCCGCCTCAACGGGAGATAGATTTTACGATCGAGCTAGTGCCAGGTGCAAAGCCTGTGTCACGATCTCCGTATCGGCTAGCGCCTAAGGAAATGGCGGAGCTGAAAGTTCAACTGCAAGAGTTGTTGGAGTAAGGGTATGTGCGCCCGAGTTCTTCGCCTTGGAGCGCACCGGTCCTCTTTGTTAAGAAGAAGGACGGAAGCTTGAGATTGTGTATTGATTATCGGGAGCTAAACAAGCTGACTGAGAAGAATAAGTACCCGATCCCTAGGATTGATGATCTCTTTGATCAGTTAGTCGGGTCGACGGTGTACTCGAAGTTAGATCTCAAGTCTGGGTACTATCAGCTGCGGATAAGGGAGAGTGATATCCCGAAGACAGCGTTTAGTACGAGATACGGGCATTATGAGTTTACGGTCATGCCGTTTGGGCTGACTAATGCACCGTCGGTGTTCATGGATTTGATGAACAGGACGTTCAGGGAGTACTTGGACCATTTCGTGATCGTCTTCATCGACGATATTTTGGTGTACTCGCAAAGTGAGGAAGATCACTTCAAGCATCTTCATTTGGTGCTGGAGACGCTAAGGAGAAACCAGTTGTATGCCAAGTTCTCGAAGTGCGAGTTTTGGCTATCCTCAGTAGCGTTCCTCGGGCATATAGTGAGTGGAGAGGGTATTGCGGTGGATCCGACGAAGATTGTTGCGATACGGGAGTGGCCTGAGCTTGCTACGGTAGCAGAAGTCCGGAGCTTTTTGGGGCTTGCCGGTTATTATAGGCGCTTCGTAGAGAACTTCTCGCGGATAGCGCTACCTCTCACTACTTTGACGAGGAAGGAGCATAAGTTCGTTTGGACGCCGGAGTGCGCGCGAGCTTTTGAGGAATTGAAGTGTCGGTTGACCACGGCGCCTGTGTTGAGTTCGCCGGTTGGGACCGAAGGCTATGAGATATATAGCGATGCTTCAGGCAGCGGTTTGGGTTGTGTGCTACTGCAGCACGGAAGCGTGATAGCTTATGGCTCGAGACAGCTAAAAGTGCACGAGAGGAATTATCCGGTCCATGACTTGGAGTTAGCGGCCGTGATTTTTGCCTTGAAGCTGTGGAGACACTATTTGTACGGTGTGAAGATTGATATCTACATCGATCACAAGAGCCTAAAGTACCTGATTGATCAGAAGGATCTGAATATGCGGCAGCGTAGATGGATGGAGTTCTTAGGGGACTATACATTCAAGATCCACTACGTGCCTGGCAAAGGGAATGCGGTTGCGGACGCGTTGAGTCGTCGAGCCCCAGCTCAAGCGAATTGGCTATCAGTGCATGATGAGCGGTTGGTGCAGGAGCTGGAGGCGTTGGAGATTGTTTGTGTGGATAAACAATCTAGTGCTAAAGCAGTGCTGAATTGGACTGAAGTCCAATATGACCTGGCTGATCGGATTCGGCAGGCTTTGGATATGGATGCTCATATGAAGCAGTTCATGATAGAGGCTTTGGATGGGTCAAATTCCCAATTCGTTGTAGAGGACGGATTGCTGTGGAAAGACGGTCGTCTGTGCGTCCCAAGCGTGGGCAATTTACGGGTGGAGTTGTTGTACGAGGCACACCATACCAGGTACTCGATTCACCCGGGGAGCACGAAGATGTACCGCGATGTAAAGAAGCTATTTTGGTGGCCGGGTTTGAAAAAGGATGTGGCGCTATACGTAGCGAAGTGCCAAACCTGCGCCTTAGTAAAGGCGGAGTGCCAAAAGCCGGGAGGATTTCTTAAGTCCTTGCCTATTCCGGAGTGGAAATTTGACGACATCTCTATGGACTTTGTGCACGGTTTGCCAAGGTCGCAAAAGGGGAACGACGCCATTTGGGTGGTCGTGGATCGATTAACGAAGGTGTCGCATTTTATTCCGCATAGGAAGGACGATCCGGTGGAGAAGCTGGCGAAGCTCTATGTGGATAATATAGTACGGCTTCATGGTGTGCCCCGCAGCATCGTGAGTGACCGAGATGGGCGGTTCACGTCCAATGATTGGAGGCTGGTGCAGCAAATGTTGGGAACAAAGCTGAAGTTTAGCACAGCCTTCCATCCGCAAACGGATGGGCAGACCGAGAGGGTCAATAGAACCATGGAAGACATGCTTCGCATGTGTGTTTTGGACTTTGGAAAGCAATGGGAGGACCACCTTTATTTGGTGGAGTTCGCATACAACAACAGCTACCAAGCAAGTATTCAGATGGCGCCTTTCGAGGCCCTATATGGTAGAAGATGTCGCACGCCGTTGTCTTGGTTAGAAACGGGCGAGTCGAAGTTGTATAAGCGATCGGAAGTGGATGATGCTACTTCTTTGGTGAGAACCATTCGGGAGAGGTTACTCATCGCTCAGGACCGGCAAGCAAAGTACTATAATGCCAAGCACAGGAACGTGGAGTTCGCTGTGGGTGATTATGTGTACCTAAAGATCAAGCCGTTCAAGGGTGTCTCGCGGGTGCGACGGTTGAAAAAGCTAAGCCCGAGGTACCTTGGACCGTTTGAGGTTCTGGAGCGAGTTGGAGAAGCGGCCTATAGGTTGAAGCTTTCTGTGGAGCTAAGTGGTTTACACGATGTATTCCACATTTCGGTGCTTCGGAAGGCGGTGCAAGAGCCTACGCAAGTGATCGCGGTCGATCAAGTGCCGGTGGATAGTGGGCTAACGACAAAGGTCAAGCCCGTGCGGATTGAGGACTCGGAGGTCAAGCGGCTACGCAATAAAGAGATCAGGATGGTCAAGGTCCGATGGGACAATTGCGGTCGTGAGGAGCTCTCCTGGGAGCGAGAGCAGACTATGCTTGACGAGTATCCGGAGTTGTTCCGCTCAGGTACAAATGTTGTTTTTGTATATCTTTCCTTTATGTAATTTCGTGGGCGAAATTCTTTTAAGAGGGGGAGAGTTGTAACGCCCCGAAACTCAAAGGAGCAAAGGGGGACGTTTTGGGCCAGTTTTGGTTTCTGGCTGACGGCACACGGCCTGGGACACGGGCGTGTCCCAGGGCGTGTCAAGTGTGTGCCGACACTTAGTCGCGAAGTCGTCGAGTTATACTCGACGATTCGACGAGAAAGGGCACACGGCCTGCGACACGGGCGTGTCGCAGGGCGTGTCGACCCGTGTCGACACTTAGCCGTGAAATCGTCGAGTTATTCTCGACGATTCGTCGAGAATGGGCACACGGCCTGCGACACGGGCGTGTCGCAGGGCGTGTCGACCCGTGTCGACGATCGTCAAGGTGAAATCGTCGAGATTCACTCGACGATCGTCGAGACAAGGCACACGGCCTAGGACACGGGCGTGTCCAAGGCCGTGTCATCCAGTCGTCATTCTCCCCTCGACGAAATGTCCCGTGTACACGGCCTGGGGGCCCAGGCGTGTCAATGTGACACGGGCAAGGACACGGGCGTGTCCTAGAACCCGTGCAGTGCTCGGGTTGGAAACGGGGGAAAAATCATGGGGTACACGGCCGGCTACACGGCCGTGTCAGCTGGAACACGGGCGTGTCAGCTCGAACACGGGCGTGTCCGATACCCGTGTGCGTGTTCAGAAGATTCGATTTTGACGGCGAATGCGGCACACAGCCCTGGACACGGGCGTGTGCCAGGCCGTGTTCGGCCCAGTTTGGGCATTTCAGCCCCGAATCAAAGCCGCTCGTTTTCTTAGGTTGAGATCCGACGGCTGGGGATGGTTCCTGAGAGTATATACTCGGGTTTGACTTAGAAAAATCCACACTTTTCACCCCTTTTCATCTCTCCAAACCCTTGGAGAAAGAAGAGCTAAGGCAAGAGGAAGAGGAGCTAGATCCGCCATTGGAGGAGCTTCGGAGCTCCGAATCGCAAGCCGACTCCGGATCCACGGAGGCAACGCAAGTGCGGTGATTTCTATCTGATTACATTTCGATGGCGCCAAAGAGGAACGCAAGGGTAACGATCCTCACTTGTGAGCATGATAGCTCTCTTTCTTAGCATAGGAAGCCCTCTCTCGCGAGTTTGCGAAGAGTTGGAGGCGTTCCTTCGGGTAGATATGTAAAGTCCCCGTTGTTTAGCGTCCGTATGCGAGAACGGACATAGGCATTTTGGTTGAAGCCTACCCGGACATGTTAGTCCGGATCGGTGATGTTGCATTGCATAAGGCCGGAGAAGACTCCGTGCTATTTGGTGTTTTCGGGTTTTCTACGCGGTAGATTGCAGCAGGGAGCCTTGGGGACTAACCCAAAGGTGCACCCGGAAAACTGGGCGGACACGAGGTCTTGCCAACTTGGTGGCTTGGAAGCCAACTTGAACATAACCGGGTTATGTGACTTGTGATGAAAATGGGACTCGGTAGAAGTTTGACCTGCGCATATGGTTTAAATTACCGTTGCGGGTGCATATGGTTTAAATTACCGTTGCGTTGTGAGCACGGGTTAGATGGAACCGTACCCACTCTATGTCGTTCGGATTAGGGCCGTTGGCATAGATGAGGGTCTTCGGCGGTCTATGGTTTTAATTACCGTGACCCATGCCAGGAAGACAAACTGCTCATTGTTTGGCCGTCCAAGAGAGGATGGCGGTGAGTCGGCAGACTTAGACTGCGTTCACCAAGAATGTGCCCTGAGTGCACGGGGTGTGTGGCCGTTGAGCCTCCGCCTGTGATGAAATGACTATATTTATAATGCTCGCTTATGCTAATGAAATGCAGGGAAGGAGCATCGCCGCCCCGAGTTGGGGGCGGGATCGTTATAATTTGGTCAGCATTGCTGACCGTTGCTTTGTTTGCCACCGTGCGGTGGTTTGTTTGCTTGCAGGTGCAGCTGGACCGAGCGGTCAATAGCGGGCTAAAGCCCTTTTTGCGAAGCTGGCCCTCGAAGGCCCAAGTGAAATGTTTTCTATTTTTATTCATGTATGGCCGGCCTGCGTGCCGAGGTTGGTAAATCATGTAACGGACAAGTGAAACTTTTGTAAGGCCTTAAGGCCAATGTTTGGGTATTTTTGTATACATTCCTAAATGTTGTATTAGTGGACATTCGTGCTCTTATGCTGGGTTCTTGTTTACAACTTATATTAACTGCTTCCGCTAGAATGCTCTGTGTAGGACGTTGAGATTGGTTGGATGGTTTCCATAAGTAACCACCCGGTCTGTCTATGGTATATGGCGTCGGGCCCCGGCCGGACCTACTGCTATATGTTATGCGACGGATAGGGGGGGCGTTACAGACAGCCTGCAAGACCTCCTCAAAGGAGCGGCCTGCAGGGATAGGTTGGGCGGGCGGCACCACGACGGCCTTGCCCTTCTCGTTATCGGTTGTCTTGGGTCTCTTGATTGGTTGAGGCGCAGGGGCACCGGGCTTTCTCTTCACGGCACGACTTGAAGGAGGAGGGGCCGACTCTTTCTGGCAAGCTTGCGCAGCGGCCTTCGCAAGAGCCAGCGGGTCTTCTGGAGGTTGACTCCCTCCAGCGCGAGCCTCGACAAAGGGCTGGCATAGGGGGGTCTCGCGCTCTCCTGCGAAACGATAATACTAAGTTCCAACCTTGAAGAGGGTAATAGGAACAACAAGATTGAAGGCGGGACCTTACCTTCTCCTGGAAGCAGTGGGAGGAGTGAATCGACGTCTCACTGAAGGTAAAGGACGTCGAAGTCCTTAGTTCCAAAGAACTCAAGGAAGACGCTCTCGCGCGAGCCCAAGGAGGGGGGCTTGTAGGCGGCATCCTCGTATTGGATGGGTGCGAGAGGCACGTTCCCGAAGTCGCCGGAAATAAAGATGAACCTCTCGCCCCAATGATGGTGCTTGTTGGAGAGACCGATCGTCTTGAGCAGTTGGCCAGAGAAGAAGACCACCCCTCCTTTGGCACGGAAAGTGAATAGCATGCGGAAGATGGGAAGGCTGAACTCGATCCTCTCGGATCGTATGTAACATATGAAAGCCACGAGAATCGCAACTGAATTTGGGTTCAGCTGCGCGGGAACCACCCCGTAATACCGGAGGGCCTGCCGCATCTCGGGCCACAGCGGGAGGTGGAAGCTCACCTTAAAGTGCTCGATGGGGATGGCGAGCTCCCCCTCCCCTGCGGTGTTTACCTTGTCATGATTGCCCGGGTTCCGCGCGGTGAAGCTGGCGGGAACGTATTGAGTCTTGATTAGGTTGAACTCATCCACGGTGAGAGTGCAGGAAGGAAAAAGATGCTTCTGAAAAGCTTCCGCGCAGTTGGAACGTCCCTCGCCTCCGCCCGGCATCGCGATGAAGTTTGAAGGCAAGAACTTCAAGAAGAAGGCGAGAGCGAGAACAGTACGAGAACGGAAGGGGAAGGCGGAGACAAGCGAGAGCTTTGGAGAGACCGCGAAAGCAATAGAAGAGGAGAGAGACTGGGATCGGAGAAATGAATGTTGTAGGTGAGCTTCCCTATTTATAGAAAACCGTGATGATGATGGCTGTTTTCAGAAAGGCAGCGGGGGTACAGCCGGCGCGTCCTAGGTCAGTGACGCTTCGTTTTTCCCGCCCGAGTTTGATAGTGACCGATTGACTAAATGACTAGCGCAAACGTTTTGAGATGACATGCGACAGGCAAGATAGGCGGAAGCAAGGTAGCTCTCTCCAACCAAGAGCCCAGGAAAATAACATATATACGCATATAATAATAAAAAGTAATAAGTGTCGAGTTATTGCTCTCTCTAAGCGGGAACGGGATAAAAAAGTAAGCGATAAGTGCAGAATTATTAGTTACAGTTCTAAGTGAATAAATAAGGGTACATCTGAGAAGGGGAAGGCCTGGGGAAGAGAAGGGGAGGTCTTGCGGTTCAATAAGGCTCCCAGCGCCATTTCCCTTGCTCCCACCGCCATTTTCCTCGCTCCCGCAACTTGGTCCGGGGTGGCGCCTACGGGTTGAAGTAGGATGACAGAACACTGCATCCCAGGTCAACCCGGCGAGACAGATCCCGGATTCGCTCGATGCACCTCTCGTGTAAGGATCCGACGGTAGCTCCCCCCGGCCGGTCCATCTCGCCGATAAGATAATCCCGCTCCAGAGTCTCTAGCCTCTTTTCCACTGACTGGCGAAACTCTTTTGCCGCAAGGTCGCGGACCCGTTCTCGCCGGATGAGCTTCGATAGGACGGCGGCGACCTTCTTCCCCCGTCTTTTAGCGCTCCCGGCACCGGTCAAGATCTCCTCCATCTCGTCAGACGAAGGGAAGGGGGAGCTCTCGCTATCTTCCTCCTCTCTTTCTTCTTCTTCTTCTTCTTCTTCCTCTACCTCAGCTCCAAGCCGCGAGCCCATGTCCCCTGGCAAAAGAGTTCCTGTTATAGCGAGAGCTAGAGGATTGCTGTGATAAAATTTCCATATACATGCAGCATGACGAGGCCCCCCGGTCGACGGCAGGCGAGAAGGCCCAGCCCCCCCCCCCCCCCCCCCCCCCTCCCCTCAGCTCTAAAGAGTAGGTGAGTTGGCTTTCCTTTTCCGGGGGGGGGGGGGGGGGTAAACTTTGCGAATGGTGATCCCGGCTTGGTCGGGAGCGGGGGAGCGGGTCTCCTCTCCCGCAGGATGGCTGGCGTCTAGCGAAGGCGCGGAGGATTCAAAAGTATTTCCTCCCGCCGGTAGGGAGGAATCAACCGCGAGAGCAGGCTGATTTGCAGCTCTCGCCCCGCTCTCCCAGGTGGCGAGACCCGGCGGTGCGAAAACTGGCGCTGCGAGAAAACAGTTCAACATTCAAAGATTTGAGTTAAGGGCGAGAGGGGAACAGTTACCTGCGGTGTTCGGGTCAGGTGGAGGAGCCACCTCCGGAACCCGCGGTTGATCCTCGAGATGGCTAGAGGATGGATCCAGGGGTTCTCGCGGGGACGCGGCAGCATCGGGAACCGTCTCCTGCGAGGGATATCGCGTCAACTACTGAGCAGCTGGTATTTTCAATAATTGGAAAATCGAGCATACCTTCTGCGGCGAGGGACCGTCCGCGCGGCTAGGGGTTGTGGTAGGCGGGCTCCTGTTCTCGTGGGGCGGGTCCCGCAGAACCACCTTCGCCCTCTTCTTTTTCTTCTTGGGCAGTGAAGGCTCTGCGACCGACGACTGTCTCGCTAGCCATGGGGCAACCAGGGTGTTGTTAGCCCTGTCTCGCGCCTGTGCCGCGTTGATGCGGTCTTGCAGATCCTGTAGAAGCGATTTGTGGGCGCGCTTGGAAGGCATCGCGAGAGGAGGCGAGAGCTCAGGCGGAGAATGACGACTCGAGGGAAGTGTTATGGTAGTCTATCAACACACATATTTATAGATACCGTACGGCCCACCGAAAGATTCCCTGATGTTGACACGTGCTCAGCGAATACTTTTGGGTTGGACTTGTCTTTTCGAGCGCAGAGCTAGCTCAAAAAGAGCGGGGATTTTGTACAACCCCATATTCGCTGAGTCAGACCAGGAGGCGCAATGGTCACAATTGGGCTAGCCGAAGGAGTTCCCGCCCTAAAGAATATCTCGCCCATGTGGGCGGGAACGATCGCGCCAGATCGTCGATCCAAGATTGGCGATCGCAACCGAATCGTCGAACGGAGAACTGCGGGCCAAGATCGTCGAGCGCGGCCAGCGCAGGAACGCTTGCGCTTGCGCCAGACTCCAATCTCAAAGGGCTCTCGCCTGTAAGCAGGCGAGAGCGTTCGCACCAGGCTCTGGACAAGAGGTCCTCGGCTCTGCTCTTGCCGAGGGGGGCCTAGGGCCTTGGGTAGAATGTCCTAATTGCCCTCAGGAGAAATTACTTCAGTACCCTCAGAAAAACAGCGGGATTCGGCTATTGGCAGACCAACTAGGGGCTTTTCAGTAATTTCAGGTCAGCAAGATGCTATAAATAGACCCATAAGGGCTCCATAGAAGGAAAGCTATCATTATCTCTCAAATTCCAGTGCTTTCTGAGGAGCTCCTAGCCCAGCTTTGGCTTTGGAGGGGAAGCTCTCAGAGATCTTCCGGGTGTGAGGTGGGACCTCCCTGCTGAGGCTTTAGGTCAGTCTTAGGTCCTTTGAATCCAGTCGAGGGTTGAGACTTGAGAGAAGTAGGTTTTGGCTGCACCCCATTTTTCTTTGAACTCCCGTTGAGGTCATATTTGGCTTCAACAACCTTGGTGAAGTCTGGGAGACGTAACACCGGTGCTTCGGTCATAAGCTCCTTAATACGATGGAATGCAAACGTGGCGGATTTGGACCATGTGAATTCGCCTTTCTTCATGCAGTCCGTAATGGGTGCCATAATGCTACTAAAATCGCGTATGAAACGACGATAAAAGGTACCTAACTCGTGGAAACTACACACCTCACGAAGGCTAGTGGGCTCGGGCCAGTTTCTAATCACTTGGACCTTTCCTGGGTCAACACGAATTCCTTCAGAGTCAACTATATAACCTAAGAATTCAACCTCTAAAACATAAAACGTGCATTTCTTAAGATTTAGATATAAGGTTTCAGTCCTTAAGGTGGAGAGGACTACTTTGATGTGGGAGAGGTGTTCGGCGGGGGAGGTACTAAAGACTAGGATGTCGTCGAAATATACTACAACAAACTTCCCCATATATGGCCTAAAGATGTGCGTCATCATCCGGGAGAAGGTGCTGGGGGCATTGGATAACCCAAAGGGCATCACAAGACATTCATACAACCCGTCCTTAGACTTGAACGCCGTCTTCCACTCATCCCCCTCTCGAATCCTAATCTGGTGGTAACCACACCGTAAGTCCAATTTTGAGAAGATAGTGGCACCCGATAGGACATCCAAAAGATCATCTAGTCGCGGAATTGGAAACCTATATTTTATAGTAATTTTGTTGAGAGCTCGGCTATCAACACGCATGCGCCAGGTGCCATCCTTCTTAGGGGCAAGAAGAGCGGGGACAACACATGGGCTCATACTCGTCCTCATAAATCCCTTATTTAGCAAATCCTCTATCTGGGTTTGTAACTCTTTGTGGGCAGTAGGATTAAGCCTATAGTGTGGTTGATTGGGTAAGGATTATCCGGGGATAAGGTCTATTGCGTGTTGTATACCTCTAAGCGGTGGTAACGACGAAGGCAACTCTTCCGGGTATACATCCCTAAACTCATCCAACAATACCCGTAGATCTCGGGGTAAATCTTCCAGCACGCCACTATCAGTCTTTGCACTCAGGAGAACGAGAGCGTACATTATACCCCCAATGAAGGGATCTTTCACAAATTCCTTCCTACCAACTAAACTCAAGGCTTTCCTCTCTACTGGGACGGTGGTATCCTTAGCCAACACTACCGGCTCTTTTGGCACAGTCGGTCTCAAGGTGACGATCTTGCCATTGAATTTGAACTCATAAGTGTTTGCACGACCATAGTGCGTCACATCACGGTCGTATAGCCAAGGGCGGCCTAATAACACATGACAAACGTCCATCGGTAGGACGTCGCACCAAACCTCATCCGTGTAGGATTTGAAAGACAGGGGGACTAGGCATCGTTGGGTAACCTTAATAGTAACCTTAATAATCCAAGTGAACTGGTAGGGGGTCGGGTGCGGCTCGACAGTCAAGGACATACGCTTAACAGCGTTCTCAGAAACGGCGTTTACGCAACTACCACCATCGATAAATAATTTGCAAAGTTTTTCTCCACTCTTAAAGATCAGGAAAAATATGCTCGTCCTCTTCCAGTCGTCTACGGGACGAGGAGTGGTCATAATGCAACGCATCACCATAAGGCGGTGATCATCCTCCAAGTCACTAGGGACTCCTTCGGGGTCGCTCTCCTCTTCGGCCTCATAGACATAATCGTCAGGGTCGGTAGCGGACTCTAACAAGGCAATGGCCTTCGTCTTGGTGGGGCATTCGTAGGCATAGTGGCCTTGAACGCCGCATGAGTAACAAGTGGTGTTAGCCTTGCTAACCTTTCCAACGGGGATACGCTCACTAGCGGAGTTCTTGGTATTTCTAGCGGTAATCACTACGGATTTCGACTCAGAGGATCTAAATTTTCCCTTATCAGGAAATGTGGAAGAAGATGCCCCAGTGGTGGACTTATTCTTCGTATTAGAATAATGGGAGTGAGCCTTAGATGCTAGGTGCTTTTCAATGTCCAAGACGACATTGAAAGTCGTATTCAAGTCCGTATGACCGTAACGCAAGAGTTTCCGATGAATGTCGGGGTGAAGTCCCTTTCGAAATCTAGATAAAGTGACTTCGAGGAGCTCTCGAAGGTCACATCGTACCATACGGTCCTTAAGTTCTCCCATATATTCAGCAATAGACATTGAGCCTTGCCGAAGGGTGGCAAGCTCATCGAACATCTGCGTCCGATGGTACGCGGGAACGTACTGATCGGTTAGCAGGTTCTTCATCACAGCCCATCCAATGAGTGGGACCCCGTGCCCAGCTCCTAACCTATGTTCTTCATTCAGCCAATAAGTTTTGGCACGTCCCGTTAATTTCATCCTGGCAACTTGAACCTTTTGGGGGTCCGTGAGGTTGTGCCATTCGAAATAGCACTTCATGTCTATAGCCCGATGGAGGAAGATCTGGGGATCTCCCATGGCATCATAGGTGGGGGCATTTATCTTGATGTCCCTCGTGATATCAAATCCTAGCTCGGGGCGGGGTTCTCGAGGGGGCACACGGGGAGAGTTTCCCTCAGAATCCGAGTAAAAGTTCGGTTGGTGCCGGTTGGGCTGCCCAACATTAACGGGAGGTGGGGGTGGCCTTTCCTGGTTTTGTAGGATCTGGGCTAAGACGTTCCTAAGCTCAGCCATGTCGGCACGAAGACCCGCTATAGCCTCGGTGTTGGGATCACCATGCTCGTTCGCAGCCATCCTTGACGTAGACGGGGTTGTGTACTCCGTTCCTAGCCTAGTGCGCATCCAGGTTTGGGAAACCCCGGGCAAGATGAATTTTCCTAGGGTTGAAGCTATACTGGAAATGGAATATTTTTAGATATTCCCGATGGGAGTAAGGCGTAGATCATTAAAAATAATTTTTTTTCAGATGTCGCAGAAAATGACAGATTTTAGCCTGCTATTGGCAGACCACACAAAAAACAATTTTATTATTTTTTTTCTAAGATTAGATGGACCGACAAGGAACGAAGCGAGGATGTTTGCAACGTAGAAGTTGAAACGACCTGCTTTGATACCAAATTGGTGTAGGGGTGTACGTGACACGGACGTGCTTACGCTAACGGAAGCTTACCCATCACAGAGCATAAAAAGTAAGAGAGTGCTCCGACCAAAAGCGAACGTAAAGGGGTCGGTTGGCTCTCAAAAATACGGGACTCGACACCACGTCCTTAGGACCTAACTCTCCAACAAGCACACAACTCGCTCTTAGCCGGACTCGATACCACGTCCTTAGGACCTACCTCTCCAACAAGAACACGCCTCACCGCACCTACACAAGCATCTATTCTTTCACTATAAGCCGTCAATCGCAGCAATAATATATTTAGGAGCAGCGGTAAACGATAAAGAGCGATCAAGAATAAGTTGAGATTAACTCCCTTGTTAGCACAAAGCGTGCCCAAACTTGGAGAACAAGTCAAGGCTAGGCCTAGTTTGTTCTCCAACGGATCTTCCCAATCCGGATAACTAGAGGGTCAATAACAACGTTTCGATTCAGATTTTTGCAAGCGGAAAACACTTTAAAATCGCAGAAAAGACGGTTGTATAACCTCCACAAAATCTCACATCAAGAAACACAAAGAAAGGGAAGAGATTACCCAACCAAGAAGATGATCACACAAGATTTGTGGGAGAATCACTCTCTCCACGGTTCCACCGGTTTCACACTGAATGGGGCTGCGTCCTTCTTCCACGGAGTCGCACCGATAGAAGCCACGCCGGAGTCGCACCGAACGGGGATGGAGGAGGCAAGGTTTGGCTTCACACCAAGGGGGGCGGCTATTGGATTCTCTCCATGGTGGCCGAAATTTCTCAAGGGGAGTTTAGGTTTTCTTTTTCCAATCCTTTAACTCCTCATAATAGCCTCCTTTAAATAGGAGTTACAAAAGAGATCCAACCGTCCATGATGGAGATGAAATCTCATCCATCCGGGCAGTTAAATACACACCAAATGTTTAGTAGCACACCAACATGAAAATAAAAATTAATACAAGCCATATTTTTAAAAGCAATTAAAATAAAACTAAGTAAAACTTTTAAGCAAGCTTTGCGCGCCGCGGACGGAGTTTGTATCGCAGCTTTCCGTTAGCGTCCGTGGCGTTGTCATGACGTCGCAAATCTTTAAATTGTTGCGCCGCGGCAACCGGGTCATCATCAGGAAGTGTTGGAGGGGCCGCGCCATCACATTGGCCCTCATCCGATCAACATAAGAACTTGTTGATAATACAATCAAGTCCATAACCCTTCTCCCCACATGAGCAATGTCAGCCTTAACTACTGACACGTTGCGGAGAAATTTCACTTATGTTGGACCAAATAGAACGTGATAACCTGCGTCTACTACATTGGTCAATGAGAAGAAGTTCTTCTTCATGACCGGTACGTGATAGAAACTCCTTAAGGTGAGTGGACCATTATCACTACATAAAAAAACGACACCCTCCTTCACGACTGCATGAACAATATCATCAGTAGTTACGATAGATTTGTTACCTGAGAATGTGTGTAGAGAGGATAACTTTGACTCGTCCCTGTTGAGGTGATGACCACACCGATAGTCCACTATCCAGCAATCTTTGTATTCAATGGTGGACAATGCACAGAGACACATGCCTGTCATGAATACATTTCCCCATCCAATGTCCTCGGCACTGGAACCAGCCATCTCTTTGTATTTATCATGCCTAGGCTACAGCTTGACCTTGAGTCTTTCATGAAGTGACTGGCTAGTTGCACCTGTAGCACTTAAGCGAATCCTTCTTCTTCTTCCAATCACGCTTAAGAGCATCACTCCCCTCTTGCTGATAAGAAGTTAAAGGACCATCACCAACATCAGTCTTCTTCTTCTCCCATCTATTCTTCTTCCCAGAGAAGAGTGCCTCACTACCTCCTTCAGAGATAGTTACTCTAGTAATCTGTCTTGCCAAGCTCTCCTACAAAGCCAGCAGGTTCTCCAGCTCCAACAAAGATGGCTGAGTGGCCTAGCCTTGAACATAACTAACAAAGGCCAGGTACTCCCGCAAGCCGCAGATTATGTGTCTCTTCATCTTCTCCTCTGAAATTGGCTCATCATGGTCCATTGCTGAAATCTTAGCGCAGAAGTTCTTAATCTTCAAGAAGAATGTCGAGATGGGCAGATCTCCTTGAGTGGCCCTTGCCAACACATTCTCAAGGAATTGTAGTATTGCTACATTCTTCCTGTTGAACAACCCGTTAAGGGAAGTCCAAATCTCCACAGTAGACCTGTTGAAGCCAAGAAAATTCCCAACCTCGAATTCGGACCAATGCCGCCTAAGGTTACCGGCTCAGAGGTTAGATCAGATGACTAGGATGAAGAATGAAGAATGAAGCTTAATAGGACCCCAGATGTTGCGGCAGGAAGGTCCCACCACGTACCCGGATGCTCAAAAGGAGCAGCCCCTTCTCAACCAAAAATGGTCGAACAAGGTACGAGGGAGACTAGCTGATGACAAGTCGCAAGGTCGCGACCTGGCCTCTAAGGAAAAAGAATCCAAAGACTTAGCTAGTATCCTGAAAGGAGAGCTCGCGAGTATCCTGTAGAGGATTTCAAGGGCCTCACCTCGTACCCCTGGGGTCCTATTTATAGGCAAATCCAAGGAGGGGGGGTCATATTTATACCCCGCCCCCGACGACTAGGCGAGTTTCGGAGGAACTCGCACGGGCGAGGAGAGTATCTAGCCTAGTCGCCTACACGACGAGTATGCATGGGGAGCTCGCCATACTCGCCCAGGCCTTCTATCGTTTTGCGCGCTGATGTTGACTTCTGTCTTGACTTGTTGACCTTGACTTCTGCTAACCTGGCTATAGTAGGACCCATCCTCAACGAATACGGGTTGTAGAAGACCGGCATCCAATAATGTGGTGGTAAAGTTCTGGTGAGATTGTCCACTTGAGAGTAAAATCTGCGTTCGTATTTATCTTTCTCCAAGCTCTCACCGCTTCTGCAACTGCAGCAGTGGTAACCTCTTGCCTTTCATCTCCATAGACAACCTCCCAAAGGTCCTCACCCAAAAGATAGCTCTACATACATGACTTCCACTTCTTGAAGTTAGTCGATGTAAGGAGCTTAATTCCGAGACCTCTAGCGAATCCACCTTCCATTGCAATCACCTTGATTTCTAAAGACTCTCAAAAGCAATAAGGCAAATATGATGGTTGATCACTGCTCAACCTCTGATCCCTCTGATACCATGTAAAAATTTATGATAAGCGGCAAACGGGACACTAGGCTCAGGAATACTCAACCTATCTGAGTCCAAGCCACCAAATGAAACCAGAAGAGCAAGAATCTTTTACTATAAAAAATCTTTACAGAGCGAGGCATACAATTAGAGACATGATTGACAATGTATCTGATGTAAGCAGAAAAAATACAAGGCAAGAACAAGCCGCACAAACTCAAAGTGTAACCGTCGGCTCTGCTGCTAACCGCTACAGAGCCAGCTAAACCTACTAAGTCGCCACTCCACAACATAGCCATGCGGGCTGCCCGTTATTCCAAAGCTGAAAGGAACTCTGTCTGCTAAACTGCAAGTCGCCTTATTGCAAGGTCGCCTAGCCGATAGATCACGCAGACTACTTCTGCCACCGAAGAGAACAAGCCGCCAGAGGCGGACATCTCATTGAACTGGCAAACAAGTTACAGAAGAAAAGAGTGCCTGGTCGCTATCCACGACCTACTGCTTCCCGCAGGTTGCAAACCACAGAATCCATACTGACTCTAACCAAATTCAGAACCAAGTTCGTGGCTACTCATCACAATCTGCATAACCTGCACATCATAACCCGGTCAACCTCTTCAAACCGCGCAGATAGAAAATCCTAACCGCAATAACTTTCCGAGATTTCACTTATTGTTCACTCGGTTATATTGATGTGATAGGGGGTTCTATTTATAGGCATGGATAGAAGTGTGATCACCACTCTAGTTGATAGGATAATCGTCCTATCTCGCGGTGAGCACCAAGTATATTTTCCAAGATGTTGACACAAAAACAAGTCACCATGACTAGACAGACTGCAAGACCACTGAGGTCGCGCCACCATAGTAGGAACTCCAGCCAAGCCTCCAAACCAACAAGGCAAAACTTGGTCGCCAACCAGGCAGACTTTGCTTAAACAAAACCAGCCCGCACTCCTACGGACACCGATCCAGTCTGTACGTATTTTGCAACTAACCAGATAGCCACCCTAGACTTGGTGCAGATTTAGACAAAGTCCGCAACACCAGTGAAACCGACAACACTGTGGATAAACGTCCTATCTGCTCAGCTACTTCAGGGAATAGACCGCCAGCTAAAAGCAAGCCGACCTGGCAAGTCACCTCCCTCTGTTTGCATAGGCCGCACGGACGGACCGCCCAGGCTGCCTAAGCCGCCCACTTTCAGTTCAAAATTTTCAACATTTTAGTCTTCATGGATTCTCCTAGATGAATGGGCATTCTTACGAGCGACTAGAAATTGTTCAACTAAGACTATATAATGGGCCTTCAAAGTTTGTGGCTGAACCTTCTAACCTTCATGTGCATTTCAAGATTGTAAGTTAATGGAATACTCATGTTTATCAGCTTTAATTGTAATTACCCCAATTGAATTAATTCATAAACATGAATTGGATTTGGCTTTTGTTCAAAATAATGGTCTTCCCGCTCAGATACCGTGCCACCACAAGTGCATACTATAGAGGCACTGTGGGAGCCCTCATCTACAATGTCACCCGTAATGCCATGTTTGAGAATGTGCAAAGATGGCTGAAGGAACTGAGGGGCAATACTGATTCTAGCATAGTAAATATGTTGGTTTGGAACATGTCATGCATGCAACATCTCTGGGCTGTCTTGACGGAGGATGCCTTGGCATTCACAGAGAAGGGGAATAGATTATTCATGGATACGTCCAACTTGGAGTCCATTAATGTGGATAATGACTTCACTGAAGTCATGACTCATATCTTTGTTATCGTTAGCAGGAAAACTCCCAATGCCATTGACAATGCTATGGCTTTGCCAAAGGGGTGAAATGTTTGTGTTAGTGCCACAAATGATGATGTTTCTGCAATGTAGAAAGTCAGATGATTCTAGTAATCTTATGAGAATTTTAGCAATATGTTATGTGGCGTTACAATGCCAGTTTGTTGGAACCCTAGGCTGGATTTGGGTAAGTATCATTATTAGGGTTTATTAGATTGACCCAAAATGTATAGTCATGGGTCATAGGATTCTCCAGGTATGCCTCAAAAGTATTTCCGAAGAAGTGAATGCAGAATTCTCTGAACGCAGATTCTCTGAACGAAGAATGCAGAATTCTCTAAATGCAGATTCTCTGAACCCAGATTCTCTGAACCAAGAACACAGAATGTAAAATTCTCTGAACGCAGAATGCAGAATTCTCTGCACGCAGAATGCAGAATGAAGAAGCTTTAAAATAAAGCTTGGCGATTTCTTGTGCAGTTTTTCAAACAGTTTTATTTACAGCTGGCAGAATTTATTAAGGCTTAATTGCATGCATTTATAGCTATCAGAATTAATGCTATATATTCTTAAGAATATAGCCCTTTGGAGGCTGCATTACTTATGAATTAAATCAGAGATTAAATGCCAATTGATTCCCAAAGAAATTACCATTCACGGGAAAAGGCTTCAGCCATTTCAAGACAAGAATTCAAATGTTTGAATTAGTCCAAGTGATATATATATATATATATATATATATATATATATATATATATATATATATATATATATATATGATATACAGAAGATTAAAAAAAACATATATCATAAAGTGACAAAAATATATACAGATCAACTTCATCCTCTTCATCGGCTCCAAAGGTTTCAAGAGACAAGAAATACATATCAGTCTAGAAGCCTGCTGCAGAGTAACATCAAAGCTGAAGGCCTACTCACCCTTAGCAAAGCTCCAATTCTCCTGTACCCTTTTTCATCTCAGGGAGAGCTTTGACAACATCATTGAATCCACAGAATCTTCTATTTGTGATTGAGAAAAGAAGACTTTCATCACTCTTTCATCCCCCACTGTATAAAGGGTTGTCATCTCCATTCAAAAGTGATTTATTGGTTGCAAGTCTCCTGATCAAAAGACTTGGGTTGGTTTTTGAGCACCTGATCAAAAGCTCATTGGTGGCAGTCACCTGATCAAAACCTGTAGTGGATTCCTACCAATGGTGCTAGAACAGTGGATGTACCCAGGTTGGGGAACCACTATAAATTTCCTTGTGTCGTCTGGATTGCTTGCTTTATTTCTTTTTATTTGTGCTGTGACTTTTTATCTCTTAATTCTAATTTAGAATAAATTAAGATCTATCACCTCACTTTCAATTGGTATAAGAGGGACGTTCTTTGGTTGTACAGGCTAACACCTGAACCAAAACGATCTGATAGATCATAAATTTCTTAAGAGTTTTTCATGGAACAAAATGAAGAATGTTCAAGCACTGGACCTCAAAAGTGAAATCTGGATAAGCTTGCACTATGGATGGCAAGGATTAGGCTTTTTATGAACTCTATTGATGACGCCATTTTCAATTCTATTTTGACAGTCAACCATTGGAAACAACAAGAATGAATGTTGTTCCATCACCTCAATGGACAGAAGCCCAAAAATTGTTAAAGATTTCTAATGCAAGAGCAATGGACATCCTTGATCAATCAATGTCTGATGACATTTTTGAAGCAGTTATTGAATGTACTTCAGCAAAAGACATCTGGGACTCCCTCACAGCAATGGCTCCTAGATTAACAAAAGAAAAAACATTAAATGCTGAATCTTGGAGTTACTCTGAAGCTTCATCCTGTGCAACTGAAGATGAAAAAGAGTCAAGAGCAAGAGAGTTTTGCCTAATGGCAATAAATGTTTCATGCAGCAGGCATGATGAAGAATCAGTCTCTGACGAAGAATCAGAATGTGAATCAGAAGAGGATCAGACTATCTCTTCCCTTGATTTTGACAACATAAATGAATTTTTACCAAAACAAATTAAAAAACTTTCAGAAAAATTATGTTCAACATAGTTCGTCGAACGGAGCTCGACGAAAACTACACTGTTCGTCGAACTCAGGTCGATGTTCTCTGAACAGAGATTTCTGGTCAGAAAATCTTGATCGACGAAATAAATACCCTTTGTCGAACATAGAACGACGATCGTCGAACTCAGATCGACGAAAATATTTTTCGTCGAACTCCGAATTTCAAAACAGAAATTTTTATTCTTTTATTTCAAATTATTATTGTGAAAGAAAAATAGGACCCAAGGTAATCTGGGTCCAGAACTCCTAACCTCTTCTTTCAGGAAATACAGAGGATACAGTAGTAGCAGTATAGGGGGAGATTGTCTATTTTATTTGTAAAGAAAATTGCTTATTAGGATTCTACAGTAGCTTTTTGTTTCATGTATTTTATTTCTCAAAGTACCCTTGTACATCTGCTGAAAAACTTTTAATTCAGGCAGATTATTTTTGCTTTGTGTTTTATTTTATATGAATAGTGTCCTCACCCAAATAGGGGGAGATTGTTGGAACCCTAGGTTAGATTTGGGTAAGGATCACTATTAGGGTTTATTAGATTGACCCAAAATGTATAGTCATGGGTCATAGGATTCTCCAGGTATGCCTCAAAAGTATTTCAGAAGAAGTTAATGCAGAATTCTCTGAATGCAGATTCTCTGAACGAAGAATGCAGAATTCTCTGAACCCAGATTCTCTGAACGCAGAATGCAGAATTCTCTGAACGCAGAATGCAGAGTTCTCTGAACGCAGAATGCATAATGAAGAAGCTTTAAAATAAAGCTTGGCGATTTCCTGTGCAGTTTTTCAGACAGTTTTATTTACAGCTGGCAGAATTTATTAAGGCTTAATTGCAGGTATTTATAGCTATCAGAATTAATGCTATATATTCTTAAGAATATAGCCCTTTGGAGGCTGCATTAATTATGAATTAAATCAGAGATTAAATGCCAATTGATTCCCAAAGAAATTACCATTCTCGGGAAAAGGATTCAGCCATTTCAAGACAAGAATTCAAATGTTTAAATTAGTCCAAGGGATATATATATATATATGATATACAGAAGATTAAAAAAAACATATATCATAAAGTGACAAAAATATATACAGATCAACTTCATCCTCTTCATCGGCTCCAAGGGTTTCAAGAGACAAGAAATACATATCAGTCTAGAAGCCTGTTGCAGAGCAACATCAAAGCTGAAGGCCTACTCACCCTTAGCAAAGCTCCAGTTCTCCTGTACCCTTTTTCATCTCAGGGGGAGCTTTGATAACATCATTGAATCCACATAGTCTTCTCATTGTGATTGAGAAAAGAAAACTTCCATCACTCTCTCATCCCCCCACTGTATAAAGGGTTGTCATCTCCCTTCAAAAGTGATTCTTTGGTTGCAAGTCTCTTGATCAAAAACTTGTGTTGGTTTTTGAGCACCTGATCAAAAGCTTATTGGTGGCAGTCACCTGATCAAAACCTGTAGTGGATTCCTACCAAGGGTGGTAGAAGAGTGGATGTACCCAGGTTGGGGAACCACTATAAATTTCCTTGTGTTGTCTGGATTTCTTGCTTTCTTTCTTTTTATTTGTGCTGTGACTTTTTATCTATTAATTCTAATCTATAATAAATTAAGATCTATCACCTCACTTTCACAGTTATCTTCGTATCTTCAAAATTATGCTATGTTATTTTATGTGTTATTTTTAACATATTGTGTACATTGTCGTAAGCCCAAATGGGGAACGTGTTTGTGAACCTAAATATTGTTCGATTGGATTTTAATGGTATGCAAAAAATTCGAAGCCAAATATCTCTTTCTCTCTCTTAATCTCCCTCTTTTCCTTTCTCTAATCCAATGGGTAAGGACCCGTGAGTTTTCCCTAGCCAGAACCCACACAGGTACCATATTCTGATCGATCCCATATCTCCTCCTCCGCGATTGCTTCTCTTCCGGTGACAAGGTCAAGGGGGGAAGGTCCATAATAGTCTAGTATCAGAGGTCGATCTCTTCGGCGCATCTTCTGTTGGCTCTACACTATATGATTGGCACCACTCTACTGTTTATTCCTCATCCAGTACCCCGTGTGCTCCAGTATGCCATCCTAAACCAAAGGCCACTACTCTTCAGCACCGCACACTCACCAGCTCTACTCCCAGTCACGCGGACACTACCTCGCCACACTGCATGTTTGCCGGCTTTTCTCCCAGCTCGGAGTCCCTTTCTCCCAGGTATTCTTCGGCAAACATACTCCCTCCAAACCCCACAGTAGCAGCCCTACATCTCTCCTCCTTCATTGTCCTGCTTCTGACACCGCCGACTGATTTTATAGTACTATCATATATGACTGACATTCCTCCCTCGCACACTGAGATCATCTCACTCTTCCAAACCATGCTTGCAATGCATAATGCCAAAATTTATGTTGTCAATGCATGCTTTGATGCACTTTAGGTGTTGCCTTCTCCTTCACCCTTGAACGCAATCAATCACCCTTCAGCAAGCCGTGTGGACTCTGCCGCTCCTAGAGGATCAGAATATCCCGCCTACATACAGACTATTCAGATGGATTTTCCATATATGTGAGTCGTGATGATACTCTTCCTTGGCTTACCCATTATGATATTTTCTTTGTCAATCAGCGCACGCTAGAGAAAGAATGCGTCGACATTGCCTCCTTCCACTTTCTTGAACCAGCGCAATTATTATTCACTCAACTTCTGTGAGAATGCCCCAACACTTTGTGGCTCGAATTCAGCACGGTATACACCTTGCAGTCTATCCCTCCTCTACAGGGAAACCCACTCAGAAATCTTGTGAGCCTCAAATAGGACAGCTCAATCGACACCTATCTAGAACAATTACAAATTCAACTCTCTAGGGCAACATTCGTCTTATCAGAGCAACAAGTTCCCCGCTTCACCGCCGGCCTCCACGAGCGATTACGTTGGGATGTGGATTACTTTTGTCACGTGATCTCAACACAGCTATGGGCCACGCTAGGGCTTATGAACTGCGACTGCTACAAAATCGTCTGTCATTGGGATGATGGTACTTTCAGGGGACTTTCTCTCTAGCCAACTTGCCTGAAAAATTTCCATTCTGAGACAATACACAACGGCCTCCTGTTCATCGCCGTTTGTCCTGCTCTGAGATGGCCAAGCGATGAGAAAAAGGCTTGTGCTATAATTGTGATGAACATTTCACGCCGGGACATCGACTCAAACGTTTATTTTAGCTCGAAGTAATGGTCCTCCCAATGATGACGCGACAAGTGGTGAATACACTGCAATACCCTTCGATCCAGCCCGAGGACAAGCTGTCTTCGAACAGGGGTGGCGATGTATGTGGCGTGACGACGCTAGTTATCTTCGTATCTTCAAAATTATGTTATGTTATTTTGTGTGTTATTTTTAACGTATTGTGCCCATTGTTGTATGCCCAAATGGAGGGCGTGTTTGTGAACTTAAATATTGTCTGGATGGATTTTGATGATAGACAAGAAATTAGAAGACAAATCTCTCTCTCTCTCTCTCTCTCAACCTCACTCTTTCCCTATCTCTCTCTCTCTAAACCTACGTGAAAGAACCCATGAGTTTGCCCTATATATCCTCAACCCGCGCAAGTACCGTGTTCTGATCGACGCCGTGTCTCCTCCTCCGCCGCCATCGCTCATCCGCCGTTCACAGGGTCAATGGGGGAAGGCCCACATCACTACGCCGCGCCAAACAACCTGAGTTAGGTGTGCCGCATTGTACAAAAATATGTATTAGTTGTATTTTAAGTTTTTTTTAATGGCCAACAATTGAATAAAGCTTTTGAAAAATTCAAAAAAAAATCAATTTGGAATCATTTGACTTTTTTACTCATTTATGTTCATTTGAGATAATTTGTTTCTTACAAACAAAAAAAAATCTATTAATTTGTCCAAATGACTTCAAATTACTTTTCCATACAAATTGAAAAATTGTAATTGCACAAAAAAGCATAAATGATTCGAAAATGTGAATTTTAGGAACAATATAATCTCAACTTTTTTAATTTCATACTTATTGGATTTTTTCATGTAAGGATGGATTCCCAAGAATTTTATGTTAAAGGAGATGGCTGCATTTCTTTTACAACGTTTGTTGATTGGATTGGTTCTGCCAATTATTAAATGCATTGGATTAGTTCTGATGAGATTGGAAACAATGAATTTGTGGTTTGTCCATGGAATGGAATTAACTTTTTCTGCAGCTCGTTTCTGTAATTTTTCTAACACAATTACCATGCTTGGTGATTACTGTAGATTAATTGTGGATGCCAATAAAATAACATCGGCATCACTTTAAAGACTTCAATTGGAGCTTGCTAAAGATGGGAGAGAGCTCTTTAAAGACTTCAATTGGAAAAACTGCAGCAGTGAAGCCCATTAAAATTATAGGTGAGTAATTTATTTCTTATTTTTTTTGATCCCAACTTCAAATTTACTATTGTATTATGTGTAATTTTGGAGTTTGAAAAGGTTCCATTAGCGTTAATAAAGCTCACAAGTCACAATGTCTCTCCAAATGTAATGGTGAGGTAGGGTTTTATGCTTCCGAAGTTTCTAGCTAGCTTTTTCACACAGTAAATATGTTCTTCCATTATTTTTATTATGTAAAATGGTCTATAAAACTGAGACTAATTCTATAAAGAAAATTTGTTCTTATGATTAAAGTAGAGAAATGTAAGCATGTGGCATCGATCAAACCCATATATATCATCATGAATATCAATGCCAAAATTTTAAACTTGAACAATCTCTTGTGTTGATGCACGAAATGCGCCTCCCGGCTCTGCGAGTAGAATGCAGGGCGGAGGAAACTGTCGAATTGCCGGTTACTAGCGGTTAGGAGGAGCGATTAAGACCGATAGGGAAAAGAGAGGAGAGAGAGGCCGCTGCCAGCGGCAACACAAGAGTTCACCCGCCGCAGCTAAATGCCACTCCTGCAACGGGCTTTCCTTTGATTAGAAGAAAATCGGTTACAACGGTTAAAAATAAGAACCCGAGCGAACATGTAACCGCTAGAAGAAGAGTTCGAGTGTGCTGCCACATGCGGCTAGCTTTGGGATTCGAAACTGCTCCTCTAGGCAGTACTGTTCATGCCTATTTATAGGCTCGGGGGCCTTCCCAAATGGGCAGGGCTAAAAATACAGCTGCCCGGGGACAGGAGAAACGGGCAGCGGTGACCAGATACAAGATGAGATAGACCACCTAACCGCGCGGCTAGGCGGCTTGACCTGTAACTAGTCGGCATGTTCTCGATGGCTGCTGCTGAGAAGACCCTGCGAGAAGGCTGCGGGAAGGCGGACAAACTGCGTGATTAAGCCTTGCTGCCGAGACTTGAGAATATTCTGAGGAGCAGTCAATCCGGGTTAACATGATCACCGAACATTTTTAAATTCCGAGAAATTTCAAAAATATACGAGTTAACCGCTTGACCGAAAATGCAGTAAATGCGCCAGGTGTTATAAATATCGCTGATGTAGAAACAGTTTTCACAAAACAGCATTCGAAACGGGTCTCTTCTCCCCTACGGTGGTTAAAATTCTGCTATCCGAAATGTCTAGAAGGAAAAGCTTCTTGGTGAGGATGGGCGACAAGGGATTTGCCGCCACTAAGTCTCCATGAAAAAAACAGCTAGCCGCGAAGTCGGCGAGAAGTCTCCAAAAATGAGAAAGACAGCGGTGGTCTCGCTAAAACCACGCCGGATAAGCAAGGAAATACTGGGAAAACTAGAGGCCAACTCCACTGAGGCTGGAAAGTCTTCGGGCACTACTGCTGAGAAGGTTGCCAACCGGATTCCAGAGACACCTGTCGAGAAGGTCGCGGACAAGCAGGCTGAAGATCTACATGGGAACATGGCGGGCAACAAGCTTCCAGAAACCGCATCGACCACAATTCCACAACCATCGACTACCCCAGACGTTGACATCACATCAAACTGTCAAGCGAAGCGGACGGGAAGACGGACTCAGCTGCTGAAGTCGAGCAAGAAGGCGGGGAGATTGCTGACACAATCAGCAAGGTGAAGACGGTGGCTAAGAATGCCGCCAACAGGCTGAGTGAAAACATGGAGATGGTTATGTTCGTGATCCAAGCAAAGAAGCGACTGCTGGGGAGCGGATAGAGGAAACTCTTCGGCAAATAAAAAGAGCGAACAAGAACTCTTTGGTTCTGAAGGTGGCGACTAGCCAAACTGAAGTAATCGATCCACCTCAAGAGGTAACAACACTGACTGAACTTGAACACTTCCTTGAAGCCGAGTACGGCTCTGCGGTTAACACAACTCTTCTCGCTGACTGCGGTTTCTTGCAGGAGGTCGAAGAAATTGTTAACCGCTAGTGACCCTCCGGGAATGTCTCCATCTTGGAAGTCTTGTCGGCAAAACTTGGAGAAGAGGCCCCAGCACCATCTGAAGGAGATGAGAAGGTGAAGTTGCGAGAAAAGCTGCTAGCCGAGAAGAAGATGCTGACCGCTGGCGAAGGAACCAGCGGTCACCTGGTTAGCACTGAAGAACAAGCTGAAGTCGACCGCCAGCTAGCTGCCAAGCTTCTGCGGACAGGTGTGCTCAAACCTGCCCCGAAGGTCATAAGAATCACTCCACCTTACAAGGAATTACCACAGATAAAAAGATCTATCCGCACCATCACTGAGACCGACGACATACTTTTGTCGTGCGAGCAGCTTGAGAGGAACAGGCGGGCCGAGCCGCTTATGAGGGACAAAAACCTGAAGAGGATTGATCTTGAGAGGTTGAAGCGACCTGTTTTCTCTAGCTGCCTGATCGCTGCGGCGATTAGAGAATCTCGGCTCGGGTGCCTTATCTTAAAGCACTAGTACATTGTTCAACTTGCTGCCCCGCAAACTTCGATTTTGACCGCATGTTCACTATGTGTTGTAGATTTTGTATAATTGAACTCTCCGGCTGTCCTTGACGAATCCGTCTGGTGACTCCAGGAAGATGAAGGCCAGAGCACTTTTTCCCAGCTGTACATGCACTTGGAGTGGTTAAAGACATAGAACACGACTGAGGAGTAATCGCGAAAAGCTTCTGAAGAGGCTTCAGAGAGGCATCTAAAAGAGGTATCCGCTGAGCTAGATGCAAGACGCAGGAAGGAGAGGATGCTGTCTGATGATCTTGAGGATTGCCGCGAGCAAGAAAGAATCGTCCGTAACAAAGTAATGACTCAAGCGAGGCGACTTCAAAGATTTGAGGAAGATGCCTGCCACTAGAAGAGAAGATGTCAGGAATTGACGGAAGAGAGAGGATCCGGCGACCTGATTTCGCAAGTTTGTAGAAACCGTGACAATCAGATCACGGCTCTGCTATGGGGGAAACCTGTGCCCCAATGACCGGACAAGCTAACCTACCGGCGCGGCCTTGCGAACAGTTAGATTTTGATGAGCCAACCGTTTCGATTAGCTGTATAGTTCTGGAAGCTTCCCGAATACACCAGGCCCATAGTATACTTAACCACCACTTGGTAGCCGCGCTATCTATTTTACTGCAGGTCAGCAACAGAGTGACCCACCTTGGCATGGACCCCGTTGATAGAAGTGAGGAGCGGAGAGAAGAGCGAGATTGTGAGTTGTAAATGTGTTCGAACGGCCTGATCTGGTGGTCGCTTTGACATTCTTATTTTTTTTAATCTTCTGATCTCTTACGGTTTGAT
This sequence comes from Platanthera guangdongensis, assembly GCA_039583875.1. Lineage (NCBI taxonomy): Eukaryota > Viridiplantae > Streptophyta > Magnoliopsida > Asparagales > Orchidaceae > Platanthera > Platanthera guangdongensis. Next base: position 90,928,117 of record CM077150.1, read on the forward strand.
TGAATTTATCTGCACGATCTATGATTGAATTTCCTGGAATGATGATATCTTGTTGCTGCGCCTATTGCAGTTAATACCATTATCTGTAGGAAAACTGATATGGAGGTACAAAGTTCTTGACCAAGCGACTTCGCTGTCTTGTCACGCGACTAGCTTGAATTGTTGGAGTTCTATAAATAGAGCTTGACTCCGCATTCTATGGAAGAATACCAGAATATCGATTCCTGCGGCTAGATTCTTTGGCACCTGCGCGGGCTTCTACAACTGTAGCTTTTCTCGATGCCGAGCAAAAATGTTCTGAAATAACTGAAGCGGAGCTAGACAGCTTTGTCGCTACGCATATGACAAAACCCGATGTAGTCGCGCTGCTACCTCGGTAGGATGAGCGAATAAACTCTTCCGGCAGGAACTTGATGGCGATCCCGATCGACCACATTGATTATGGTTTTACCTTGCCGCCACTAATCAAATTCGTCAAAGTTCTCGACTTTTTCGGCATAGTTCCCGGCCAACTCTCACCAAACACAGTGGTGTCGGTGATGAGCTTCATAATTTACCAGCGGACAGTGCGGGTGCGGTTTACAATAGATCTCTTCCGCCACTACTTAATTATTGGCTCGATTACCGCCGATAAGAAAGACAATAGGGTCTTCAAGTGTGTAGTCTACTTTGTCTACATCGGGATGAAAGCAGTGAACTTGCGGAATAAGTTCTTGAATTGGAATACATGATTCCTCAAGTTCGAGGGGATTCTGGGCCTTCTACCTGTTCACCCACATGCTCGGGCATCCAACCTGTTTGAGCGGTTTGATGTCGAAGGTGTCGAGAAACAGATCGCCTGATTCATTGCGATATCGTGGCTAGACATTCAGCATTACATCCCCTTGCTCCCAGTGGTGGCCGAATGGTCTATTGAAGAGAGTAAGTATTTTAAGCGATTAGCATATATTTGACCGACTTACCGCGCGACTAATTTCTTTCGCTTTACAGCAACTCTAAAAGTTCCGGAGAGTAAGCCGGAGATGCCAGAAGGCCCCGTCCTCACACATAGAGAGGTGCAGAAGAAGCGGGAAGTTAGCCGCCGTGATGAGAAAGATGTCACTACCGTCTTTGACTCTGATGATTCCTTCACCCCCCGCGGGGTCGGCGAGAAGCTGAGGACTTGCGTGGTAAAATAATCATGAAGTGGCACAACCGTGGTAAGCAAGTCCAGGTATCTACTGCTCTTCCCTTGTGTAAGAACGAGAAGATAACCAAACATGCTCGCGCGGTCGGTTGGGCCCTTGTCGGTAAGAAGAATCTGGCCGACTTGCGGTCAATTCCGACCGAAAAGCTTCCAGCCCTAGCAGCACAATTACGCATGAGGTCCTACGTCACCGACATTTATGTAGCTAAGGCCATAGGCGAAGTACTCACCGAAAATGAGTGGCTAGAGGATGAAGTTGAGAGGCTCAAGGAAGAGAATAAGAAGTTAAAGGAGAAAATGCGGTAAGAAGTTTCTTGGCTACTTTGGCGGTTAGGTTAAATTAACCGCGAATTTACCTTAGCTTATTTCCCTTACAGAAAGCCTTTGATATCGAAAACCCAGACTTCCAAAAAGAGATCACTATACATCTGCGGGAAGGCAGGGAGGATATGCTGGACATCCTCAGGCAGTGGCAAGCCTTTAAAGCTGAGCATGAGAAAAACTCATTTGGTGAGTTGTTCCCTGCGTTCCATGAGGTGGAAGCTGCAAGGTATGAAGCGGTAAGGGTGGAAATAGAAGAAATCCTAGAGGAAGATGTTGAAGCCATGGGCGAACAAGAAACTCTTCCCGCTGAGGCCGTCGTGGATAGAAGCTCGTTAAATAGTAGCAGCTCAAGCGAAGAACAATCTTTGGCCACGGAATCGACAAAATCAAGCAACTCTCCGAGTTTGTCGTCATCGGACAACTCAGAGCCAATACAGAAGAAATCAAAAGTTGTATAAATTTTTCTACTGTATAGGACCTGACGGTAAGAGTATTTGTAAACCGCACGGGTATAGTACTTTGTAATTTTTTGACAATATAAATGATATTTCAGATTCTGCCTTTTCTGTGATGGCCGACAAAATTATATATCTGATGGGTTAGATTTGCTTTGTTGTTGTCGCACGATTAGATTGCATTAACGAAATGCATCTTGATAACTTGTTAAACAATCTTAATTTGAAATAATTGGAGACCAGCAAGGCAAATAAAATAAGAACAATCATAGGAGGATAGCATTGGTAATGGTTGTAAATGTTAAATACGAATAACAATTTATAGCCATTCTGTATGCCAGAATATGATTGAATCATCTGAGATAATAATGTTGAAAGATAAATCCGAAAAGAAAACCATATCTACTATGGTTTGAATTCCCTTAAGCAGCAGATTACCTAACATATAATGCGATAAGAACATCCCGAGCGGCTAGTAATTAATTGCAGTATGATGGAATAGGCGAAGTAAAATCCAACTTAGACATTGTGAAATGAGATAGATTAGCGATTAAGATACAACAATAATCTACCTGCACGGTTAGACATTAGTACCGCAATATGAAATCCAACTATAGTTCCAAGTCTACTAGAAGAGACCCTAAGCGCGCGGCTAACCGACAACAAATAATCCGATTTTAACTTTGAGCTTTGGGAAGAACTATTTGATGACATAATTACATATTGCTAACCTCCCAGTTAATTGAGATGATTGCCCGGTTAATTGAGATTACATGCCGAGTAGATAAAGAATATACTTGAAGCAGCAAAGAGCTGATTGACATGTATCATAAGACAACTAGTATAAGCTGCATAGAGAACTGAAAACCAAACAATTCATATGTTGAGTTGCGGCTATCTAGCTGATAGCAGAGAAAATAAGACCGCGAAATCCGGCGGATAGGTTAATTTAAACGATAATTTCTAGCCGCTAGAGCTAACCGCATTTCAGTGGATAATCTTGAGCTAACCAGCCAACCTGAGAGTAAAAGGTAGTTTGGAAGAGATCTACACCCGAAGACAATCAATTTGGGCAAGCGTGCAAAAAGATCTAAATCATTGCTCACCCTAAAGGATCATTAAAGGTGTAGTCTTAAAAAAGAGAAGCATAATCCTAAGATGGAATGACAGACACACTTCTTTGTTGCCTTGGGCTACAAGCTACGCAGATCAGTTAGGCCAGGTGTGCAAAATGGTCTATAGCATTGCTCGCACTAAAAGATTAGTGAGGTTTTTTATCCCCTGAAGGCACGACTTGAGAGTACCTTTGAGTGTTCGAATATCATAGCATGAGATGATCACAAAGACATGGATACACCAGGGGGCCATTGCTTGCCAAGCAACAATCATCTTAGCTGTAATGTATCCTTAGCGAAGCACAGTAGGGCTAACACATTGGGACCTCCCTTGATGCATGCTATGTGTTAGATACCGGCTAGGATCCAAAGCCATGAAGTCTGCCTACATAGATTGGATGACTCCCAATGCATATATGAGAACACTCCCACTATATGTGTTCATCGTGGTGTTACGCCTAAAACCAACCTATGGGGTGTCAAACAAGACTTGGCGATATCACCCAGGTTCAGTGATCCCTTTGGCAAAGAGAACATAGAGAGGAGACACTCAAAAAAAGAAAAGTGTCAGTACGAGATCTCTGATGCAAAAATATTGCAATGAATGAAAGAATACTTAAGTGTTGAGAATATATGTAAGAAAAATGTTCAAAAAGAAAAATAACACTGATCATACATGATCGCGAAGAGTTTCTGGGACTTTGTGATGTCCCCTTTAATCTCATAATTTATCTCCTAAAGTACCTTCACCATTGGCATTGATGCTTTCGGTGCCAAGACTGAAGTTGATGTTGCTGATTTGGTTTGCTCCTTTTGTCCTGAGAGGATTGCTCACTACTTTTCTTTTAGAAGTAGATGGGTCAGAATGGTCATTCCTCCGGAGTACATGTTGATATTTACCATGCTTCATCATTTTCTCCACTACTTGCTGAAGAGCTTTGCAATCTTCTATCGAATGACCATTTATTTTATGGTATTCGTAGTACTGGTCAGAGTTTTAGACCTTCTGATCTACAGGCTGAGATGGTCACCCGCCACTTGGTTTTCTCTTCAAGACCTGAGTTGCACAGCCTACTGTACTATCAATCCCAAATTCTTTGCTTGGAAAGAGATGTCGACGACGATGGAATTTGCTTTGCCTCCAAACCTGAGAGCGGGAATCTTGCTGACGAAACTTGGACGGTTGCTTGTAAGAAGTGGAAGGAGGAGGATCTTTCCATATTACAAGCCTGGAGATGTAGTTGGTATGGCTCTCTTCAATGCGAATATATTAATTGGCGAGACTAATAATCTTCGGATATGTCTTTAGCTTTTGGAGGCTGGTCTCGAACCTGAGTGGTCCTTCTTGTAGACCAACAATTAAAGTGGCTCTATAAAATTCTGGAAAAACGTTCTCAACTTCCAAGATCTCTATTTGGAAGCATTCCACAAAGTGGGCCAAAGTCTCATTCTCATGTTGTTTGATCTGGATTAGATTTTTTGGGGCTCTTTTCCTCTTAGTGGATGATTTATGCAGATTTCTTGGGTGATTAGTAGAGTAAGCGATGGTGCAAGGACTGAGTTTGTAGAAACACTCCCCTTGTCTGACAACTGGAGACTACAGAGAAACCACAACTTGTCCAGGCTAGTAGGTTGTCAGATAGGTATTCGGGTAGACTGGCAGATAGGTCTGGTGATTCTCTACTTCTGTGTTGACTGGAGTAACCGACGTTATTGCGGAATGCGAGTCTAGTCTTTTAATAATAGTGACTACAATGTCGTTAACCGTTGCGATCTGCTGGGTAGTTTCCCCGAGGGCTTGGTCGGCTTCCTGACGTGTTAGCATGAGGGCTTCCTATAGAGAATATTCAATGGTACAAGGAATGTTTTGAGTGGATTGGCTGTCTGACATTGCTTAACCGACAACTTCACCGACTAAACGAAATCTGAAGGTCGCGTGTTAAATGTTGATGCACAAAATGTGCATCCCGGCTCTGCTAGTCGAATGGAGGGCGGATTAAACTATTGAATAGCTGGTTACTAGTTGTACAACCCCAAATCCAGTGAGTAGTGGTCGATAGGAGGCAGATCTGCCAAATTCCAGCAGTCCAGCTCGCCCAAGTGGGGTGGACTGTTTGAGGGATGAGTGGAGCAGGTTAGCTCACAATCGCCCCAAGGGCTCGACGAGCTGCAGGCAAGTGGGGCACGCCGACTAGCACTCACCCTAGGAGGCTCGACGAGCTGCAGGCGAGTGGGACAGGTCGGGCCCGCACTTTCCAAGGGGGATAGAGGCAGTTAGTGCCAGCTCCATCGAGCACTCACCGCCCCGGCGAGTGGAGGTTAAAGAGGGCCACTCGCCTAGTCTCTTGTGATGTGTTTTTACCATTTTATCCTCGCTGGTCTGTCTGTAGACCGTTAGAACAATAGAGTTATGCTGTTGGCAGACCCAGTTGGGCTGCACAAAGCTATTCAAAACAACGGAAGTTGGCTATTTGCAGGTAGTTTTCAAAAATCTATAAATAGACCCAAGGGGGTACCTTAGAAGGCATGCTTACTTGTGCCCCAGTGTTCTTGCGCTTTCTAAGATACCTTTAGCTCGACATTTGGTCGGGGAGGGGAAGCGCTCTAAGATCTTCCGGGTGTGTGGTGTGACATCCATGCCAAACCCTTGGGTCTGTCCTCTGTTCTTTTTCCTTAGTCATTTGGCTCGCGAGATATAAGTAAGTGTGTGATCACCCTTTCCCCAGGGGTGAGCTCCATAGAGATCGAGTTTTTGGTTTCAACATTTTTTGGTGTGGTGAGTGTGGAGCGTGGTCAGCATAGAAAATCTTCAGCAAGCATGATGACTGGATGAGAAGGGCAAGGTTTGGAGAGGGCCGACTTGCCACCGCCTCCCCCGCACACCACGGTGGGGATGTTCGAAAAATTCAAGCAAGAAGTGCTCGGTCTCTTCAGGTCCGCACTTGTTGCGTGAGTCAAGCGCTCGATACCAATTATTCCAGTCGCCGTCGCTCTGGCACTAGGTGAGGATGCCCCAGCTCGACGAGCTAGGAAGGAGGTTGTAGACGTGGGGAGAGGGTGCGAGCTCCCCGAGTGAGTAATATTCCTGGGCTCGGCGAGCAAAGGCCGGTTCGGCAAGATGGTGGTGCAAGACACTCCAACTCACCCAGCAGGGGGAGGCAGCCCCTTCAGCAAGTTAGTTTCTTTTGCTCTAGTTCCAGAGGAGTTCAGGGAACTGGAGATGTCCTACTACACCGAGAAGGATGACTCGGTCCAGCACATCCAGTGGTTCAAGGATGTGGTCTCGATAAGCCATATGTCGGATGCCTTTAAGTGAAGACTCTTCACAATCACTCTAAAGGAGAAGGCAAGGGAGTGGTTTCATCAGCTACCGGACAACTCAATCTACTGCTTCGAGGACCTGAGCCAGGGGTTCATGTTAATGTTCAACACATCCAAGAAAAGGAAGAAGGAGTCAGAATCCCTGTTTCGCATCATGTAGGGGGTGAAGGAGACCTTGTGAAGCTACGTGGACTGGTTCCAGGAGGAGGTCACCCAAGTCCAGGAGATGTCAGGGCACACCCTGATGATGGCCTTCACCTTCGGGCTATAACAAGGGTTCTTCAGGATGGAACTGAAGATGGTGTGTTGGGTATTGTATCCACACTAACCCAGATTTGATGAAGTCACCCTTGAACTAAGATGAATTAATTTGTATTTGATGCTTGGTTTGAGTTATGTGTTTGCAGGATTCTAATGGGAAGTGTCGACCAATGTCAGTCTACAATGGGTCACCAAACACAGGACCATACAATATAATCCCTCATTGTGTGTTCCAAAGTGTTGACTCATGTGTATCCTCTCTATTGGAAAACACTTCATATTCAAGCTCTAGGACTATGTGTAAAGACTTGATGCTGGTCATCCCTTAGAAGAAGAAAAATTTCTGTTAAGAAAAATTTCCTAAGTACTCGAGTAGTTCTTTACTTACTCGAGTAAGTTACTGAATTCATACTCGAGTAATAATACTCTTACTCGAGTAGATAAGATGTATCTCGAGTAGTTACATCAACTACTTGAGTAGTTCCCTTTCTTCTCTCGAGTTTACAGAAAATCTCTTACTCAAACTTTTCTAAGTTTAATACTCGAGTAGTACTATATAGTACTCGAGTAGTTTCATCTATATACTTGGGTAGCTGAATTCTGACTCTCGTGCAGTTCTCACTTACTCGAGTAGTCTAAGTCATGGACTCAAGTAGTTCATCTACTACTCGAGTAGTCCAGTGTTTACACTCGAGTAATCCAGAATTCCATTCCAGAAAATTTATATAAGTGAATTACTCGAGTAGTTCATGTTATATACTCGAGTAGTTCCTTTTGTCTCGATTAGTTCATGTTATATACTCGAGTAGTTTTTTGTGTCTCGAGTAGTTTATTTTGTATACTCGAGTAGTTCAGTTTTCCTGTTCCAGAAATTTTCTAAGTGTATGACTCGAGTAGTCTCTTATATACTCGAGTAGTTCATTCTTATATACTCGAGTAGTATTTCTTTTACTCGAGTAATATACTCCACCTCTCGTGTAAGTACTAAAGTACTCGAGTATATTATTTTTGTTACTCGAGTACCTGATTCCTTTTTACTCGAGTAGTTGACTCCATGTACTCGAGTAATCATCTCTCTTTCTCCCGAGTAGTTTTTCTCATGTACTCGAGTAATCATCTTCTACCTAGTCGAGTAGTGCTGCATATACTCGAGTAGTCTACTGCATCTCGAGTAATTTACTTTGACTTTTCCGAAAATTCTTTAAGTCCAAACTTAACGGTCATATTCATAAACTCTAATGTGATTGATCCACGTGTCTTTCTCAAAATGAGTCAATTAAGTCTAATCTTTTCTGATCCTATAAAAGGTCTTGTCTAAACCGACAAACCCTAACTAATTATTCAAAGATTATTTTAAGAGATTTTGCAGCCATACACTCTCAAAAGAATTCTGTCTCCTCTTTCTCTCTCCAAGTACGAAACTCGCCGCTGCCACCATCGCAGATTTTCGACAGGCTAGGGTTTCACCTTTTTGAGGATTCAGATCAAGAAGACTCTACAGATCGAGATCTCCGCTCAACGCTTCATCTTCTAATTCGATCGTGTAAAGTCAAGAAGTCCAGATCTGATATTGCCAAGGTTTTCTTCACCATTCTGATAAAGCCGAAAAGTCTAGAAGAATAAGATCCAGGACGATTTCTTGCAGATCTCACAAGGATTTACTGTTTGTATTTCTTTACAAGTTTATTTCATTATTGTAGGAGAAGTTTTCTCCGAGTGTAGGAGTTTTTCAACTCCGAAATTTTAGGAAGTTTTGCCTTCCGAGTGTTGATTCAGTTTTGTGGATCGAGTTTGTAGGAACATTATTCCGAGGGTAGGATTGATTTCCAATCCGAGATAGTGGAGTAGCCGAGTTTAGTGTATTGCTAGATCGGTGAGGGAAAGTGGATGTACCCAAGGTTGGGGAACCACTATAAATCTTGCCTCGTCTTTGTTTGCTTATTTGGTAGATAGATCTGTGCATTGGTTTGAGATTTTTTTATTCCGCAAAAAGATGCACAACTCACCTATTCACCCCCCTCTAGGTCATTTAGGTTGACAACTATTAACTTTCAATTGGTATCAGAGCGAGGTTGATCGTTAAAAGGTTAACACCTTGATCAGATCCTTCAATAGTTGTCATTTGAGATCTACCAAAATGGATAAGGCTAAAGATTTTGCCAAGCTTCCTTTGTGCAACAAAAATAATTTTCCCATGTGGAAAGAGAGAATCAAGTTCTTCATGGAAGCTGTGGATCCAAGGATCTTCATGATAGTTGAAGAAGGTCTTTATATGCCCATGACCATCTCCACTATAGATCCAACCAAGCAAGTCCCAAAGAAACCTATTGATCTAGATACGGATGAGATTGCACTAGTCTCATTAGACAAAAATGCAAAAAATATCATAGCAAGTGCAGTCGATGATTCAATGCTGCAAAACCTGATACACTACCAGTCTGCAAAGGAGATATGAGAGTCATTAGTTACCTTGATGGAAGGTACAGAAGAAGTGAGGGATGATAGAAGATCCCTTCTTAATCAGAAGTATGAAGCTTTCCGACAGGGAAACAAAGAGACCATTGCTGACACCTTTGAGAACTTCTTCAAGATAGTGAATGGGCTAAGGTCTATGACAGAGTCTTCACTATTGGAGAATTGAACGATAAGTTCTTGAGATCCCTGACTATGGAATGGGATAACAAGGTCTGTGCTATAAGGGAGTTTGGAAAACTGGCCGAGACAGATCCTCAGAATCTCTTCGGGAAGTTTATGTCATATGAGCTTCAACTCAACACCAGAAAGGCTGAAGAAGAGAAGAGCAGGTCTACATTCAAAGAAACGTTTGTTGCTTTAAAGGCAGACACCTCTAAGAAGTCCAAGGTTGTTCCTCCTACTCCAGCACTAGAAGTTAGTGAAGAAGAAACCTCAGAGCTAAGCACCTCAGGCTCTGAACTATCAGAAGGAGAGTTCTCACCACTCTCTCGGCAGTTCAAGAATTTCTTGAACAAGTAGAAGCAATGGAAAGGCAAGGATGCCTCCTATAGAAGATCACGACATGATGGTGATCGGCAAAGAAAAGGCTCAAGTAGGCATGACAGGTATAATACTAAACAGAACAAACATGTTTCTATTAACATTATTTGTTATTGTTGTAATAAGCCAGGACACGTCATCGCTGACTGCCCTCACAAGAAGAAGGAGGGTGGTAGAAGAAAAGAAAAGAAGTCCTCGTATAATAAGAAGAGGACAGAAAAGAGCTTGATGGCCAAAAAGGGCAAGACTCTTAGTGACTCTGACTCATCTTAGCCGAGTGAAGAAGAAGAAGCCTATTTTGGACTCATGACTCAAACTGATGATGAACAAGAGCCCCAGTTCACAGGGAAGGTAAACTCTCACACTCCTCTCTCTGATTCTGAAGTTTCTGAACATGATTGTGAGGATAGCTCTTCTGACTATGAGTTTGAACTCATGGCCCGGTATAAGGTGTTAATCAAAGCTTACGACAAATGTCGCCGAGTTGTGAAAACTCAGGCTAAAGAGATAAAGTCTCTCAAAGATGAAGAGAGCATCTTGAGAGAGAAAGTCGCAAAGACTGACTCGCTCAAAGAGAATTTCAATAATGCTATTGAAGAATATAACAAGGCTCTTGAGCACCTTGACCTCAAAGAGAAAATCATCAAGGAACTGGAAGCCCAACTTGCTGCTTAAAAGAAACTAGTTGAATGTTTCTCGAAGCCCAAGACAGTTCTTCCATTCGTTGCTGAATTCTCAACTAAGGCCAAGGGTGCTGGACTAGGCCATGAAGAACCTCCTAGTAAGCCTTCTAGGAGAAATAAGGCTCAACGAAATAATAAGGCCGCCAAAAATGCCTTAGCCAAAGAGAAGGGGAAAGCCCCTCAAGATCAGACCACGTTCAAAAAGGTTATATTTCCTTCAAATAAGTTTGATCTTGACTCATCCTACAGAGACTTTGCTAGGCCTACCTATGTAGAGCCAAAGTACCACTATCAAGGATGGACTCGACCCAGAAACTTTGGCGAAAGTGTCTTTAAAGCACCTTATGAAGAAGTGATTCTTCAAAGCTATGGACCTTTCAATCATGGTCATAACTTCAAGAAGGCACCAAAGGCAAAGCCTGTTATAGAAAAGCCTGTAAAGGAGAAGAAGCCATGTGATTGCCATCATCATGAGGCTTCTTCCTCAAAGAATGCTCCCCTGCTAGACCTCATTTCCAAAAGGCCAAGCAGGAGAACATAAGGCGAAGATACAACAGATTTGACTGTTGGTGTTGTGGCAGAATTGGTCACTTTGCCATTAATTGTTGGTTTAATCCCAGAAATGCTGCAACCGCACATGTTGGCAATATGAGGAAGACCACTCTTAATGCTAATATTCGTAGGGGGAGTGTTCTAACCCGAGACCAAGGACCCAAACGTATTTTGGTTCCTAAGGCTAACTGATTGTGATTGCAGGAATGTCCAAAGACCAACAAAACGACAATCTAGTATTTGGATAGTGGATGCTCTCGGAATATGACCGGGACAAGAAGCCTAATTCAGAACTTTACTCCAGTTGTGAACGGACCAAAGGTCATCTTTGGAGGTTCAGACCGTGGAATTACTAAAGGATACGGTATGATTACTAACGGTAATGTATCCTTCTCAGATGTGTCCTAAATTGAAGGATTGGAACATAACCTAATAAGCATAAGCCAACACTGTGATAAAGGATACATAGTTGAGTTTCACACTGATAAGTGCTTGATAAAATCTGTTGATAATATGGAAAAGATTCTATCCGGCACTCGAAGCAGAAACATTTTCTGTTTAAATTTCATTTGTATAGATTCTTCGACACCATTGTGTTTTTTAGCAAAAGATAGTGCATTTCTTGGTGACCAATGGCATAAGAGACTAGCACATATTAATTACAAAACTATTAATAAATTATTTTCAATGAACTTAGTACGTGATTCCCCAAATGTCAAGTACGTCAAAGATAGACCTTGTCATGCATGTGTAAAAGTCAAGCAAACAAGAGCTATCTTTAAAAGCATTATTGGCAAGGATTCTAATAGAGGTCTTCATCTACTGCATATGGACTTGTTTGGTCCACTGCAAATTATAAGTTTGGGAGGTAAGGATTATACATTGGTAATTGTTGATGATTACTCGCGCTTTGCGTGGGTGTTCTTTCTGAAACACAAGTCAGGTACCTTCAACATCTTTACTAATTTTGTCAGGCAAGTTCAGAACGAGTACAACTGCTCCATAGTCAAAATCAGAAGTGACAATGGAACAGAGTTCAAGTCTGAGGCCATTACAGAATTTTGTGAAAGCTTAGGTATCTTTAATGATTTTTCCTCTCCTCGCACTCCTCAACAAAATGGAGTGGCCGAGAGAAAGAGTAGAACACTCATAGAGACCTGCAGGACCATGTTGAGTGATGCTTCACTTCCGGAATATTTTTGGACTGAAGCCGTCAACACTGCATGCCGCGTGCAAAATCGAGCCCTCATAAACAAAAACCACGATAAGATACCTTACGAACTTCTGAAGAGCAGGAAACCAACAGTCTCATATTTTAGAAATTTTGGCTGTAAATGCTTCGTGCTCAACAATGGCAAGTATCATACTACAAAGTTCAGCTAAAAGAGTTTTGAAGGTATTTTTATAGGTTATAATAGTCATAGTAAGGCATATAGGATATTTAATAGAAAAACCCTGGTGGTAGAAGAATCGATACATCTTGTATTTGATGAGACGAGTTTGCTGCAAAGCAACTCTTCTAGTGTGCTTATTGAAGATGCAGGTGCAAAGCTGAAAGAAATTAGCTTGGATGAACCGTCTGAAGACAAAGGTGAAAAGTTCATCAAGATCACCACTTCAATCCCTATTGGAGAGGCTGATGATCAAGATGAAGAAGTCATCCAAGATGAAGAAGTCACTCCGGTGATAGAAGATAATCCAGATGCAAGGACTGTAGAGCTCAGACATCTAAAGGATCATCCCATGGACCAGATCATAGGAGATCCCCGAGATGGTGTCAAAACTCGTAGAGGTACAACTAATGAGAATCTATATTTAAGTTTTCTCTCGCAGGTTGAACAAAAGAAGTTTGAGGAAGCAAACTCAGAAGCATCGTGGATAATGGCGATGGAAGAAGAACTTAACCAGTTCAAGTGCTACAAAGTATGGAAACTTGTTCCAAGACCCAAAGGTAAGAACGTCATCAGAACAAAATGGGTCTACAGGAACAAGATGGACGAGGATGGAACGATTGTGAAGAACAAGGCCAGAGTTGTCGCAAAAGGTTATAGTCAAGAAGAAGGAATCGACTTCGACCAGACGTACGCTCCAGTGGCAAGGCTGGAGGCAATAAGGTTATTTCTATCAAATGCTGCACTCAAAGTCTTCACTGTCTATCAAATGGACGTGAAGTCTGCCTTCCTTAATGGTAACATAAAGGAAGAGGTGTATGTGGAACAACCTCCAGGTTTCATTTATTCTAACTTTCCTGATTAGGTTTATTTACTGCACAAAGCATTATATGGTCTGAAACAAGCTCCTCGAGCTTGGTATGAGACGCTATCTAGCTTTCTACTTGAGAATAAGTTCACAAGGGGAAAGATAGATAATACATTATTTCTTAGGGAAATTAAAGGCAAGATTTTACTAGTGCAAATCTATGTCAACGACATTATCTTTGGCTCTACTGATGACAACCTCTATAAGAAGTTTTCAAAACTTATGAAAAGGAAGTTTGAAATGAGCATTATGGGCAAGCTGAAGTATTTTTTAGGGCTTCAGGTGAAACAATATGAAGATGGAATTTTTATCTCGCAGACCAAATTCACTAAAGAGCTGATTAAGAAATTCGGAATGGAGAACGCAACCTCGATGAGAACTCCAATGGGTTCAACAATGTTTCTGGACAAGGAACAGAAGCATTATTGGATCCTTGATCTACTTTACTGTAAGTAGACCTGACATAATGTTCTCAACATGTGTCTGTGCTAGATTTCAGGTGAACTCTAAGGAATCTCACTACGCTGCTGCGAAGCGGATTTTGAGATACCTTAAAGGTACACCAAATCTTGGCTTATGGTATCCAAGAAGTAATGATAGCGAACTAATAGGTTTTTCAGATGCAGATTTTGCAGGGAGCAAAGACGACAGGAAAAGCACTTTAGGGACATGTCAATTCTTTGGAAGAAGACTTATCTCCTGGACTAGCAAGAAGCATAACTGTGTAGCAATTTCAATGGCTGAGTCAGAGTACATCTCTACAGGCTGTTGTTGTGCGCATTTAATTTGGATAAAGAATCAGTTCGAAGACTACAACATGAAGTTTGAAAAGATTTCATTGTTTTGCGACTCCTCCAGCGCAATAGCAATAGCCAACAACCCAGTCTCGCACAGCCGGACAAAGCATATAGAGCTAAGGTATCACTTCATCCGGGAGCATGTGGAGCATGAGGACATAGACCTTCAATATGTCCCTATAGATAGGCAAATTGCAGACATTTTCACGAAGCCGCTGGACGAGACCAAGTTCTCATTCTTCAAAACAGAACTTGGGATGCTCAACAAAGAAGACTAGAAGAAGCTAGACTTTCAAGAAGGCTCAAGGCTCAAAGATGGAATTGGACAAAAGAGCTGAAGCAACCAAGGTGAAGATTTGTGAAGAAGTTGGACTCTTCAAAGAAGATACTATTACCAAGCTATCTGTTGAAGTCAGAAAGGGGGAGAAAATGGTAAATGATTTCTAGAAAATTTTCATAGTTCCTTTGCTTGCTTACACTGCTTGATTACTTAGCATTATTTTTATGTCCATAATTCACCATAGTGTAAAGGGTTCTGAATTCCACAAATAGGGGGAGATTGTTGGGTATTGTATCCACACTAACCCAGATTTGATGAAGTCACCCTTGAACTAAGATGAATTAAGTTATATTTGATGCTTGATTTGAGTTATGTGTTTGCAGGATTCTAATGGGAAGTGTAGACCAATGTCAGTCTACAATGGGTCACCAAACATAGGACCATACAATGTAATCCCTCATTGTGTGTTCCAAAGTGTTGACTCATGTGTGGCCTCTCTATTGGGATACACTTCATATTCAAGCTCTATGACTATGTGAAAATACTTGATGCTGGTCATCCCTTAGAAGAAGAAAAATTTCTGTCAAGAACAATTTCCTAAGTAAAGTACTCGAGTAGCTCTTTACTTACTCGAGTAAGTTATTGAATTCATACTCGAGTAATAATACTCTTACTCGAGTAGATAAGATGTATCTCGAGTAGTTACATCAACTACTCGAGTAGTTCCCTTTCTTCTCTCGAGTTTACAGAAAATCTCTTCTCAAACTTTTCTAAGTTAAATACTCGAGTAGTACTATATAGTACTCGAGTAGTTTTATCTAAATACTCGAGTAGCTGAATTCTAACTCTCGTGTAGTTCTCACTTACTCGAGTAGTCTAATTCATGTACTCGAGTAGTTCATCTACTACTCGAGTAGTCCAGTGTTTATACTCGAGTAATCCAGAATTCCATCCCAAAAAATTTATATAAGTGAATTACTCGAGTAGTTCATGTTATATACTCGAGTAGTTCCTTTTGTCTTGAGTAGTTCATGTTATATACTCGAGTAGTTCTTTGTGTCTCGAGTAGTTCATTTTGTATACTTGAGTAGTTCAGTTTTCCTGTTCCAGAAATTTTCTATGTGTATGACTCGAGTAGTCTCTTATAAACTCGAGTAGTTCATTCTTATATACTCGAGTAGTATTTCTTTTACTCGAGTAATATACTCCACCTCTCGTGTAAGTACTAAAGTACTCGACTATATTATTCTTGTTACTCGACTAGCTGATTCCTTTTTACTCGAGTAGTTGACTCCATGTACTCGAGTAATCATCTCTCTTTCTCCTGAGTAGTTTTTCTCATGTACTCGAGTAGTCATCTTCTACGTAATCGAGTAGTGTTGCATATACTCGAGTAGTCTATTACATCTCGAGTAATTTACTTTGACTTTTCCAAAAATTCTTTAAGTCCAGACTTAACGGTCATATTCATAAACTCTGACGTGATTGGTCCACGTGTCTTTCTCAAAATGACTCAATTAAGTCTAATCTTTTTTGATCCTATAAAAGGTCTGTATAAACTGACAAACCCTAACTAATTATTCAAAGATTATTCTAAGAGATTTTGGAGCCGTACACTCTTAAAAGAATTTTGTCTCCTCTTTCTCTCTCCAAGTACGAAACTCGCCGCCGCCGCCATCGCAGATTTCCGACTGGCTAGGGTTTCACCTTTTTGAGGATTCAGATCAAGAAGACTCTACAGATCGAGATCTCCGCTCAACGCTTCATCTTCTAATTCGATCGTGTAAAGTCAAGAAGTCCAGATCTGATATTGCCAAGGTTTTCTTCACCATTCTGATAAAGTCGAAAAGTCTAGAAGAAGAAGATCCAGGTTGATTTCTTGCAGATCTGACAAGGATTTACTATTTGTATTTCTTTACAAGTTTATTTCATTATTGTAGGAGAATTTTTCTCCGAGTGTAGAAGTTTTTCAACTCTGAGATTGTAGGAAACTTTGCATTCCGAGTGTAGATCCGGTTTTGTGGATCGAGGTTGTAGGAACATTATTTCGATGGTAGGATTGATTTCCAATCCGAGATAGTGGAGTAGCCGAGTCTAGCGTATTGCTAGATCGGTGAGGGAAAGTGGATGTACCCAAGGTTGGGGAACCACTATAAATCTTGCCTCGTCTGTGTTTGCTTGTTTGGTAGATAGATCTGTGCATTAGTTTGAGATTTTTTTATTCTGCAAAAAGATGCACAACTCACCTATTCACCCCCCTCTAGGTGATTTAGGTTGGCAACTATTAACTTTCAGGGTGTCACCTCTCTCCTATGAAGATCTGATGGAGAGGGCGGCTAGGGAAGTCAACGTTTAGGCATCAAACCCTGAGTTTGCAAAGAAGTTGGCCAGGTGGGCCATGGAGGAGGAGAAGGGGCCAGGAGGTGGCCGAGGTCAGGAGGTGAGGAGAGCCTAACATCGGTAGAGGGAGCAGCAACAGCTGCAGCCCAGGTGGGGGAGACAGGAGCTGATCAACCAGCTTAGCTGGAGGTAGCCAGAGTACCAAGGCCAAGTTCTGTGGAGAGGTTTCCACGAAGGAAAATACCGCTAGGGGGCCAGAGTTAGTGAAAGTTATTTAACTAAAGGTTAGCTAAACACCTAGAGGGGAGGGGGTGGATAGTTCTTTGAGATTTAATAAAATCTTTTACTGAATTCAAGTTGTTCTAGCTGGAGCATGTCCTTAAATCCTGCAATAACAAAGAAAAGCAAGCACATAGCAAACACAGAGATTTATAGTGGTTTCCCAATTGGGAACATCCACTTTCCTTCCCACCTATCCAACTTATTTGTTAGACTCGGCACAAACTCCTCCACTATGCTCCTCAGAGCTTACACCTCAGGCCCTCAGCCTATTACACAGATTCTTCACAAAATCCAACTCAGAACCACAAGGGTTCCTACCTCAGATCCCTATAGGACACATACATCTTAGTGATCCACTGATCACCTACCTCCGCCTTATTTCTAAGGCCTACAACTCAGGCTCTCCAGCCCTACAGCTTCAGGCATACAACCCTACTCTCAGAGTGCTGCAACACTCCTATAACTCAGTACCCTAACAAGGTACCTACAGCTCAGCCTCCTCAAAGGACTTCAACTCAGTGACATACTTGTCACCTACAGCTCAATGACTATCCAGTCACCTACCTCAGGCACAAGGCCCTACACTCAGGCTGGGAGGACAGCCATACCTCAGATCCACACTTGGATCCTACCTCAGAGAGCAACACTCTCATACCTCAGGCAATAAAGCCCTATAGCTCAGATCCACACTTGGATCCTACCTTAGTGCACCAACATGGCACCTACCTCAGTGACAAATTTGTCAACTACCTCAGACATAAAGTTCCCTACACACAGATTCAGATCTAGGGAATCCTACAGGAAGTTAATACAAATTGTTTAAGAAAAACAAAAACAACTTACTCACAGAAGTATGTCTGAGTCAAATTTACTGGACTGAGTAGATATCAGTCCAGCCCACTTGTTATGGAAGGAATCAGTCTTCTTTTACAGCTCACACTTTTCTTCTACACAGATGAGCAGCTACCAGCTTGCTAAAGAGATGAATCAGCTACTCTGTTCTTATGAGAACATACTTGCTGAACTTTGAAGTGCTTCTGCTATCTTTCTTTGCCTTCAGGCTAACTTGGCTAGACTTTAGCTTTCAAGCTTGATGGGAAGACGATGTCCAACCGGCTCTTTCTATTTCTCTTTCTATATTTTCTGCGTTTGATACTTGTGTATTCGTTAACCCTAATCCCTTTATAGTTTCCTTTTTATATACTTTGATTTGAATCAACGACATAATAGAATTTTGGCCCACCAAGGACTGGTGAGCGCCATCTCCATCCGAAAGGAACAAAACATCTTTCGGTGTAGCAGCAGCTTTCCCGCAACGGCTTCCTGCAATTTGGACTTTGATGACGTCAGTAGTGGTCATCAACATCTGGACTTAAAATTTTTTCCAAAATTCCATCAAGCGTTGAGTGATGTTAAGACACTCAAGGCCATCAGCCTTGGCTCTCAGCGCTTCTGGACTTAGAAATTTCCCTGGCTTTGTCTCAGCGGTTTTGTCTCGACGGTCTCAGCGGTTTTTTATAATTAGCTGAGATATGCCTTTGTCTCAGCGCTTTCTTCTTTTTAGCTGAGACAAGTTTCTGTCTCAGTGGTATCTTCACAGCTGTCTTAGCAGTTCTTGCTTTTAACTGTCTCAGTGCTTCCTTCTTCATTAGAAGCATTGAGTGAACCTGCCTCACTCAACGCTTCTGGACTTAGAAAAAATTTAGCTAGTTTTCTCTCAGCTTTTTTACCTCTTAACTGTCTCAGCGCTTCCTACTTTGTTAGAAGCGTTGACTGAATCTGCTTCACTCAACGCTTCTAGACTTAGAGAAATCCAACCAGTTTTGTCTCTGCTGACTCAGTGGTCTCATTGTTATCTTCTCAGCTGTCTCAGCTATCTCAACGCTATCTTCTCAGCTGTCTCAACTGTCTTAACTGTCTCAACTATCTCAGTAGTCTCAATGCCTTCTTCTCAGTGGTCTCAGAGCTTTTAACTTAGATAGATTTTATGGCTTTAGCTGCGTTCAATAATCCGTGGGCTGAACTCGACGAACTTTAATCTTCTCAGCGGTCTCAACGCCTTCTTCTCAGTGGACTAGGTGTTTTTTGCCTTCGTAAATATTTCTCTGGCCTTCTCTTGACTAGTGTTGAGCTGAGCTCGACGAACTCCAAACTGAGCTCGATGAATTTTGAGTTTACTGCCAAACTCATTTTCTTCACATGTCCAATCATGGAATACATGTATACATGAACTAGTGCACACATCAAATACATTATGCCCCTTAGCATGAATGGAGATGACTCTTTAAATTCTGAGAAACATTGTAGGGCACAATTCCCAACAATCTTCCCTTATTTGAAGAAGGCAGAGCACACATCCATGTTAAGGTGTATCAACACAAGAAATATGATGGTAGTTCAATGAAATATTATCATGACAACTAGCCATCCCAGAACAGGAAAACTCCCCCTAGATGAGATGTCTTAACACTATGATTGACAGATTAATGTTACAGGTTAATTTACAATTATTTACAATATGATGGTATAATTAACAACACAAGCTTTATTAATCATTTACAAGGTAAACATTATGATCAAGTTGAACCTAATCATTAACTTAGCCAAAAAATAACATCATACTTGTGATTACAGGATTTTTATGAACGAATAGCATATTTATCAAACACTGATATACACAGAGGGTTGTATTATATATTTATCATCTCAATATGGTCAGGTCCAAAACATATTAATTTGATTGATAAAGATTTGAAATTTTCACACTGTTGATGATCATTACATGACATAAATAAGACAGAATAAAAAAACTGAAGTCTTGCGGTCTTTTATAAGTTAGTCTTTGAATAACTTTCACCAGCATCCTTTGTTACAACAGTCTTCTTCAAGTATACAGTTTTGTTCTTCTTCCTCTTGAAGTAAAGGAATGTCTTTGGAATATATCTGGAAGGTATTTTTTTGGGGTTGCTCTTCCTTACCAGATTCTCCTTGAATACTCTTTATCTTAGGGAATTTTTTTCCAAATATTTTATCCATTCCTCAAAAGGATATACACTATCAATATTCTTTAGGATTTTTCCATGGCTTACCCAAGCATTGAAAATGATGGATTCAGAGGATTCACTAAGTTGTTCATAGTCTGGATCATCTCTTGTTCGATATTGTATCCACATTAACCCAGATTGGTGAAGTCACCCTTGAACTAAGATGAATTAAGTTGTATTTGATGTTCTGTTTAAGTTATATGTTTGCAGGACATTATTGTTAAGTGTAGACCAATGTCAGTCTACAATGGGTCACAAAACACAGTGTAATGACTCCATCCGTTCTTATAGTATATAATAGAAGGTCCGGCCTGTGCCCTACACCATATACCACAAAACAGGCGGCGAAGCCACGGAGTGATACCAGAGTTGTGCATCCTAACTCATAGCATTCTAGCGGAAGCTATCACACGAACTGATCTTCAAACATGAATGTCCACCATATAAATCTCCACATTGATATATAAACAGGAATGTTCATCAAATACAAAGTCAGTTGGCCTTATGGCCTTACAGTTATTCTTTTACAACATTGGTTCCCAAACATTGGCACGCAGGCCGGCCACATATAAACAAAACACAGCATTTTAAGATTAGCCTTCAAGGGCTAGCAGCAGCAACAACAACAACAACAACAGCAGGGACTTCAAACTTTATGTGTCCCGCTTGGTTCTCCAACACCTATACAGGGACAGCCCACCCAACGGTGGCAAACAAGGCAACGTTCAGCATTCAGCTGAACAAATTATAACGACCCAACCCTTTTCTCGGGGCAGTGATATTCCTTCCCTGCAGGCATAGCAATTCACATGCATATATATATATATATATATATATATATATATATATATATATATATATATATATATATATATATATATATATATATATATATATATATTCATCACATATTGTGCACTCACGAACAAACATTCCATCACAATCACCAGCCACGCGGCCCGACGATCAGTGCGCTCAGGGCACATTCTTGGTGTACCGTCGAACCAGGTTCCCACCACCGTATCAGGGCCGAAACCCAACGACAAAAGTTGAGCATTTACTCCATGGCGTGCAGCCGGAGATTTTAGTCTTAATGACCCGGGATTGGCCCGTAGCCCCCCATGGTGTCGTGGCGCGCATGCCTAAGACTCTCGCTATGCGCTCCAACAGACTGCACCTTCAGGTCTCACGTTGGACGGACATAACACAGGTCGGATCAGCCACCCCTCATTGCTCAAGTCGCATCAAGCCGTAAGAGCTCTTCTAGCTCATACAAAGCCATCATGTCCTCGCAGGACTGGCTTCACAATCACAGGTTAGCTAGGTGCCACGCTAAGCGGTTGCGACAGAACTCATTTTCCATCCCTAGCTCTAACCAGCATTTGTGGGTATTTCCTGGGCATTCATGCCAGTACTTCCTACTACTACCCTTCACAGGCACAAGCCACCAAGCATCACAAATATCAAGGGTATTTTCCTGGATCTCCAATCCAGTACTTCCTGCTACTGCCCTTCACAGGTACAACCCATGAACATCAAACATTACACGGGTATTTTCTGAACTTCCAATCCAGTACTTCCTGCTACTACCCTTCACAGGTACAGCACATCCAACATCACAAGCATCAAGGGTATTTTCCTGGAATACCAATCCAATGCTTCCTGCTACTACCCTTCATAGGTACAACCCATCCAACATCACAAGCATCAAGGGTATTTTCCTGGACTACCACTCCAGTACTTCCTGCTACTACCCTTCACAGGTCTAACCCATCGACTCCTTAAACTACACATTTCATCGTGGATTCTTCTCCGGTGCGTATATGCAACATCACCAATCCAGACCAATCTGTCCAGATGGGCTTCACACATCATGCATATTCCGTACTCCATTTCCTGATCAATATGCCAAATTAGTGGGGATTCCAAGAATCAACCCAAGGGAACCCTTCACAAGCCACCCTCTGGTGGGGGAATCCATGTATATGACAAAACAGAAGCCTTCACATGATGAGGAAGAAAGATCATTACCCTTGACGATTGTTTTGGCACCATGAACTCCTAGTCGGCTGAACAGCACTGCAACGGCCTTGCCTCCACAACGGTAGCCTCAGATTGTGAACAGGAACTCCGCAGTTCCACCGGTGGCCGGCTCTCCTTCCTCCACCTCCTTCCTCTCTCTAACTTTGTAGAAAGATAGTGGCCAAAAGCAAATGTGCTTTCTCATCTCATTTTGCGGCCTTAAGGAAGCAGGGAGGGCTCACAGCCATTGGATCCCAGCTGAGAAAATGGACGGCCACGATTTTTCCACAATTGATAAATTTTGCCTGACACGGCCTCTGACACTCCCGTGTCACAGGCCGTGTGCCTTAAGCGGCACACAACCGACTCATCCAGACCAGTATATGGCCATATGACACGCCCGCGTCACGGGCCGTGTCACTTGACACGCCTTCAGACACGCCCGTGTCTGTGGCCGTGTACATTAGGCTGCACAAAACGAACTTCAACCCAATCGAGACACGGCCAGTAACACACCCATGGCACAGGCCGTGTACCCTAAGACACACTCGTGTGGTGCCCGTGTTCACCAGGCCTCAAATGTCATGGGCACATCAAGCAAATGACATGGCCAGTGACACGCCCATGTCACCGACCGTGTGCCCTTACACAGCAGCACACACGCCCCAGCTCAACTTCTTCGAACTGACTTTGTCGACCAGAGGAGGACAGATCCTCTGACATGCCCGTGTAAGAGGGAGTGTTCCCTCTTTTTTTTCCGAGAATGGACTTTCATCGAACTCTCATCGGCTGTTCACCCGAGTAGGACACGCCCTGGGACATGCTCGTATCCCAGACCTTGTCATTCAACTTTTCCCAATCCTGGGATTTGGGGTGTTACAACCCTCCCCTCCTTACAAATATTTTGTCCCTAAAATTTGCACACTGGAAGGAAATCAAACACATGATGTTCGAGTCCATAACATTTCATACAACTTGACACACACTGCATAACAGTTACACAAAGGGCTTGGGAAATTCAGCTCGCATGGTCTACTCTCGCTCCCATGTTAGCTCTTCATGGCCGCAATTGTCCCACCGGATGTTGACCATCCCGATTGTCTTGTTCTGCAACTGTTTATCGACACGATCCTCGATCCAAATGGGCCTAACCTACGTCGTTAGCCCATAATCCACCAACACACGATCAGTATCGATCACTTGAGCTGGATCTTTGACGGCTTTCCAAAGCACTGAGATGTGAAACACATCACGTAATCCACCCAAGTCGGTCGAAAGGTCTAACTGATATGCAACTTCCCCAATTCGCTCCACTACTTTAAACAGACCAAGATACCGCGGACTCAACTTTTTCAGTCGTCGAATCCTGGACACGCCTTTGAGGGGTTTGATCTTCAAGTAGACCCAATCTCCCACCGCGAACTCCACGTTCCGGTGCTTGGCATTGTAGTATTTTGCTTGTCGATCCTGGGCTATCAGTAGCCTCTCTCGGATCGTGCGTATCGTCAAGTTCGCTTCATCGACTTCATTACACCTATACACTTTGGATTCGCCTGCTTCTGCCCAAGCTAACGGCATACGACACTTCCGACCATACAATGCTTCAAATGGTGTCATACCGATGCTCGCTTGGTAGCTGTTGTTGTAGGCAAACTCCACCATATAGAGATGATCTTCCCATCTCTTCCCAAAATCCAGGGCGCACATTCGGAGCATATCTTCCATGGTCCTGTTTGTAAGACCCCCTTTTTTTTCTTTTTTTAACATCGGGGTCTTAGGCCCAGAACCACCGCTTTGCGTTGACACCTTTACGCCCTGAAGGGTCATCACCGCAAATTGCCGATTCTACCGGCCAATTCGATCACAGAAAAGCAAGAAAAGTAGAGTAAGCACAAGAGTGGTAAAACTCTAACCAGAAGTCCACAAAATACAATCATATCAGAGTAAAATGTCTCCACGAAGGGAGAGTCCACAAAATATAAACGTACTGAAATAAGGGCTTAAGCCCGATACATCAAATCCTCACTACATAGTCACTCAAGCAGAAGCAAAATAAAACACTACTAAGGTCAGGGGCTCACAGTCCCCGTCGTCTGAACTCCGGTGCTAGACTTCCCCATCTCCAAGCATGCCGACCTGCGGGGATGCTCCTCCATGCTGGGCTCCACGATCCCCTAAATGATGTGGTTCGAAAACCGTTAGTCTAAAAGACTAAGTCCTATCATCCCCCACCCCTTCCCCCATGGCCCCTAGGCACCGGGCGGAGAGGAAGAAAGGGAAGACTTGAAGGTGGAGAGTAATTAAGAAGCAGATGGCAGCGGACCTATACTAGCAATTTTATAGTACATGTGGTAGTAAAGTAAAGTATGAAAGGTAACCCTAACTTATACGGAAACGTATAAGCAAGGGATCTTCTACAAGTCTCCCATCGTATAAAGAGTCCCATACCAATTTATACGTTGGGGTGTCAGTTATTAACAGCAATATATATATAAAGAATTTAACCTTAATTTATAAACTTGCCCACACAAGCTTATAAACCAAGGGGTCATTTTGCAGGCCCTATTGTATAAGCGTCCCATACCACTTATACAATAGGTGATAGGGGTTTTATGCTATGACATGCAAGTGGGTTATGATGCGATCATGCAAGTGCAACTCACCCACCCGACTCTGTGCACACAGACCTTTAGTTCCCCCTTTCTGGAGCCGAACCTCCCAGGATACTTCCGTAGTGGCAGACAGAAGCGGTGGGTTGGGCCTCGCCCAACTCTAAACCATTAAAGCACTACCGGTCAGACCTATCGTACGCCCTAACGGTGGTGCACTAAGCGGACTCCTACGTACTCTTACCGGCTAGCGCACCGGACTTCTGTTGGCGAAGTGCTTACCACACTTGCCGAATCAACGTATTGGCATCGGTGCATCAACACTCCAATACCGAAGACCCACCACCTTTAATCTTATGCACATGCAACCTTATGTATCAGTACCGAGCGAAAGCTCCCCAGACCATCCCGTCTGTCACAAATATCAACCGAGCCAAAGCTCGCCGGGCCATCCTGCCCCTCACAAATATCAACCGAGTCAAACCAACTTCCCGAGATACCGGGGTGTGTTAAAGTGAACCCCTAATTATTCTAGTTGCTCTTTAAGATTTTATCACTCCTACAATTTACGTTAGCCTTGGACTGCTCAAGGTATACCCGTGAAGGGCTCTCGAAGGCACTAGGAACTGCGATGGGATTACGCCCAAAGCTCCCTTTCGCAAGGCACTTACTATTATTGGTTGCTACCCGATTTCCCGACCCTTAATTAATTATACTGAATCTAGCTCTAGTGCATTAAACACTTCCTCCCAACGGGAAGGACGATCTTTCGCCGATCCCGAGCACCACCTAACACTAGTCAACCTCTCACTCTACAAATCCTGTCTTCCAATGATGAACTCCTTTATTTTCCCAAACCAGCAACCTACTGAGGATTCAACTCCCTAAAATTCACTACCCACTCTAGTTCAGTTTCCGCAGTTACTATATGCAGATCACCCTATACTATATGAGATGTATAAAGGAGGTACTCCGGATTTTCTTCAAAATCTCCTATAAAATTCATCAGAGCTCTATCATAACAAATTTAGTCTAAAATCAGAGATCCATAATTTTTCTAATTAATTTGATATTTATTGAATTTTCTTAAATGTTTGGAAATGGGCAATTTTGAACATGAACTATATGATCTACTCAAGTAATGACCACCAAAAACTTTTGAACACTAAATAATAGAGATATATGACTTGATATTAATTTCCATAATTTTCCAGAGAATATTGGACCTCTAATTAATTTATCCAAAATATTTCCCTTAATCATGTGTAAAGAAGGAAGTACCAAAATTATTCTTCAGAAAATTATATAAAAATTACAGAATCTTAATATGGTTCAGAAAATATCATTGTACAAAAATCATAATTTTTGAGGCTTTCTTGACTCCAAAATAAATTAAATTAAATTTTCATAGGAAACCATTCTTAATGAAGCAACCCTTAAAAATAATCATCCAAATATTCTGTAAAAATTCACAGAGCCTTAAAGCATAATAAAGAGTCCTCTGGCTAAATTTCATCAATTTCCAGCAAGTAGTTTTTTTCAAATAAGTTTCTAAGTAAATAATACAAATTACCAATTTGTTAATAAAGTATCCAAAATAATAATCCTAAGTTCATGATAAAATCTCCAAAGCTTGTACTATCTCTAAAAACTACTCAACCCAAATAACAACACTTTTCAAAGAGTTTTTGTGACATTTTCTATCCCTGCAATGTTTGTGCCCTAAGCTATGGTTATGATTTTGAGGGGGTTTAAAGCTTCCAAATTCCTTAAAAATTTGACCAGAGGACCATAATAACAATATGGTCCTCCCTACAAAGTTTCAAGTCAATCCAAAGTCATTTGACCCTCTATTATTCAAACCCTAAAAATCCCCATTAAGGAACTTACATTAGGGTTCTAAGGCTACCCTACACTTAACCACACCAAATTCCATTGGAGTGTGAGTCATACTATAAAACATCAGTGGCCAAAATATCAACCTCTGTTGAGGTGATTTGACCACTCAAAATCCAAAGGGGATGCTTGCCCTATTTAACCCTAAAAGGGGCCAACCTAGGGTTGGATCAATACCTAACCTAAACATCTCCAAATGAGATGAAACTTTTACCAGAGCCCTAGAATGCCCTCTAAGACCTCCCACCCAAATTTGGGCGGATTGTGACGTGTTTAGGACACCTAATTATTTTATTTATAGATTATAAAATATTTCTAAAAACTATAGAAAAATATTTTCCAAAAATTCTGAATTTTGGACAGGCCCTAGGTATAGCTAGGGTGGACTCCCTGCCAAAATTTCAATTAATGTGGACCAAGGATGAAGTGTGGGCACTCAGTTTAATGTCTGCCTAGACCTAGGTGTAGGTCCCACAAAAATGAGTGCCCTGGTCAAACCAGGGACCCAAATTGGGTGAAATCAATTTTAAATAAAACCAAACATCAAGGGCTTCATTTCCTATGTTGGCCACTTTTTCTGTTCTAACATCTAAGTATTTTTAAGAATTAACACCATTAAATACAAAAATCTGTGACATAATGAAATAATCAGAAATATTTATACTACAGTTTTAAATCTGATATGGCACGAATCTTGGCGCAAGATGGACGGGATCCGTTCATCTTATACCTTGTGCCGACGGCCAAGATTTATACTTCCTGGGCCATTTTCAAGCGGCTGTCGCCGGCCATCCAGCCGCCTCCCCGGCCGGCCACCGCCACCATCACCTCCGTTGAGGTGGTGGCTGTCGCCAGGCGGCGTCACAGCCGTCGGAGAGCCCTATTCCCGCGATCCCGAGGGTTGCAATTTTCGGAAAAATCAGGAAATCTTCTCTTTGGATTGGGCTCAATTGAGCCCGAACCATGGCCCTAAAGACTCCTAAGATCTACCCATGAAAGAAGGACAGGAGGAGGACCTTGCCGGCGGCCTGAAGTCGAGACGATCATTGGAAAGCCATCTTTGAAGGCAGCGTCGCTCGGTTTCTGCAACAACACAGTGGGGAGGCTCGGTTTCTTCAGGTAAGGTGGGGGAAATCCTCATCTCGGCCCCCTGGAAGGTGTTTAAAGCATCAGATGGAGAGGGGAGATGCTGGATTATCAATTGCCATTAAGGCCATTAATGGCTACATTCGACCATGATGGAGGGGGCTGAATAAGGCCCTTGGTGGCCAGTGAAGTGGCTGGAAACTTATCCCCTTCCCTAGGGGAGTTGAATCCAGCCATTAAAGGTGGCCTTCGGCCTCCCCTTGGCCGAGCCCCATCCTTCCCCCTTCATCCATTTTTCTCTCTCATCCATAACCATGGAAATGAAGCTCTCTCTCCTAGTCATCAAGTTGACTTGGTCAATCTGGAGGTCTATTGGCAGCCCATCTATACACATTATCTCCTAAAGAAGCCTTATGAGGAGGCTTGAACTTGGGCTAGCCTATTTGGGCTAGGTTGACCCACGGTAGGCTTGGGTTGAACTTGGACTTTTTGACCTTTTTGGTTGCACCTAAAGAGTCTCTGGTGTCCCATTGATCTCTCCTAAGGTCTAGGTAGGGTTGGATAGGGCTGACTTGGCACCTTGGAGGTCACTTGATGTAACGCACCCGATTATTCGATGATGTTATTTGTTTGGGCAACGTCAGATTTATGACGTCGTGGTGTTACTTTTAACGTCGAGTGTTGGATTTGAGTAGTTTTGGACGTGCTCGTCCAGTTTCATCGCAACCCGAGCATTTTTGGAGTCTCAGCACGCAATCGAAGTTTTGGGTTTTGTTTTTCTTCGCCGCATGTTTTGGCGGTTAATATCTCAGGAATGGCTCGTAGGATTTTGGTTTTGACTTCGCCGTTGTGTCCGTAGCTGCAGTTTTCGCCTACGGCGTGAGTTTCATTTAATTCGGTGCGTTTGAGCCTTTGTTTTGATCTCATATTTCTTGTTCAACTACCTGAACACGTTAATTTCTATTTTAATGTCTTGGGCTTGTGTTGAATTCTCGGGAAGCCCTCCTAGGTGTGGGTTTTCGTCAAACCGAGTTTTTCTTCGGTTTTTTTCTTGGCACTGTGTCGGGTTCGACGATCGTCGAGCGGAGCTCGACGATTGTGCTCCTTTTCCTGGGCATTGTTTCGAGGTCGACGATCATCCAGCGGAGCTCGATGATTGTCATTTTCCTGGGCGCTGTGCTGAGGTCGACGATCGTCGAGCGGAACTCGACGATTGTCGTGCTGAGCTCGATGAATTGTCGAGCGGAGCTTGCTGTAGGACTGGCGCTACGCGTTGAGTTCGACGATCTTCGAATTGAGTTCGACAATCAGGCCTTGTGTTCTGCGTTCGACGATTTTCGTATTGAGTTCGATGATTTTCGAACTGAGTTCGACGATCGGGTCCTGCTTTCTGCGTTCGACGATTTTCGAATAGAATTCGTGAGTAATTCTCTAGCAGAACTCGAGTAATTGCCTTATACTCGAGTAATCCCCTTGTGCTGTACTCGTGTAATTTCCTTAGTGCTCGAGTACTCCTTCTCTGTTACTCGAGTAGACGTAATGAACTACTCGGGTAGGTTTCGGTTACTCGAGTAGTTGTGGTGAACTACACGAGTAGGCCTTCGGTTACTCGAGTAGTTGCATTGAACTACTCGAGTAGGCCTTATGTACTCGAGTGGTTGTATTGAACTACTCGAGTAGGTTTTGTCTGATACTCGTGTCACCCTTTCCCCTCTGCTTCGGGAAAACCGGTTCAGCCGAACCCGGTTTATTTTGCTGTTTTTCCTATTATCACCTTTGGTATAAAAACCTTCTTCATCTTCTTCATCCTCTCCGATTATTTTCCTCCCGATCCAGAGCGGCGTGAGCGAGATAGAGGTGGTCCGTCCTTAATCCTTCCGGTGGCCGTTGACGGTGCTCCGGTGCTCGGAATTCCAAACTGATCGTAGATCTGGAAAGCTCTCGTCGAGAGCTGCGCCCTTGTGGTAATTTCTTCCCCATTTCTTGAGATTTTCGCATTAGGGTTTTCCGGCCCTAATCCCCTTTTTGACCCTTTTTGTCTAGATTTCAACTCCTCCCGCAGTCTTTTGGACCGATCTACGACGTGGAGCGATGCAGAGGACTTTTCCGGTAAAACCAAGGCAAGTGGTGGTTTTCCCTCGTTTCTCTTTGTCCGATCTGATGGTAATGACTATACTTTCATGTTCTTTAAATTTTCTGCGCTTATTCTTCCAAATCCTTGTTATGATTAATCGTTTCAACGATCCTTGTTGTTGTAAAGTTTTGTCTTGGAAAGCCTGATCTTGTCTGGTTTTAATTAATTGTTCCTGGTGCGTCTTAATGATGGCTATGCAAGTTTTAGTTTTCGTTATTTAGCGCGTAGAATTTATCTAGGACTGTAATTGCTCCTAGAGGTTGATCAATCGCGTCTCGAATTCGGTAATGTTAAGTAGAATCTGTCGAGCCAAATCTCGACATATTTGTGTTGTGCTTTCTTTGGGTTTCTTAAATGCGGGAGTTAGTGGACGATTCCACCTCCACAGTGTTTGTTACCTTCATTAGTGCCCTGTGGAAGTCTACCTGGTTTTTGGAGAGTATGAGACTCCCTCGCAGTTAGATAAATTATATATCCGTTTGTTTTTTGGTGGTGTGTCCAAGAGTGACCACTTCGCCCGTGTTTTTGGGTGGTGTGTCCAAGAGTGACCACCTCGCCCGTTGTTGTTTTTGGGTGGTGTGTCCAAGAGTGACCACTTCGCCGTGTTTTTGGGTAGAGTCAACCAAAGGTGTCGAATAAAGGTTTTGTATTTTCCTTCTTGTGAAATATTCATGTAGTCACCTTATAGCCTTGTGTATCTGGTGTACCCTTGTGGAACGTGATAAATCAAGGAGGAGCTCTTTTCCTGTTGATGCCCTGTTTACTTTTGTACTTTACTTTAGTGTTTTTGGTCTTGGGTTGGTACCCCTGTTGACCTATGCTTATTTTAGCTTATTACTTTTCCTACCACTATTTGTACCTTCTTGCTGAGGTGTTCTGTTTTTTTTGGAATGCCTCAGGTTCAGAACTGTAGCAGTTAGCAGTACTGGTTTTGGAGTTTTCTGGTGGGAGTGTTGGCCGTGGTTGTTGCCTCGTCATAGCGAGGTAGTTTGTTTAGTTTTACTAGTTCAGACATACTTTTGTTCGTGGGTTCGTGTCAGTTTGTTGGCGCCCACTGGATTGTTAGTTGTTTGATACTTGCAAGCTGCTCATTTCCTTAAATGTGGATGTGGATTACTTGTTCTCTGGGAGAATTTATGTTAGGAATGCATGTTAGGTATTTTCAACTATAAAATCTATTACTATTACTTCATGCGTGGCATAATTTGAAACTCTAACTTGTTATTTTTAGCGACCGTAGAAGCTATCTTTCCTACTATAATAAATTTAGAGTCTTGCATGCCATGAGTTGTCCTTTTGGGACGTTTTTACTCATGTAGGATGTTTAAGTTAATCCAATCAAGTATTTTTCTGCAGCGTATAATATATCTTGATTTGTGGACTAGATGAGCCACTAAGCCGAGGGATACGGCTAACTACTGCACTTAACTGATTTTCCTTAAAATAACTTAAAAAGGAATCTTTCTTCATGTTTAGTTTGGTGTCTGCCTGAGCGTCCGCAGTTATACCCTGCTGACGTGGAATCATGACACGCATTTTCCCTTGCTCTGATAAGCTTTCTTTGCGGTGAAAATTGCGTGGTGTGATAGTTGGTATCAGACGGAGGTTGCTTAACAATTTGTCGAGCAACCTTTCCTTGTTGGTATTAGGTGTTTAACATCATATCATACACACACCGATATGTCATCAGCACGTCTTGGCTGAAGCACGAACACTACACTCATAGCATAACATGAAGTATACAGGGCATATTATGTAGTATGGGATGCATAATATGTGTCTGTATATGGATCCACCACAGGGGCAACATGTGAGGGTTATGTAGTATGGGATGCATAACCTCACCACATGAATGTGACTAGCACGTTTCTTTTGCGTTGCATGAGAATATTATGTAGTATGGGATGCATAACATTTTCATGCGTATGCCGCTCATAACATGCATTAGGTCCTTTTTAGAATGCATAGCACAATCATGCATAGCATAACATTGCATAAGCACAACATGCCAAACTAAAGATTTGCGGGATGACGTATGTACACACATGGTTTTAAATAATAATAAAAAAAGAATAAAGAATACATGCATTCATGTCATAGGCACAAGAGTCAATAGGATGAGAGGATATCATCCTAAGTAGGACATATCATCATTATAAAATCCCAGAGCAAGTCGCAGTATAAGCAAGTGTCTTTTTAGTATGGTCTGAACTAGTCGTGTGGCTTTGTTGTATGCTAGGATTTTTGATGAGTTGTTTGTTTGCCTTTTTAGAAATGCTGCCAAAGCGTCCTGCAACAAGGTCGACTCCCCAGTCAGAGGGAGAGTCATCAGGTGCGCAAAGTGATGCGATTATCGAGGGTCTGCGTCAGAGCAATGAGGCTTTGTCGAGACAAGTGGTAGCGATGCAATCGCAAATTGAGTCTTTGTTGTCTACCGCTCCCGCGCAGTAACCTTCAGCGTAAGATCCCGCCTCGGGCCAAGCCGTGCCCGATACCCCTGCTCCTCTGGTTCCCCCGATGGAGATACCACCAGAAATGAATTTCATATCGCACTTCCAGCGGTTGGGACCTCCCACCTACGACGGGAGTGCTGACTTTATGATTATAGATGATTGGATCATCTCCATCGAGGAGATGTTTTCGTATTCTGGAATTCTAGAAGCCCAGAAGGTGATGATTGCAGCCTATCAGTTAAAAGGTCTGGCAAAGAGTTGGTGGATTCGCGAAAGAGAGAGCATGAAGGAAGGCTGTACTTGGGAATCTTTTAAGAAGATGCTGCTGAAGAAATCTCTACCCTCGATCGAGTAAGACCGCCTGATGAATAACTTCCCGCATCTAAAGCAGAGACAGCTCACCGTGAGCGAGTATGAGATTGAGTTTAGCAAACTGAGAAGGTTTGCTCCTGATTTGGTAGCTTCTGAGGAGGGTAGAGTGAAACGTTTCTTGGGAGGATTAAGAAGCGATGTCCAGCAGTTGGCATACACTTACAAAGGTAAAAGTTATGCCGAAGCAGTGGAAGCCGCTTTAAAAGTGGAGGCGATTGTAAACGCCAAGAACCGCGGTGCTGCGACAATGAAGGAGAAAAGAAAAGGTGTTGAGGATGGTAGCTCCAGGGCATCTGGCCCTTCTTCGAGAAAGAAAAGTAAGGAAGTGTGTAGCTTCTGTGGTCGTCCTGGCCACCCCTACGAAAGGTGATTCAAGAGGACTGCCACTCTGAAGCAGCAGCAAGTGCATGCCATCCAAGGTGCACCTAAGAGAGAGTTTGTGTGCTCGTTCTGTGCAATGAAGGGTCATGAAGTGACTCGTTGCTGTATGAAAGAAATGGTTTGCTTCCAGTGTGGGAAGAAGGGATACTAGAAGCCTTCGTGCCCCCAGGCTCAGTCCCCATTGCAGCCTGCCCCACTTCGAGCTCTGCCACCGCCACCAAACCTGGATAAAGGAAAGAGAAAGTTGAACGTGATGACAACGAGGAAGCCCAAACCTCTACGCAAGTGATATCAGGTTAGCCTCAGTTTAATTTATCCTTGGTAGTTATCGTTGTACCCTAGTTATCGTTCGATTAGGTATGTATGTTACAGTTTTAGGGGAATTTAAGGTGCGGAATAGGTGGGCTAGCGTTCTTTTCGATTCGGGTTCCACCCATTCCTTTGTGGCCCAGAGATTTGTTGATAAACATCGTCTGAGTACGGACCACTTGGGAGGCTCCTTCAATGTCAAGCTCCCTTCCGGTGATTCTGTGATATCTAACCAAGGAGTTCTGAGATTCCCTATTTATCTTGGCAATTTTGTGGCCTTTACGGATCTGATGATTTTGGATCTGTCTGATTTTAACGTGATTCTGGGCATGGACTGGCTGTCCAAGTATGATGCGGTCATCCAGTGCAAGGCTAAGCGATTGGATTTCAGAATGGACAACGGACAACCTATGAGCGTCTATGGATTTCATGACAGAGTCTCTCCTGTCATTTCTGCGGTACGTGCTTGTCGTGCAAAAGAGTCTGGTTGCGAGGCATTTTTGGTTTCTATTTCTGCTCTAGAAATAGCTTTTGTTACACCACGTCTTGAGGATGTCTCGGTGGTGCGAGAGTTTCCAGATGTTTTTCCTGATAGTCTTCCAGGACTTCCTCCCGAAAGGGAGATAGAGTTTGTGATAGACCTCGAACCAGGTACTCGTCCTTTTGCTAAAGCACCGTACCATATGGCTCCGCGTGAGTTGGACGAGTTGCATACTCAGCTCGATGAGTGGCTCAGTTATGGTTTTATTAGACCAAGTACTTCTCCATGGGGTGCTCCTGTTTTGTTCGTCAAGAAGAAAGATGGATCGATGAGACTTAGCATCGATTATAGGGAATTGAACAAGGTAACAATTAAGAATAGATATCCCCTGCCAAGGATTGATGATTTGTTCGACCAATTGCGTGGTAGCTCGGAATTTTCAAAGATCGATCTTTGCTCAGGCTACCACCAGTTGAGGATTCGAGAGGCAAATATTCCCCGAACCGCTTTCCGTTCTCGGCATGAACATTATGAGTTTTTGGTGATGTCTTTTGGTTTAACCAATGCACCCTCGGCTTTCATGGATTTTATTAATCGGGTGTTTAAGGATTTCTTGGACCGATTTGTTATTGTATTCATAGATGATGTCTTGGTGTATTCCCGCAATGTTGAGGAGCATACTCAGCATTTGTGTTTGGTTTTGTCGACCCTGAGGGAGCATAAGTTATATGCGAAGTTGAGCAAGTGTGAGTTCTGGATACCTCAGGTGTCCTTTCTGGGTCATGTGGTAAGCAAGGACGGTATTTCTGTATACCCGACCAAGATTTCTGCTGTAATGGAATGGGAGAGACCTTCTACACCTAAGGAGATTAGGAGTTTCTTAGGCCTAGCCGGCTATTATAGAAGATTCGTGGAAGGATTTTCTGTGTTGTCTGCTCCTCTAACTAGACTTACTCAGAAGAATACTACTTTCATTTGGAGTGATAAGTGTGAAGAGGCTTTTCAAGAGCTGAAGAAAAGATTATGTACTGCTCCGATTTTAACCTTACCTACTGAAGGAGTTGAGTATGTTGTGTATGTTGATGCATCACATATCGGACTTGGTTGTGTGTTAATGCAAGATGGTAAGGTGATCGCGTATGGATCAAGACAACTAAACATCCATGAGAGAAACTATCCTACTCATGATTTGGAGTTTGCTCCCGTAATTTATGCGCTGAAGCTTTGGAGACACTTATTATACGGCGCATTGTGCAAGATCTATACTAACCATAACAGTTTGAAGTACGTCTTCACTCAGAAAGAACTAAATCTGCGCCAGCGTCGGTGGTTAGAATATGTGGCGGATTATGAAGTGGAAATCCTTTATCATCCAGGAAAGGCTAATGTAGTAGCTGATCCCTTGAGTAGAAACACAACTAAGATTTTTAATCTGTCGGTGCAGTCCTTGATAGAAGAATTTTTGTTGATGGATATTGAGGTTGAGAGTAGTACTGTGCCTGCTAGTCTAGAAGCAGAAGAACCCTCATGGATTTCCCTTACTCGAGCACATCAGAAGGATGATCCTAATTTGTTGCATCTCTGGAATAGAACTGTGAAGGGAGAGCTACCTGATTTCTCTGTGGATGAGTTGGACACCTTGAAGTATCAGGGTAGATTTTGCGTCCCCTTCTTTGGCGATTTTCGAGCTAAGATCTGTGTTGAAGCTCATGATTCCAGTGTAGCCTACCACCCTGGTTCCACTAAGATGTATACAGATCTAAAGCAAATTGTTTGGTGGTTAGGGATGAAGAATGACATTGCAAGGTTTGTATCGGAATGTTATACATGTCAGCGTGTTAAGGCTGATAATAAAAGGCCTGGTGGTAAATTGACACCGCTTGATATTCCAAGTTGGAAATGAGAGAGTATTTCAATGGATTTTATCACCGGTCTGCCAAAATCTCCCCGTGGGCACGACTCTGTTTGGGTGATAGTCGACAGATTGACAAAGTGCGCTCACTTTGTTCCATTTAAGATTGGGTACTCGATGAAAAAGATAGCTGAGTTATATCTTGAAGAGGTCATCCGGTTACATGGTGTGCCTGTTAGCATCGTATCAGATCGAAACTCAAGATTTACGTCTCGTTTTTGGAAGATTTTACAGGAGGGGTTGGGTACCGATTTAAGGTATTCCACCGCCTATCATCTGCAGACTAATGGTCAGACGGAAAGAGTAAATCAGATCCTAGAAGATATGATCAGGTGTTATATTCTCGTTAGGGTTTTTCGGCCCTAATCCCTTTTCGACCCCTTTTGTCTAGATTTCAACTCCTCCTGCAGTCTTTTGCCCCGATCTACGACGTGGAGAGATTCAGAGGACTTTTCCGGTAAAACCAAGGCAAGTGGTGGTCTCCCCTCGTTTCTCTTTGTCCGATCAGATGGTAATGACTATACTTTCATGTTCTTTAAATTTTCTGCACTTATTCTTCCAAATCCTTGTTATGATTAATCGTTTCAACGATCCTTGTTGTCGTAAAGTTTGTCTTGGAAAGCCTGATCTTGTCTGGTTTTAATTAATTGTTCCGGGTGCGTCTTAGTGATGGCTATGCAAGTTTTAGTTTTCGTTATTTAGCGCATTAGAATTTATCTAGGACTGTAATTGCTCCTAGTGGTTGATCAACCGCGTCTCGAATTCGGTAATGTCAAGTAGAATCTATCGAGCCAAATCTCGAGATATTTGTGTTATCGTTTCTTTGGGTTTCTTGAATGCGGGAGTTAGTGGACGATTCCACCTCCGCAATGTTTCTTACCTTCATTAGTGTCTTGTGGAAGTATACTTGGTTTTTGGATGTCTGCGGTATATGGTGGAGAGTATGAGACTCCCTCGCAGTTAGACGGATTATATATCCGTTTGTTTTTGGGTGGTGTGTCCAAGAGTGACCACTTCGCCCATATTTTTGGGTGGTGTGTCCAAGAGTGACCACCTCGCCCGTTGTTGTTTTTGGGTGGTGTGTCCAAGAGTGACCACTTCGCCGTGTTTTTGGGTAGAGTCGACCACAGGTGCCGAATAAAGGTTTTGTATTTTCCTTCTTGTGAAATATTCATGTAGTCACCTTATAGTCTTGTCCATCTGGTGTACCCTTGTGGAACGTGATAAATCAAGTATGAGCTCTTTTCCTGTTGATTCCCTGTTTACTTTTGTACTTTACTTCATTGTTTTTAGTCTTGGGTTGGTACCCCTGTTAACCTATACTTATTTTGGCTTATTACTTTTCTTGCCACTATTTATACCTTCTTGCTGAGGTGTTCTGTTTTTTTGGAATGCCTCAGGTTCAGAACAGTAGCAGTTAGTAGTGCTGGTTTTGGAGTTTTCTGGCGGCAGTGTTGGTCGTGATTGTTGACTCGTCATAGTGAGATAGTTTGTTGGTTGTTTAGTTTTACTAGTTCAGACATACTTTTGTTCGTGGGTTCGTGTCAGTTTGTTGGCGCCCACTGGATTGTTAGTTGTTTGATACTTGCTAGCTGCTCATTTCCTTAAATGTGGATGTGGATTACTTATTCTCTGGTAGGATTTATGTTAGGAATGCATGTTAGGTATTTTCAACTATAAAATCTACTACTATTACTTCATGCATGACATAATTTGAAACTCTAACTTGATATTTTTAGCGACCGTAAAAGCTATCTTTCCTACTATAATAAATTTAGAGTCTTGCTTGACATGAGTTGTCCTTTTGGTACGTTTTTACTCATGTAGGATGTTTAAGTTAATCCAGTCAAGTATTTTTCCGCAGCGTATAATATATCTTGATTTGTGGACTAGATGAGCCACTAAGCCGAGTGATACGGCTAACTACTATACTTAACTGATTTTCCTTAAAAATAACTTAAAAAGGAATCTTTCTTCATGTTTAGTTTGGTGTCTGCCTGAGCGTCCCCAGTTATCCCCTGCTGACGTGGCATCATGATGCGCATTTTCCCTTGCTATGATAAGCTTTCTTTGCGGTGAAAATTGCGGGTTGTGACACTTGACCCATGGCAAGGGCACTTTGACCACTTTAGGGCTAGAGTTGACTTGGGTCAACATGACCATTTGGGTTGACCCCAATGGGTCCTTGGTGACTCATTGGTCTCCCCTAAGGTATAGTAAGGGTTATGTAGGGTTACCTTGCACTTTGGAGGTCACCTACTCTTAGTAAGGGCACTTTGACCAGATTAGGGGCTTGAGTTGACTTGGCTCAACTTGGCCTCTAGGGCTGACCCCAATGTGTCTTTAGTGACCCATTGATCTGACTTTAGGGTTAGGAGGGCATGTGTGGGGTCCACTTGGCTTGGGGAAGGTCAATTGACCCTAAGTAGGCTAGTTTGACCCATTTAGGGTTAGGGTTGACTTGGGTCAACTTAGTCTCTTTGATTTGACCCCAATGGGTCCTTGTGGCTCTAATGGGCCTCCCAAAGTGTTTGGGGGTGTTGTGGTAGGGTGCTGGGGTTAAGGTGTAGCCCCATGGTCATCCTAAACTATTATTTAGAATTCTACTATTTGCAGACCATGATGATTTCCAACTTCATGCCTAAGCTCACTTGGTCTTCTTGAGCATCCTAGGGTTTTGTCATGACCTAGTCATGACAAAAACACTCTTAGGGGTCTAGTTGGAAATGGGATGTTACATTGTTGGTCCTCTCAGTCTGGCCATCCGTTTGGGCACGAAAGGCCGTGCTGAATGTCAATTGTTTGCCCAACAGCTGTTGGATTAGCCTCCAATCATTCGATGTAAAGCGCCCATCCCGATCTCTCACGATGCTACGAGGAAAACCATGTAGCCATACGATCTGTTCCACATAGAGCTTTGCCAAACTTTCCACTGCATCGTCCCATTTATTCGGAAGGAAGTGCGCCACTTTTGTCAACCTGTCTACAATCACCCAGATTGAATCATTCACGCATGGAGACTCGGTAACCCGTGCACAAAATCCATTGAAATATCATCGAACTTCCATTTCGGAATCGGCAATGACTTCAAGAAACCGCCAGGCTTCTGGCATTCTGCCTTTACCAAAGCACAAGTCTGGCATTTGTCTACGTAATGAGTTATGTCGTTCTTCAGTCCTGGCCAGCAGAACAACTTTTTCATATCTCTGAACATCTTTGTGCTCCTAGGGTGAATTGAGTACTTCGTAAAGTGAGCTTCGTACATTAACTCTTCCCGCAACTTACCCATACTTGAGAGTCACAACCGGCCATCTTTCCGCAAAAGGCCGTTATCCTAGGAGAATTTTCCCTCTGGCCTGTCCTTGCATAACGTTGGAGACTCTCATCCAGCTCCATTGCTCGTCAAATACTGTACGCAAGGCCATATTTCACCTCCGTCCAGTTCAAACATACATCGGCTGTAGAATTCTTGTCAACACAAGAAATCTCTAACGCTTCTAACTCCTGGATTAGACGTTCATCGTGCTTCTGCAACCAATTGGACCTCGACAGAGCCCTCAGACTGAAGGCATCAACGACTACATTTCCCTTCCCGAGAGTATCATGAATCACAAAGGTGTAGTCCCCAAGGAACTCCAGCCACCTTCGTTGTCGTATATTCAGGTCCTTCTGTTCCAACAAATACTTTAGGATCTTGTGGTCCGTATATATATCCACTTTCACGCCATACAGATAATGTCGCCATAACTTTAGTGCAAAGATCACCGCCGCCAGCTCTAAGTCATGGATGGGATAATTTCGCTCGTGCACGTTCAACTGGCATGAGCCATAAGCAATCAATTTCCCATTTTGCAGAAGAACGCAACCTAAACCGCTCCCTGAAGCATCACTGTAGATTTCAAATCAGCCAGTATTATATGGCGATGTCAACACATGCATCGTGTTCAACCGACTCTTTAGCACTTCAAAAGCTCGCGCACACTCCGGCGTCCAAATGAACTTCCGATCCTTTCTCGTCAGTGTGGTCATAGGCAAAGCAATCTGCGAGAAGTTTTCAACAAACCGTCGATAGTAGCGCACTAGTCCAAGGAAGCTCCTGACTTCGGCCACCGAAGACAACACCGGCCACTCATGTATGGCCCTTTTCTTTGATGGATCCACTACGATGCCCTCTCCACTTACCACATGGCCTAGGAAAGCCGCCGACGATAGCCAAAACTCGCACTTCGAGAACTTGACATAGAGCTTATTACGTCACAAAGTATGCAACACCAACCGCAAGTGGTTTGGGTGATCTGCTTCAGATTTTGAATACACCAAGATATCGTCAATGAACACAATCACGAATAAGTCCACGTACTCTCGGAACGTCTGGTGCATCAGATCCATGAATACCGATGGTGCATTGCACAACCCAAACGGCATTATCGTGAACTCATAGTGATCGTAACGTGTTCCAAATGCGGTCTTGGGAATGTCTCCTTCCCGTATCCTCAACTGGTAATACCCAGAATTCAAATCTAATTTAGAGTAGACGGTTGATCCCACCAGCTGATCGAACAACTCATCAATCCGTGGAATCGGATACTTGTTCTTTTCTGTCAGCTTATTCAGTTTGCGGTAGTTAATACATAACCGCAAGCCACTGCCTTTCTTTTTCACAAACAGAAAAGGTGCGCTCCAAGATGACATACTTGG
This sequence comes from Platanthera guangdongensis, assembly GCA_039583875.1. Taxonomy (NCBI): domain Eukaryota; kingdom Viridiplantae; phylum Streptophyta; class Magnoliopsida; order Asparagales; family Orchidaceae; genus Platanthera; species Platanthera guangdongensis. The sequence goes on from CM077150.1 coordinate 90,968,384, forward strand.
GCGTATATATATCCCTGCTCCAGCAACTCTTGCAATTGGATTTTCAACTCAGCTATTTCCTTTGGCGCGACGTGATATGGCGAGCGGGCCACAGGTTTCGCACCTGACACCAGCTCGATCGTGAAGTCAATCTCCCGCTGGGGTGGTAGCCCAGGATGATCCTTAGGGAACACATCTGCAAACTACAAGACAACCGGAACATCGTTCACACCGGCCTTGGGATCAACAGCCTGAATCAGCGTGAAGTATAACTCTCCACCCTTCCGAACATGCCTTGACGACTTGGAGTGCAGACATCAACATCCCACCAACTCCTCGCATCCCTGCGATCTTAGTCTCCTGCTCGGTATTCTGGCACAATGTGATCTCTTTGGCATTATAATCAATCAAGGCATGCTGCTCTGCGAGCCAGTCCATACCACATATCACGTCGAATTCCGATATCGGCAGTACAGATGTAGTTAAACAAAACTCCCGATTTCCAATTTGAACCACCACATCGCAAGACCGATCCGCGAGCATCAAACAACCATTCAGTAACACCACCCTGACGCTCTCTGTCTTTGCATGACTAGGTACTCCAATTCGAGCTATAAAGTCTTGAGACAGAAATGACTGCGCAACACCTGTATCAAACAGTGCTCACACCAGCGTGTCCCGTATCATTACAAAGCCTATGGAAATTATACCACACACAAGCCACATACAAAGCATACAAGAAATAAAGCATGCAATAAGCAAAACAATGCAATAACTAACTCGTACCTGTGACGACGTCACTCTGATTAATGGCCTCCTGCAGGCCAAGGTTGTAGACTCGGGGCTGCGCTTGGGATGCAGAGGACTCCACTGATGCAGGCTTGTCCGTTTGGGCGTTATGGTGACGGACGTAACTAAATGAAATGCTCTCCGCTAACTCTCCTGTCACTGATAATACGGTTTGCAGTCAATTTTATTAGGATATTTTTGGGGTTTTAAAGCAAATCATGTCTTGTAAAGTACTTATTTTGATTCCCCTTTGTATATATTTTTGTCGCTAATGCATTTTTTCTGCTTTTTGCAGGTTTTCACGGCTTTCAACCGAATTTTGCTGTGACACGCCCCAGGGTCACGCCCTACCCGGGCGTGTACCTAGGGCGTGTAACCCAGAGGAATGAAGCAATTGGTCCGAAACTGCATTCCATGGAAACTTAGTGTACACGCCCTCTGTCACGCCCATGTCACATCCGACACGGGCGTGTTCTAGAGGCGTGTCCCCAGGTTCCGAGGAATCGCCGCAGCGCGCTCGTTTTTCCCGCTCCACCATCGCACCGAAAGTGTCGCGGCCCAGGGTCACGCCTGACCCGGGCGTGACATATGGGCGTGTACTTCAGCAATTCCGCTCGTCACCTCCAGCATTCAATTTCAGCTCAACAAACTCACGCCGCAAAGAACACGCCCCAGGTACACGCCCTACCAGGGCGTGACTTGTGGGCGTGTACCTCAACTACTTCGTCAGAATTAAATTCCAGCCCGAAAAAGTCGCGCCGAATGTGTCACGCCCCAGGGTCACGCCCGAGCATGGCGTGACAGGGGGGCGTGACCCGACCCGAAAAATTCTATAAATAGAGCCCAACTCTAAGGGTTCAGGGACACTTTTCGGATTGAGAGGGGAGGTTCTGTCCTTTGTATTTTTGAACTTTTTTAAGCATGTCTTTTCATTTTTAGTTCTTAGCTCTAGCTTTATGCTTTCCCTGCATTAGTTCCTAGCTTCGTTCTGTAGTATAATGTTAATGATAGTGTAGTTTACCTTTCCATGCACTTGTAATCTCTGGTTTTCAAGCTGTAAGATCTCTGTTTCCATTAATAAAAAGTGTTGTTTTCTTTTTCATTTCTGATCTGTTTTCATTATTCTTCTTCTACTCATCCCCCCTCTTCCACCTCACCATGATTAACTAATCCTCCATGTACTCGATCTTAATGATCCGAGGTTCGAGTGATTAGGTTATGATGCTTTGAATCTTACCTTTTCTTTTTAGGGTTTAGCTTTGAATTACTCTTGATTTATCACGGGTTGGAGGTATATCATCGATATATACTCTCCACCTTTGCTTTCATTCTGGGCTAGCCGAGAGGCCGAAAGTTTGAAATGAGCACTCAAGAGTAAAGGGAGTTGTTCGCACCCCTCGAGAGAGGCAGACGTTCAAATCTCCCGCATTGGAGTAAAATCCAATAGTGGGGTTCACCGCGTAAAGTGAGTTTTAGGCCTCCGATTTAAGCGAGAGTCGGTCGGACCTTCCTAAACTCAGTTAGGCACGGCCTTCGAGAGAAGCGTGTCAATATTCATGGAACCTCCACGGTCAAGGACCTTTACCCTAATTAGCTTAGGTTTATTTATCGTATTTTTCTAACCACTCTTGCCGAGGTGATTTCTGATCGAGTGCATTTTCCCCTCATCGTTACTAAGCTTAAGTTTAATCGCTCTTTTAGCTCTCTTTATCTTTTCATGCAAGTAGCTCTCTTTCATTTCAAGTAGTTCTCTTCCTTTAGTATGTTTAGCCCTTTGTCTAAAAAACCTAATTTTTCCGTCGATAAAATAATAGATTTCGTGTGAGTAAGCTTACTCAACTGTTCCCGGATTTCAATACGACACTTATGTCCCCTGGCTGCATTTCGATAGGTATACTTGCCTTGTTGAATTGTTAGTTTGGTTATTTTCTCCTTGCAGATATCTAAGAGACAATCAGTCACGTTCAAGAAAAATGCAGCAACATCACAACTCGAATATTCATTAAATATAGACTACCAAGGGTTCGCAAAGCCCTTCAAGATAGTACCAAGGCGATAGGCCAAGGTCCTCTCAAGAGAAAGGAACCCACATAGTTCGGTCGAGTGTTGTTGTACCAAAAGAGAATCCACTAAAAAACAAAGATTCGGACAAGGGTGGTTCTCTCCCAACAAAATAAAATGAGGGCCGCCACACCTCACGAACTTAAACGAAAAAGGTAAACCCCAGCGATATCTATGAAGAAATTAACCACGAAATTTCGAACGTTTCACAAGCCACGCAACACGCATATGCCACAAGATCTATCAAGAGGAGAAACTCAATAACTAGTGGAGGAATGTTCGTTACCCCACTCGAATGTCGACAAGTAGGAGAGGATCATTCCTTTCTGGTTCCACCGGAATCACGCCGATTGGCGCGAAACACATTGCCTTCGTGGCTTCACGTCGGAGTTGGGAGTCCACAAAGAGGAAAACCATTTGCCTGTGTCGATTTCTTCAATGAGGGTGGCTGAGTGGATTCTTTGTTGATGGGGTCAGTTTTGGTGAGGATGAAGAGGGGCAGGCTGTAGGTGAGGAAGGGAGGTGGTCGGCTGTTCGGGTGGTTGAGAGGACTACACGGGTGGGGGAAGGAGTGGTTGGCTGGTCGGGTGGTTCGAGAGGGATGCTTGGGTGGAGAGGGGAGGGGAAAGTGGCCAGCGGCCAAAGCTAGGAGGGGAAGGGGGAATTCGACCAAGGGGAAGAAAGTGAGGAGGGAGGGAAAATCTCAAGATAGATTTTAGGGTTTTTTTTATCATTCATTCTCCACCAAAAATATCAAAGTCTAGCCTCTTATAGGCTTTATAGACAAAAGGGCTAAAAGCACCCCAACATGGCTAAACATGTGCCAAATGAAAATAAAAATAAGGCTATTAGAAGCCCAATTAACATGAAATCAAAACATGAAATAGATGTTAAAATATGCGGTAACATATTTTAACATAGCACGGACGAGAACGGTCGCGGACATTGTAGCGGCGGGAGTGGCGGCGATCAATGAACCAAGCATGTTATAGCAAATCATCTTCCGGTGGTGGTGACGTATCATCCGTCGCGATCCGGCACCAACAACAATCGGGTCGCCAAAATCATCGGGAAGGGGAGCCTCCATATCAACATGTACTGGGTCACCATCGTCGACGGGAGGGGGACGCTCCATGTCTACTTGTCGGGGGTAGTTGGCTCCATCAATCCTACCCCTCTCAAAAATACTCATCACTGATGAGTAGGCCTATGAGTACTCGCATGGAAGACCATCGATGGGGAAGAAGAACCTGCAAGGCAAAAAGTGGTCTTGGGGGGACCTCAAAACGCATTAGCCAAAGAAGGAAAAATAGTTTCCACAACATCAACCACCATACCTCCGATGGAGACCGAGGAAGAGAACGATCCTGGGAAACTGTCACCACCCAACCTAATAGAAATCATAGTGGAATATATATATGGAGAGGTAGACATTTCAAGTGGCATAGAATCATGAAGCGTAAAATATGAAACGATGAAAATAGAAGCTATGCCCCAATCAGTGGAAAATTCTAAAAGAAATGTGATGTTACCCAACTCCCTTAAGATTCGCAAAGGATGGACTTGCCGATTCGTTAAAATTTTTTAGGTGCCCGGGGGCATCCGTTCAGGGGTGATACAAGCCAAAACCAAATCATCCACATAATGGTGGGAGACTCTCTGATACGAACTAGCAAGTAATTTAAACGGCGCATTTTGATTAATTAAGATGTTAAGAATGCGCCTAATTAAATTAAAACCGTGAGGGGTGAACCCATGTGCCACATGACTCGAATCAACAGTAGGAAATAACGGGACTATGCCAGGTGGCACATGTGCCTTAAATTCATTAATGATTTCCGTGGAGTCCAATGTCGTAGTTTTAAATTTGGATTCAAGAATGTCATAAAGAAATGCCAGTGATAAATTCTCATTACCAACTATAGAGTTGGACGCTCCCGGATGAGAAAGGATGTGCGTGCGACACAGCTCAACATACCCAACTACGTTCACTAACGTGTGCATGCACGGGTCATCAAAAGGCGGAGGATAAATGCGTGGGACTGGGCTTGGCAAGTAAGTGTGCCTAGGGGACACCACATCAAAAAGCCCCATTGCCAAGGAATCACTAGCAGTCCAACACGAAGCCTTACCCAACGCCAAGAGGTCAGGTGAACGGTCCATCCGAGGAAAAGAATAGTCAGATCTACAAAATTGTGTGGAAAGACCGAACGCGACAACTAACAACTCGCCCACCCACATCCGTCTAGGTAAGTCTAACGGGGGAGCTAGATAAATAGGCATCTCCAAATATCTCAAACTAGGAATGACAAGCTCGTTTTCTAACCAATCATCTAATCGAGTCAAATGAACTAGAGAGGGATTCGACCTGGTCGATGCCATAGGAGGAGCTGAGTCATACTCAACGTCAAAACACGGATTTAACGTCCAAGAAAAAGCCATCGTGTGGTAGCCATCAAAATCAAAAGGAAGTTCAAACATTCGATTCGTCCTCATAGAAAACTCAACGAAATCGTCATCACCTAACTCACTCTCAGATAACTTTTCATCACAGGTTGACTCCACCAACTCAGCCGAAATGTCTTCCCACCCACTAGATATTTCATCCAAATCATAATCAGTAACGGTCTCAAAAGTAGGCAAAATCGAACCCGACAAAATTTCTATTCCACATTGGGCTTCAGGCAAAGGAGATAACATCAAAGTAATATCTTTCGGGTCTTTAGCGCTAACGTCATCCAAAAATAACCCTCCCACACAGGGCAAATCTTCCAATACAACACCTCCTTCGCTAGCCAAATCTTCCCATAATGTAGGTACATCGTCAAAATCAGGATAGAGAATTGAGCAAATCAAATCCCGAGGAGAATCTAAATTAGCTTGAACCTCGAGCAACGACGATAATATCAATGAACTATCTCCCGGATGTGCATCACTAAGATCATCCCAAGGTGACTCTTCCAACATCGTTGAAACATCTACCAACAATGGGTCAACAGAAGATTCCACGATACTCAAATGTGACAGATATGAAATTGAGTGGTGGGCGGGGGACAAATATGAAATATATTCGAGAGGGGGGGTTGGAGAGTCATGTGGGGGGGGGGGGGGGGGGCACTTCAGAGGAGAACTCCTCTTGCATATCATTAGGATAACCGACATCCTCATCATCACTCAGCTGTTTACTAATGACGACGTCGCCATCGGCGGCGGGCTCAGTGCTAGTCACTATGTCAGACTCATCCGGGGAGTCAACAGCGAGATCCGACAGCTCAGGAGACGACTCTGAAGAGATTACCGGCGTAGTCGGAATAGGACAAACGTTAGTGCCACGACCATATATGTCACTAACCTCACGTATCATAATTGCCTGAATAACCATACTGGTAGGAACACTCTCACCCCGCGAGCTCATGGACTTCCTAGCATTCACATCTATCGAACTAGGGACAAGGGTCCTAAGCTTCTTCTTTCCTCCATCGGTAGGTGCAGGTATACTACGGCTAGCTCTACCATCCTGGGAGGAAGGTTTAGCTCGAGGGGGTAAGTCACTCCCGTGTTCAGAAACGGGTCTAGTGCCCTGGAGGTGAGAAATAAGATCATGAGACATCCGAGTATGGGGGTTTGAGGGGGCGTACTGGTTCGATATAGGCAAAGTCTTAGGCGGCGAATCACTCAGATAATCAGTAATCTGGGAACGACAGTAGGGAGGGTAATACTCATCCGTTAATAGATTTTTCGTAATCTCCCAACCTACAAGTGAGTCGTTGAGTGACATCCCAAAACATCTCTCCTCATTGAGCCAAAATGTCAGAGGTCGACCAATTAATTGTAGCCCCGCAACGGGAATCCTGTGGGGGTCCACAATATGATATCGCTCAAAATAGCGTTCCATGTCCTTCACCCAACATAAAAATACTCGCGGTCCACCTATTCCATCATAGGTCAGAGCAGGAACTCTAACAGACCTAGAGGTGCGCGGTAGTGGTGTCAAATATTATGCTAACATAACGTTACGCTCAATGAACGAAGGTGAGTGAGCAAAGCTAGCAATGTGCGCGATAAAGGTCCAAAAAAAACTCAAACTAAGTGAACAAAAAAACTTTTTTTGATATATTTTAAGAAACAAATTATATATATATATATATATATATATATATATATATATATATATATATATATATATATATATATATATATACCATTTATAAAGAAGTAGTTTCAAAAAAACTGAACTCATCTACACATCATCATAGCTGTTTAAATGAACCCAAGATTCAAATCTAAACCATCCAAAAAACTTTAAAACTTATCTTATTTGCACATCATCATAGTCGTCTAAATGAACCTCAGACTTAAATCTAAACCGTCCAAAAAAATTTTTTTGAATCATTGCTGCAAACAGTACCTATTCCCAAAAACCTCTTTACAGGCCTCGACTGTCTCCCACCATCTACACCTCCCATCTGCTTTAATTAGAGTTGGACTTGCCCCGCACGCCGTCTACACCTCCACGCCTTTATTTACAGGTGAAATAACAGTCGGCATTCCCCCCCCCTCTATCCCTCGCATCCCTTCCTCCCGTCTCTAGGTCAACTGTCGTCACTCCTGTTCGACGAATATCTTCCTGTTGTCTTCTCTGAAGGCGGCCTTCTCTCCAGTATTCGAATCGCTGGTGGTGCAGGAGCTCCCAGTTTGACGGCGACCTCCCACTTCCTGCCTCTCCCAGTTCGACGGCGATCTTCCAGTTCCACTTCGACAGCGAGCTCCCAGTTCGACGGCAAGCTTCCACTTTGAATTTGACGGCGAACTCCCAGTTCGACGGCGAGTTTCCACTTCTGCCGCTTACACAGGTATACCTTCTCCTTCTCGAAGTGCCTGCCTCTTCCATTTCAGGATGACAGCTGCATCCTCCAGCGGTGTTTTTTCCCTTGGAAGCATTTTTTCTCCATCTGTTGGCTCCCTTTGATAAGCTAGGAAGCTAGGAAGCATTTTTTTTCTCCATGGCCAGATCTGAAAAGGCAGGGAAGCATTTTATTCCCTCTGATTATCAGGATTTCTTTTAAGTCCCCAATGCCATTCTTTTCATAAACTTTTTTGTTTTGAATTTCAAACATTTCAACAAAACATGATGACTATTTTGTTTGCCGAAATCCCAAACAATGAAACCACAGTCAACATGATAACTTTTTTTTTGGCCGAAATCCCAAACAATGAAACCACGGTCAGTGCACCTGTTAACAATGAAGAATATATTGCCTAAGAAAATTTAATAATTTTCTTAATGTCTGTGCAACTGTTAGGCTGTCTTTTTCACTACTGCAGCAATGATAATGTATGTGCATCTGTTGTTTCTTCCAGTTTTTAGGTTGTCTTTTTTATAAACTGTTTTTTTTCGTTTACAACATATCTTGGTTTTTTTCCCAGGTTCATTGCCGCCGGCTAACTGCAGAAACGTTATTAACCCGCCACTGACTGTTATAAATGTTTGAAATTAGAAATGTTAGTGATTTCTATGTGATTATTTCTCATGCTCATACTCATTTTTAGCTATGCTGTGATTTCTATGTTATGTCGAATATATGTGATTTCTATATTAGCAATGACTGTTAAGTGATTTTCAGCCTTGAATGTGATTTCTATGTTAACAATACTGGGCGGGCGAAGCCAGGTGCGGGCGAAGCCCGCCGTCAGTGGCGGATTACTAAGTGATTTTTTCCCTGCACTTGCGTTCTTCATGTGATTTATATGTGATTTTTTTAGCTAGGAAAAAACATGAAATACATTCAACAAATAACAATAAGAGAAGAAGGCTGCTCATTTATGCTCTCTTTAATGCTGGAAATAAATAATGCACATCAACTTTAAATACAAAAATTTGTTATGGGGAAATTGCTAGCAATCAATAATCTATAATAATATATCTGCAAGTCCATTATCATGCAACAATTAGCCAAAATGCATACGCATAACATATAATGATCAACCTTGAAAGTGTAGGTTAGATCTGATATACTCTAGAGGGGGATGAATAGAGTATGGTGCTTGCTAAAAACTTTTTACAACTCTTGTTGTATTTCTAAGTGAATAGGGAAGCAAATGAAATACAGCAAACACAACAACTATCTAATTACAAAGCAATCACAGAACAATCACAAACCACAGCCAGAAAATAAAAGAAAATAAGCAACCAGATAACACAAGGAGCTATAGTGGTTCCCCAACCAATCTGGGTACATCCACTCTTCTATGACCCTAGGTAGTAATCCACTGCAGGATGAGTTGATCAGGTGTCCTGGGCACCAATGAGCTTTTGATAAGGTACTCAAAAACAAAACCAGATTTTTTGATCAGGTGTCTTGCCACCACTGAGTTTTGATAAGGTCTCAGAAACCAACACAAACTTTTGAAGGGAGTTTGTTAAACCCTTTACAGAGAGAGAGAGAGAGATGTGAGATGATCTTCTCTGTCAACAATCAGAGAGAAGATAGTGGATGTTGTCAAAGCTCCCCCTGAGATCTATAGTTGTTCAGGAAGTGAAGCTTTGCAGTAGGGTGATAGGCCTTCAGAAGATTTGATCTCCAGCAAAAGATGATTCCAGCAGCAGCTGAAATGTATGGTGTATGTAGTCTTGAATGATAATGGCCTTTGAACACTGAAATCAAGAGGGATCTAGAAGTTTCAGAATATTGATCTCCTTCAGTGATGTGTTCCTGTAAGATTTCTAAGACTGTGAATATCTGCAACTCTTTCTCTTTTTTTGTTCTTGTTAACCAACAGAATATGAATAGTTCTTTTATTCCTTAGATCTGAATAGAATAATTCTCTGTCCAAGATAGCCGTTAGCCTGTCATAAATGACTTTCTTAACTGTATTTTGTCTTCAAGAGGAAAGTCCACTAAAATATTCTTTTAAAATTCCCTTGAAACTTGCTCCAGATTAATTGAAACGGCTAAAAGATCCTTGAAATAAATGCTGGGAATAATTCCATAACTGTCTGAATTTGAATCTTGAAAAACGTCGATCTCTCCAGAAAAACGTCGACCTAAGCTCGACTATCGTTGAACTGAGCTCAAAGACTGGTCTTAGACTGAAACATAAATCGTCGATCTGAGCTCAACTATTGTCGAACTGAGCTCAAAGATCGTCGAATGGAGTTCGATGATTCGTCGAAGTGAGCTCAGAGATTGTCGAATGGAGTTCGATAATTCATCGTCCTGAGCTCGACAAAATGACTTAGTCTCCTGAACTGAAATATCTGGTCTTGAGTTTCTTGAGGGCAGCTTTCAAACCTAAATACTAACCCTTAGACTCAGTTCTAATTGACCTTTAGATCTATACAAGGAGGTCAAAACAAATTTCCTAAAGGACACAGTGATCCTTGCCCAAATCAGTAATAGGGTGTTCCAACAATCTCCCCCTATTTGGGTTAGGATTACTATTTACAGACATTGGAAAAATAAAAACATTCAATGCATAAATATAACAAAAACAAAGAAAAAACATTGCAGAAACATAGACATTATCACAGATAGTCAGAAAACAAATTTACTGTCATCTTACAGAATCATTCCTTTTACTTACTCTTTATGAGAACTATTTCTCTGTTAGGGTTGAGAGCTTCTTTCTTGGATCTTCTGTCATCAGCTGCACCTAGAGAAGTTTGATATTTTGGCCTGGGGACTACAGCTTCTGGGTGCAGCTTCATATAACTTTCTGAATCAAAGAATTTGCTGGAAGAGTATCTCTCAAGTTCTTTATTTCTTTGATCTGATAGAGCAGTGATATTTGATGTATCTTTTCCTTGTTCTCTAGCCTTCTTGATTTGGTCTAGTGCAGCCAACTCTTTCCTTCTGGCAGTCCATGAAGTGAGATTATTTTCTGGGTCTTCAAATGGAACAGGAGGCTCATATCTATTTGAAGAATTATCAGGAGGAGCTCTGGAAGAGACTAGATCTTTAAGCTTATAAGGGAAAGGACCAGAAGTAGTGTCAGAGGGACCTTGTCCTTCCCTTTGATAAGGATGTTACCTGGAATATCCTTTAGAATATACTTTGAGTTCTCTTTGATTTCCTCTGTACTGTCCTCTTCTGTACTGGTAACCTCTAGTCTGATTTCCTCTGTATTGAGATCTTCCTTGAAATTGATATGAAGTTTGGCTTCTAGCAGTAGATTGAAAGGCAGAACTACCACCTATACCTGCATCAGGTGAAGGAGGAGGAGGAGGAGGATTGAAATGGGATGATCCTTTGTCATATTTACTTTTCTTCTTAATGGCTTTCAGCTGATTTCTGGAGTACTGCATCCATGGTTCTGTAATAGGGCAATCATGCAATATATAATATGGAATATCATTGTATCTTTCACCTTCTCTGGGGGAACGCTCTTCATGGCCTTGCTTCTTGCTTTCCTTTTCCTTGTAATTGTTGCAGAGGAATCATCAGAGTCAGTCCTAAAGTGATCACTATCTGAGCTTTGTGGATTATCATACACTGCATCAATCCTCTTGATATATTCTTTCTGTTGTTGAGACTGAGCAGAAGAGACAGCAGAAACAGCAATAGGAGTAACAACAGCAGCAGGAATTGGAGTAGAAGCAACACTGGTAGAAGAAATTATAACAGTAGGTTCAGATACAAAAATTTTAGAAACAGTAGGCTCAGATACAGCAGGCTCAAACACAATTACCTCTGTCATATGCATATCTTCAGAAACTGAAACAGCAGCAACTGAACTAGCTGAAACATCAACAACAACAGTAGGAGCAATAGAAACAAAAACAGAAGGAGCACTGTCCACAGTATTGAAGTAATTGAAGTAATTTACATAAGAACTTATTAAGCTGGGGTCATAGCTGGAAATAGGCACAATGGCCTTAGTAAGATCTTCAGTATGCTGGACTGGAAGACAGCTGAAGTACACAGAATCAAATATTGATAGCAGTGACCTGAGGTCCACTGTAATGACTACAACTAGAGCAACTGGAGCTTGGTCTGAAGTTACTGCAGCAGGCAATCTCTCAGCTTGGACAGAAGTTACTACAGCAGACAATCTCTGAGCTTCATAAGGCATCTCACCCTGCCTAGATTCAGTGAAAACTGGATCAAGGCACCCAGTAGAAGGGATTGCCTGAGGAGGAAGAATGGAGGATAGCCTGGCAGAAAACTCCTGAATAGTTTGCAGAAGCGGAGCCAAAGAGGTCTCCAGCAGTAGTGATAGCCTTGGAGCTATCAGCTCATATAGCTTGTCTGCAATAGCTGGAAGATCTATTTGCTCAAGAGGGACTTGAGTAGTGGTAGGGATGGATGTGGTAGAACTGAAAGTTGGAGCAGCAAGAGATGTTGTTGGAGAGACTGTGGATTGTGGAAGTGATGGTTGAGATATTGGAATTGTGGAGATGGAAGATAGTGGAATGTAAATGGATGGTGTGAATGATGGTTGAGCAATGATGCTCTTGGGAAGTTTTATGCTAGATTGCTAGTTATTTTTAAACCTAAAAATACTATAATAAGTAAATCTCATGATCAGCATGTTTATAAAACTCATACACTACTTTCCAAGTAACGTAAAAAGATCATTTTCCTACTTATAATATAAAATAAATCTAGAGTCTTGCATAGTATAAGTGGACCTCGGGGGACACTTATGCACTGTCATAGGGTGTCAAAAATAAATAAAGTATTTTCCGCCGCGTATAAGCATAGTTTTTAAACCGTGGACTAGATGATCCACCGAGCCGAGGGATACAACCTCTAAAATATAACTGATTTTTTTTCTAATAATTAAACTTTTGAATTTTCATAGCTAGTTAGTTGGTGTTCGCGTGAGTGTCGACAGTTATCCCCTATTCGACGTGGCTTCACGACGCACGTTTTCTCTTACTCTGATACTTCTTAAATTCGGAGAAAATGCGGGTTGTGACAGTTGGAATCAGAGGGAGGTTGCTTGACAATTTGTCGGGCAACCTTTCCTTGTAGGTATTAGATGTTTAGCATCATATTATACACACACTGATATGTCATCAGCACGTCTTGGCTGAAGCACGAACACTACACTCATATCATAACATGAAGTATACGGGGCATATTATGTAGTATGGGATGCATAATATGTATATGTATATGGATCCACTATAGGGGCAACATGTGAGGGTTATGTAGTATGGGATGCATAACCTCACCACATGAATGCGACTAGCACGTTTCTTTTTCGTTGCATGAGAATGTTATGTAGTATGGGATGCATAACATTTTCATGTGTACGCCGCTCATGACATGCATTAGGGCCTTTTTAGAATGCATAGCACAATCATGCATAGCATAACATTGCATAAACACAACGTGCCAAGCTAAAGATTTGCAGGATGACATATGTACACACAAGGTTTTAAATCAGAAAAAGAATATAAATTCATGCATTCCCGATCTAGGAACAAGAGTTAGATGATGGTGGTTAACCATCCTAGGTTAGGCATAACATCACTTTTGTTAAACAAAATAAAATCCCAGAGCAAGTATAGCAGTTAAAAGTTCATATTTATGTATGCATTATCTGTACTGGTAGTTTGTTCCAACTGTTGTACTAGGTTTTGACCTTAGTTTCCATGGTTTTAGGATGGTGAGATGTCCTTCGACCAGGTCGACTCCCCTATCTGAGGGTGAGTCCTCAGGAGCGCAGAGTGATGCAGTGATCGAGGGCCTGTGGCAGAGCAACGATTCCTTGACCAGGCAGATGGTGGAGATGCAGGCCCGGATACAGTCTCTGGTGGCAGTTGTGGCAGGACAGACGCAGGGAGTGCAAGACCCTACAGGGGGGTTAGCTGCCCCTCCCCCTCATGTTCCCCTGAGACCTCCAGTGGTGGTGCCAATAGAGATGGCCTTTATTTCTCAGTTTCAGCGACTTATTCCTCCTACATATGATGGGAAGGCAGATTTTGTTGGATCCCTAGTTGATTTGGGCTAAGTTCACTAGCTTAGGATGTGACCCATCATGTATAGTCAGGGTCAAATTTGTGTCCTAGAGTCTAGGCCAAGTCCTTAGAGTCAACTTCAGATGGACTAACTATCATCAAGACCATCAGAGACTCCAGACTAAGAGGAATTCAAGACTAAGTAAAATGAGTTCGACGTTCGTCAAACTCAGGTCGACGAAAGGTGTTCTGCGCTCGACGATCTTGAGACATTTCTTTGTGCTGAGCTCGACGATCTTTGTTCTCTGTTCGACGAAGACTGAGATACTTCAACAAGCTAAAGTTAGGGTAACTCCAGATTTTTTCTAAGTCCAACTTCAAGCTTTGGTCGACGAACTAGAATCTAAGCTCGACGAACTTGGACCTCAAGTCCACAGCTTCTCAGGTCGACGAATGTAGTACTCTACTCGACGAATTCTGAATTCAGAGGATTTGTGTCGACACTTAGGTTATGTGTCGATACCAGTTTATGTCTACACCAGCAGATTTATGTCGACACCAGAAGATTTGTGTTGACACCAGGATATTAGTCAACACCAGTTTATGTCGACAACAGCAGATTTATGTCGACAGCAGAAGATTTGTGTCGACAACAGGATATTAGTCAACACCAGTTTATGTCGACACTGAATATCAGTAGATGCAGAATATTTTGACCAAGTCCACAATCATTCTCAGCTCGACGAATTTGAGTCTCAGCTCGACGAATGAAGATTATAAGTTCGACGAAGATTGTTGCAGAATTGACAAGATTCCCATGAAGACAAATTGTCTGGTCGACAAACTCATCAAGCTCAGCTCTACGAACTCAAACTCAGCTCGACGAATTGTGTTCTTCATTCGACGATTCCAGACTAGGTATTCTCCAGTTTTCCCATCCCTTTTCTCGGCGATGAATCCTCAGTAATTAATGCCCAATCCTCTCGGAATGTTACCGTTAGAACGCGCATTGATCAAGGATTATTTCATGTCGTTTTTCCATGGGACAGTTAGGGAAATCATTGATTGTCGCTTCCTTCCCAGGCCGACTGCAATTACTGCTCAACATTCAAATTTCGGTTGTTCTCCAAACAGTAAAAAACAGTCAGAAAAGAAAAGGATCAAGAGCACAACACATACCAGACACACAGACAGACATTGCATAGAAGAACAATCTTACAACAATCAAAAAGTTCTTTACTGCAATCTGCCCAGGCCAGAGAACAATTTCATCAAGAAGAATTAGAACATACAATCAGTATCAAGAGTCTTCTTCCTTGAATTCTACATGACAACTTCAGAAGGACAACAAAACTCTATCTGTCAAAGAAGTTCCTCAAGCAATCTCTGGTCCAGGCACTCAAGCTCTTTGAAGACCTATCACCCTGAAGCAGTGCTCCAGAATTCCTGATCCCTTCAAAATCTCAGGGGGAGCAATCTGCTGACATCAATCCACAAGTCTTCTCAGTTGATATTGAGAAAGAGAAGACCTCATCACCTTTTTCCATTCTCTGTACAGGGTTTTAATTCCCTTCAAAATTATTCCTGGTTACAAGTCTCCTACCAAAAGACTTGAGGTTTTGGTTTTTGAGCACCTGAACAAAAGCTCATTGGTGCCAGGCACCTGATCAGAAACCTGAGTGGATTCCTACTAGGGTGGTAGAAGAGTGGATGTACCCAGGTTGGGGAACCACTATAAATTTCTTGTGTCGTTTGGTTGCCCTTTTCTTTTGTTTTAGCTGTGTTGTTCTGTGATTAAATAGGTTGTTGTGCTTATTTATTTTATTTACTGACCTGTTCACTTAGGAATACAACAAAAGTTGTAACGTTTTGTAAGAGAGCATAATACTCTATTCACCCCCCCCCCTCTAGAGTATTTCAGATCTACCTTCACTTTCAATTGGTATCAAAGCGAGGTTGGTTAATCTACCACACCTTAAGAGATCAAGTTGTTGTACAGGCTAACACCTGAATCATAAAGATCCCTCTAGTTAGATCTGTTTGTTTTGATTTTGTTATTAGATTTATTTTTTCACAGACATGGCTCAAAACAAAGATTATGCAAGCATCAGACCTCCAGTATGCAATCTTAATAAGTTTGCCATCTGGAAGGCAAGAATCAGATTATACATGAATTCTATTGATGAGGATATTTTTGCTTCCATCTTGAAAGGAGTACCTTCAACACCTGCAGCTTCTACAAGTACCTCTACCAACATGACTGCGGTACCTCCTCCAGAAAATAATGATGCCAACAAGAAAGCCAAAATTGCAGATGCAAAGGAAATGAATATCTTGGCTCAAACTATGTCAGATGACATATTTCAGAAGGTGGCTGAGTGCACCTCAGCCAAGGCCATTTGGGATTCACTCAACCAAATGGTAGCTGACTCAGCAGATGAAAGGAAAGATAGGAGATCAAACCTCATATCCCTAAATGAGAATTTCAAGAAGGATGAGGCTGAATCAGTTTCATAAATGTATAATAGGTTGAGTTCAATCATAAATGAGCTCGAGACCTTGGATAAAGACATCACCGTGACAGAGGTGAATGATAAGATCTTGATGTGCTTCCATAGCTCTTGGGATTCAATAATCTGGCCTATCAAAGAAGCCAGAAGCCTAAATGAGATATCAACTAAATCTCTGCTAGGCAAATTAAAGTCTTATGAGCAGCTGATCAAATTAAGAGAAGCAGCAGAATAGAAGTCAACAACTCCAGTGAGAAAGGATCACAGCATGGCCTTCAAAGCATCTGAGGAAAGTGAGACCTCAACATCCAATGAGGAACTCATGAGCCTCTTTGCAAAAAGATTCTATAAGATGGCTAGAAAAGATTTCAGAAGGAAATCATCTAGGCAGGATGATAAGCCCAGATTTGACAAGACACCAACCAAGGAGGTTGTGTGCTTTGGATGCAGAAAGCCTGGACATTACATCTCAGAATGTCCAGAAAACCAGAAGAAGGAGAAAAGCAAAGAAAGAGACTCCAGAAGAAAACACAGCAGCAGACCTTCCTCAAGCAAGTATAAAAAGAAAGACAAGGGCTTTGTTGCTGAGACATGGAGTGATACTGAAGAAGAATCATCCTCTTCCAGCGCAAGTGAAGAAGAGGAAGAAGCAAGATCCAAGGAGGTTTGCCTTATGAAAATTGATGCCTCTAGGAGCAATTCAGGATCAGAAGCAGAATCTGAAGATGAAGCAGCCTCAGACTCAGAAGCAGATCAGGTTCTGTCAAGCTTTGTTTTCAATTCTGATTTATTTAAAACTGAATTTAAAACCATGTGTTTATATTTAATTGATTCAGAAAAAAAATAAAAACCCTTAGAGAAAGTCTAGGAAATCTTGAATCTGTCAATTCAGAAAATATTAAACTACAAGATCAACTAACTCTAGCAAATGAATAGATAATTAAATTAAAATCTGATTTATGTGAGGCTCAACAACTTGAGCAATCTCTCAATGGGAGAAGTCTCAAGCTGATGGACATAACAAACACAGTAAATGCCAGATTAAATGGCAAGCTGGGCTTGGGTGCATCATCAAGTTTGCCCCCATAATTAAAAAAAATATTCTTACAACACCCATTAAATTTATTTCTGCCAAGGGAAAAGAAAAGATAATAAACAAACCAATGTCAGCAAACAATCCAAAACCCATATACAAGAGAAATAGAAATCAGAAAACAGTTGATAAAAACAAGGTTCAGCAGCATTCATCGACCTCAGATCGATGAAATGTGTCCAGTTCGTCGAACCCAGATCGACGAACGCTGAACGCAAACTTTAGTTAAAACAATTCATCTAACTGCGATCGAAGAACTTTATATGGTTCGTCGAGCAGAGATCGACAAACTTGGAGCGCAGAAAATGACTACCGTCATTCTCTCAGCAGAGATCGACGATCTCAGCCATAGTCGTCGAACTCTGGTCGACGAACTTACAGAAATTCGTCGAACCGAGAAGGACCAAACTTAAATCATTTCTCTTACAGAAATTCTAAGCCAACTAATAAGCCATTCAATCCAGTAGCTGATTGGGTTATTCCACCTAGGAGATATCACCCCTCAGGTTATAAATCTCAACCTACCTTATTAGTTATTTCCAGCTTTTCATTTCAACCAAATAAAGGACCCAAGGTAACCTGGGTCAAGAACAATTGAGTTTTGTTTTTCATTACAGGTACAAGTGAAAAACTGTCCAAGGGTGAGTCAGACCTGGTACTTGGATAGTGGTTTCTCCAAGCATATGACAGGCAGAAAGGCCAATCTATCCAATTACAAGTCCAAGCTAGGACCAAAGGTGATCTTTGGTGATTCAAAGAGTGGGCAGTCAAAAGGATATGAAGTAGTAAAGATTGGAACAGTTACATTCAAGAGAGTAACATATGTAAGAGGACTCAAACATAACCTAATATCCATAAGTCAATTATGTGATGAAGGTTGATTGGTATTTTCGCATCAAGTTCGAAAACGTAATGCGGTTAAAACTCCAAAAATAGGTGATGAAGCGCGGCGCCCCAGGCGGTTTTATTTAGAAAGCTGGTGATTGGTTTTTATTTAGAAAGCGGGGCGCGTGGATTTATTATTTATTTGGATATAAAAAGGTGTGATCAAATTTTAACGAAAGGAGGCAAGTGCACCTATCGTGAGTAGTACAGGATATTCCGGGTGGAATATCGAGGTCGTATTGTTCTCGGGGTCGGTTCGATTATTTTTACTCTTCCCTGGAGGGGACTATTATTTTGCCGATAATTTTATCTTGTCGGGATATTATTTATATAAAGAAAAGGCAAAAAATAAAAGCATAATAAAGGTGGAGCCGATGAAGAGCTTAGCTCGAGAGCACCAAAAAGACATTGAACTAAAATAAACTTTGAATAAAAAGAGCTCCTAAGTTTCTAATTAATTAGGGCGGAGACTTGGCCGTGGAGGCTCCACTAAAATGAGCTCACCTATCTCTAGGACTATCGCTCACCTGAACATTAAGACTATTCGACCGGGCTCTCGTCCGACGAAGGATTCCTCTTAATGCCCGTATTACGCTAAGAACCCCGTTATTGGGTGGGGAACCCAATCCGGTATAGTTGGCGCGCCTCCTCTCTCGAGGGTTAGTGCGGAACTCCATTTACCAAGGGGTGATTGAACCATATGCACATCCTCTCGGCTAGCTAGCATATGGACTACGGAAATAGGGCCCACACATCGATTATGTGGTCCTACGCGTCGTAAACCCATGGCAAACCTTAAGTGATTTTAATGAATTAGAAAAATGAGACCTTTAATTATTTAAAGGAATTTTTTCTGTCCCAATTCTCTTCGATACTGAGGGCTAAGAACATTAGCCACTCATCGGAATGGGGACTGCAGCGGTGAAAAAGGCAGAAAATTAAAGCAGTAAAATAAAGCAGGAAAATGAAAGCAGTAAATGGAAAGCAGTAAATTGCAAGGCCTACTCAAACGAGTAGGACTGAAATGAAAGCATGAAAATTGCAAGTCCCGGCTCAAATGAGTGGGCGGGACAAAATAAAGCGAGTCCTACTCAAACGAGTAGGAGAAAATAAATGCATTTACAAGTCCATTCCAATTATTACAATACAGACCGGCCATTTAACTCAAGTGAGTAGGCAGTAAATAAATCCAACCATTTAACTCCTAGTGAGTAGGCGGAAAATAAAAGCTAGCCATCACACACTCGATATAAAATTAAAACATACCCACTCTATAGAAAGTAAACACACTCTACTGAATAAAATCCAGCCATTTAACTCAAGTGAGTCGGCAGAAAAATAAAAATACACACACTTGCTTGAATAAAATCCAGCCATTTAACTCAAATGAGTAGCCGGAAAAATAAAAACTACACACGCACACACTCTACATGAATTGAAATAAGGCTATAAAAACTAACTCATAAACACACACACACGCACAAAAAAATAAGAAAAACAAAGTGACTGAAAAATTAAAACGACTACATTTTTACCGCTAGAATGCAGTAGAAATGAATAAAAAGTGAAAATAAAATTTAAAGGAACAAAAGTTTTTGCAAAATAAATGAAAAGTGCAAGTGCTCGAAAAATTGAAACGAATACATTTCTACCGATAGAATGCGGTAGAAATGCATAAAATGAAGAAATAAAATTTAAACGGGCAAAAAATTTTTGAAAATAAAAGCAAAAAATGAAGTGTTTGAAAAATTAACACGCTTACATTTTCATTCTTATAACTTTATAGAAACGCATAAAAAGTGAAAATAAAACTAAAAGAGAACGAAAAGTTTTACGATCCTAAAGAGCCTAAGTTAAAGAAATTTAAAAACCACCTTTTAAAACATTTTTATAAACTCATAGGAATGAAAACAAAGTAAAAAGAATAAGCTAAACCTAAACAAGTTCAGAGCGTGAAAATAATATTGCGATTACAACGGCTAGAAAATTGATAAATTTCAAAGTTATATTAGGTACAAAAGCTAATAAAAAGCACAAAAAGGGAACGAAAAATTACTTAAGTTAGGGCACTTGGGCAGATTTTCATACATCATAGAGGAGAAAATGAACATTTCTATTAAGTAAAAAAAGGGTTACAATAAAGCAAAAATAAATACATAAAAGAGGGGGGGGGGAGAAAGTTCCCTTACAATGCATAAACAGCCCCCAAGAACAGCCCTAACCTAAGCAAAGTGGTTCAAAAAGTGGAACAGCAACTCAAACAGAAGCTGGAAATTTATAGGCAAAATTTTTCATCGGACACGCCCTATGACACGGGCGTGTCTGGGGGCGTGTCAACACTATTCACAGTTGATTTCGGTGATTTAACGGTGATTTGATGTTGCGGCGGAAATCGCGGCGACCACGCCCCTGGTCACGGGCGTGACGGTGGGCATGTCGTGTGGCGATTAATGGCGTTGTTGACTTCGGGAGATTGCCGGCGGTAGTTTGCCGGGCCAGGTGGAGGAGTCACGCCCGTGTGGCATCTTGACACGGGCGTGTTGGTTGACTTGACGATCGTCGAGTGAAGAATGTCGAGAGATGGTCACGGGCTTCGGCACGGGGCGTGTCGTGCTGACACGGGCATGTCGCTCATGGGACACGGGCGTGTCCCGTCGGGTCGAACGTCGAGCACAGAACGTCGAGCTGGATGACACGGTTTAGGTCACGGCCGTGTCATATTTGACACGGCCGTGTGCCAGGGCGTGTCACTTGATTCTTCTTCAAATTCGCTGATTCACTAGAAATGAGTTATCACGCCCCGGTCACGGGCGTGACCCATAGTACAGGGGCGTGACCCATGCAAAAATTTTACTTTTCCTGAAATTTTTCAGAAAATCAAAAATAAATTAAGTTAGAAAATATTTACAAAATAGGAGCAATTTATTACACAAAATTAAGAAAAAAATAACAAAAATAAAGTAAAACGACTTATTTAATGTACATCAAAATAGGAATATTTACAACTCATCAAAGGTTATCAGGTACACTTTAACTCTATCTCTTGCTCTATTATTAATAATGAAAACCAAACTATTTTAATAGGAATTAGACAAGGCAACATATATCTAGTAGATTTTATTTCTGCCCAAACTGATGTTTGTTTACTCAATATCACTAGTAACCAAAATGAGTTATGATATAAAAGGTTAGGACATGTAAACCTTAAGAATATAGCTAGGCTATCTAAAGACAACCTTATTAGAGGTTTACCTTCTGGCCCCTACAAGAAGGAAAGCCTATGCAGGGCTTGTCAATTAGGTAAGCAAACTAAAACTAGTTTCAAATCCATTAATAAAAGTGATTCACCTAGGATTTTGTATTTGCTTCCTGTGGATCTATTTGGACCCATTGCAGTGCAACGCCTAGGAGGGAAATCTTATACTTTAGTGATTGTTGATGACTTCTCCAGATTTAGTTGGGTAGCCTTTTTGAGAGCTAAGTCAGATACATTCAAGGTTCTTACAGATTTTCTTAGGACCATACAGATTTAGTTCTCTACTCATGTTGCATTGATCAGAAGTGATCATGGTATAGAGTTTGAGTCTCTTCTTATGCATGAGTTCTGTGAGAAGGAAGGTATCAGGCAGTGCTTCTCAGCTCCTAGAACTCCCCAACAAAATGGGGTTGCTGAAAGGAAAAATAGGAGACTCATTGAAACTGCAGGTACATTATTGGCAGATGCTTACATGCCTCTATCCTTTTGGGCAGAAGCTGTAAACACTGCTAACTATATCCTGAATAGAAGCCTTATACGTAAGCTGAAAAATAAGACCCCCTATGAATTACTTAAAGGGAAGAAACCTAAAATCACATACTTTAAAGTTTTTGGTTGTATATGTTACATTCACACAAATAGCAAAAGATACATTAGAAAGTTTGAGGCTAAGGCTGAAGAAGGGATTTTTCTAGGATACTCCCAAGTAAGCAAGGCCTATAGGGTGTTTAATAAATCCACTCTTAAAATTGAAGAGTCTGTCCATGTATCTTTTGATGAAGCTAACATGTCTTATAAGGAGGAAGAGATTTCTACCAGTAGCTTTTTGCAGGTTCCACAACTGTGTGAGTCTATGGATGGACTAAACCTTACCCAAGGGGTATCAACCCATCCTTCTCCACAGGTTATTGAAGACAGTGAAGAAGAAACTCAAGTGTAAGTGGCTGAACTTCCCTCAACAGCTAGTACCATTCCTCAAGAGGAATTAATTACAGAAGCTGTTGCTCAACAAACTCCACCAACTGATCTTATCACACTTAGAGATCACCCCAGATCTCAAGTGATTGGAGACATTTCAGTAGGTGTACAGACAAGGCATCAACTCAACCAAGACTTGATGCATGCCTGTTTTCTCTCTCAAACTGAACCTCTCACTATCCATGAATCTGGGCAAGATCCCCACTGGATCGTTGCAATGAAAGAGGAACTAAATCAGTTTGAGAGATGTAGAGTTTGGGATTTGGTTCCAAGACCTCATAACTACCCAGTTATTGGAACCAAATGGGTCTACAGAAACAAGCTGGATGCTCAAGGGAACATAGTGAGAAATAAGGCTAGGCTTGTTGCTCAAGGATACAGGCAAGAGGAAGGAATTGACTATGACCAAACCTTTCCCCTGTTGCAAGGTTAGAGACCATAAGAAATTTTCTTGCATATGCAGCTCACAAGAGATTCAAAGTTTTCCAAATGGATGTCAAGAGTGCATTCTTGAATGGAGTTCTTCAAGAAGAGGTTTATGTAGAACAACCTCCAGATTTATCTCCCTAACTCAACCCTCTTTTGTATTTAAATTGCATAAAGCTCTCTATGGTTTAAAGCAAGCTCCAAGAGCTTGGTATGAGACCTTAGCAAGCTTTCTTTTAGAGCATAAATTTACAAGAGGAACCATAGATAAAACTCTTTTCACTAGACATCATAAGGACCAAATTTTGTTAGTACAAAAATATGTGGATGGCATCATCTTTAGGTCTACTGATCCCAAATTATGCAAGAGGTTTGCTGACCTCATGCATTCCAAATTTGAGATGAGTAGCATGGGTGAGCTTTCCAACTTCCTTGGTCTCCAAGTGAAGCAGCTCCCTGATGGTATCTTCCTCTCCCAAGCTAAGTATGCTAAAGAGCTTATTAAGAAGTTTGGGATGGGTGATGCTTCAGGAATGAAAACACCTATGGCTACAAATGTTGTTGTGGATTCTGATGCAGCTTGGAAACCTATAGATAAGAAGCTTTATAGGGCAATTGTTGGATCCCTATTATACCTAACAGCTAGCAGGCTTGATATCATATTTGACACATGCCTTTGTGCTAGGTTCCAAGTGAACCCTAAAGAATCTCACCTTATTTTCTTAAAACGAATTTTGAGATATATAAAGAGTTGTCCTAATCTAGGACTCTGGTATCCTGTAGAGTCAGAGTTTGAGTTAACTGGATACTCAGATGCTGACTATGCTGGATGTAGAGTGGACAGGAAGAGTACCTCTGGAACTTGCCAGTTCCTGGGTATGAGACTTGTCTCCTGGTTTTGTAAAAAGCAAACATCTGTATCTACATCAACTATAGAAGCAGAATACATGGCTGCTGGCAACTGCTGTTCACAAATGTTATGGATACAAAACCAACTCCTAGACTATGGTGTCAACCTAAATAATTCAACATTATTTTGTGATAATACTAGTGCTATTGCTATAGCACAGAATCCAGTTCACCATAGTAGGACTAAACATATTGAAATAAGATATCATTTCATTAGAGATAATGTAGACAAAAATAAAATTAACTTAATCCATATTCCTACTGATCTACAGAGAGAAGACATTTCCACCAAACCTTTGGATGAGAAAAATCATATGTTCTTTATAAATCAACTGGGAATGATCAATGGAGAAGAGTTAAATTAATTTATGTCTGCATTCGACGAATTTTCCAAAGTTCGCGAATGGAGTTCGACGAATTAGGGAAAGTTTGGGAGATGCTCGTCGACCGGAGATCGACGAATTCTCTGTGTGTGGAAATAATTTTCGTCGATCGGAGATCGACGAACTTTGCTTCAGAAGATATTTCGTCGAACGGAGTTCGACGAACTATGTTCGATTCTTTTGGATGAGATCGACGAATTATTTATCTATAATTTATTTCGTCGACCTCTGTTCGAAGAACTGTTTCTTTTTCGTGGAACGAAGATTGTCGATTCATATTCTGAAAATGTTATATCTAGGTTTTCTTCGACCTCCGTCCTATGCTTTCAGTTCTCTTGCACTTGATCGCCGTTTTCTCTGTCTCTCTTGCAGGTCATCAATGGCGATTCCAGCAGGAGCTTTGGCTGCCATGAAATTTGACACCAGTTTCGACATGGATTTTGATTCATTCCAACATTCTGACCCAATATTTCTCTACATTATGGAATTACTAGAGGAACTTTGTCTCAAAGATTTTATGACACGAAGAATTAAACTACACTCAACTGAAATTAGAGAATGGGTGTTCACTTCGTCAGTTTCTGAGGAAAATGTTCTGACAGGCAATATCAGGAGTAATGCTATCTCTCTATCTCCCGCCGTTCTTTCTGAAATTTTTGGATTGGTAAATGGAGAAGATGACATGGATATGGATTCTGAAGAATACAGTTCGATACTGAAGTTGATGGGGTTTTCTGGAAGCAACCCTAACAAGTTGTTAAAGAAACAACTATCTGTCGCCTACCAGTTCTTGGCGGATATCGTGGGAAAAGTACTGATGGGCAAGCACACCACACACGACTACATAACCAGACATCAATTTCTTGTCATGTGCGCGGTGGTGAATAAGCATCCCGTGGATTGGAGCAAGATCTTCTTTGATATGATTAAGAAGAAGAACAGCAAGAAAGAGGTTTGCTTCAGAAGAATCTTGGGGATTTTTCTTCAAGAAAAGGCTGGTGAATTAATGGTCTCCCCGACCATCTTCATCAATGCCATCAAGCACGTCACATGCGCTTTGTTTGGAAGATGGGAGAGGACGATCTCCAAGCCGTCCAAGGCTTCCTCCTCTTCCATCCATGCTTTAGAAGGCACCCGGGCTGTTAAAGCCACTCCCACACCTGCTGAGGAGATTCATCCCCCTCCACCATCTCTTCCAGCACCCCTTCCAGCAAATCAGCCTCCTCATGTGCCTACTCCTCCTCCATCTCTACCACTGGACATCACCAACATCCCATCTCCACCTCCTTCTTCCCCTCTGCAAGATAATCAACAACCAACACCTCCAGCTTCACCTCATGACACACATATTCTTACAACTCCTCAGTCTCCACTTCCTCCTCATTTGTCCTCCATTCCATCTTTCACCCTACCCTCAGACATTGCCATGCCAGATGCCACCATTCCATCTTCATCAACATCCACTCATCACATATCTGTTATTCCACCCTCCATTCCATCCCTAGTTGCTCCCTCCTCCACACATAATGCAACATCCTCTTCCCCTTCCTCCTTTGATTCAACTACCATATCATCTATCTTCACCATCCTCACTCCCCTCATCAAATCCCTTATCACAGAGGCCATTACACCTCTTGTGAATTCTATTAATTCTTTATCTACTCAAATTTCTGCCCTTTTTGCTGCCCCCTCCTCAGTCCAGGGCCTGGCCTCAGTCCCCTCTGAACCCAGGCAGGGGGAGATGCCTGATGATGAAGCAGCAGCTCAAGCTTCAGATACAGATTCCCCAGAAGATACAACTTCAGAAGTTTTTCCAGATTTGATTAATTTTATTAATACTGATATGGATATTACTGACATGGATACTGCTGAAACTGTTGGTGATTTTATTCTCAATCCCACAGTTAATCTATAAGAATTACTGCAATATTTTGATATTGTACATATGCAGTCTCTTCCAGCAGACTTTACTAAGCCACAGTTGTCTATTGTTCCATATACTTCTCCAGCTAGTCCAGTAGTTGCCAAGCAACTCTGTGATAGTTTTGTTATCCCAGCTTTAGCTTCAATCTCTGCAGCTAGTTCAGAAGTTATTCTAGAAGATATCTCAGCCCCAAGTTTTGTTATGGATGACTCTCCTATGCCAGATTTGGATGAGCTAACCCTGACTGATATTGAAGAGGAAAATAAGGCAGCAGCTGAAAGCTCTGTCCCCATTATTTCTGATTCCTATACAGTCTCCTCCTCCCCTGTTGCTGAAACTTCAGTTCCTTCAACTTTTGCCCCTACTACAGCAAAAGCTATTATTGATGATGAAGCTTTAAAAGCATTGTATGCTTTATATGATAGCCCTCAGGGTTTTGATTCTGAAGATGATGAAGCTGATGATGATGATGATTCAGATGAAGAAGCCTCCAAGAAGAAAAAGAAGTTGTTGTCAAAGAAAAGGAAGGCTCCTCCTCCTCCAGCTCCTAAACTCAATCCAACTGCTGACACCCCGTATTACATTTTGCATAATGTTACACCTTATAAGGGAATGCCTGCATGGATGTGGTTATCCAAGAACCAGCAGAAGGAAAGGAAAAGAAGTAGGAGATATTCTCCTCCTCCAGTCCAAAGATATAGAAAGGATCCACCTCCTCCTCCTCCTCCAGTAGCTGGTGCCACTGGCTCTAGCTCTCAGAGATCTGCCCCCATGCAAACCTATCAGAGACATTCAGGGAGATCCTCTGGAAGCAGCCATCAGAGGCAACCATCCTCAGGAAATCAACAACAACAGCATCAGCAGCAGCAGCAACAAATATCTGAAGATCAGTAAGCTGACATCCCTAAAAGTCCATACTCTCCTCCAATTCCATTTGAAGATCCTGAAACTACCAATACTGCAAGAATGGCTAGATACCAGGAACTAATTGGCCTATTATTGATCAATAAAATCAAAGTTGAAGGAAAAGACATTTATGGATTAACAATAATGTCAAAGTACAGAAAGGAAGAACTGAAAAGGTTTGACAAAGGCAACAAACTCTTCAATGTTGATGATTATATGAAGCTCCATCCTCAAGCAGTTGTCCCCAGAGCTACATCACTAAAGATCATTGGGGCAGCTGACATGACTATGACTCAAGCACAGTCTCAAGATCCAACCAGAGAAATTGTCTTCAAAAAGCCAGGAGAGAAGACTTCAGAAGACAAGTCCTTGTAGAAAAAGAAGAAGTAATCCTTATTTTGTTTCATTTTCTTTCTGTAATTTGTTTTCAAACCATGCTATCTGTTTAAACAAAGCCTGTGTATATATATGTTGCATGTGTTGGTAATTCTCTGCCAGATATATTTCTTTTTCTTACTTTGTTTATTTGCTTTGAGTCTCCTAGTGACCTCACCCAAATAGGGGGAGATTGTTGGATCCCTAGTTGATTTGGGCTAGGTTCACTAGCTTAGGATGTGACCCATCATGTATAGCCAGGGTCAAATTTGTGTCCTAGAGTCTAGACCAAGTCCTTAGAGTCAACTTCAGATGGACCAGCTATCATCGAGACCATCAGAGACTCCAGACTAAGAGGAATTCAAGACCAAGTAAAATGAGTTCGACGTTCGTCGAACTCAGGTCGAGTTCGACGAAAGGTGTTCTGTGCTCGACGATCTTGAGACATTTATTTGTGCTGAGCTCGACGATCTTTGTTCTGTGTTCGACGAAGACTGAGATACTTCAACAAGCTAAAGTCATGGTAACTCCAGATTTTTTCTAAGTCCAGCTTCAAGCTTTGGTCGACGAACTAGAATCTAACCTCGACGAACTTGGACCTCAAGTTCACAGCTTCTCAGGTCGACGAATGCAATACTCTACTCGACGAATTCTGAATTCAGAGGATTTGTGTCGACACTTAGGTTATGTGTCGACACCAGTTTATGTCGACTGTATAACCACATGTCCGGAGAGCAAGGTCACCAGGGACTAGGCAGATCGGGCTGAGGACAATAGGCGAGCTCGGCAGTGGAGGGGGCGAGCCTGAGCTCGGCATTTGTCGACCAGAGATCGACGTTCGGCGACCCCGAGCTCGGCATTCGCCGAGCGAGCAACAACTCGCGTCCTCACATTGGATCTCGGAAGCAGTAGGCGAGCAGAACATGCCGAGGTGGTCAAAGCTCCCTAGCTCTCCTGGATGTATGAGGTAATTTTTACTGCATTGCCCCCGCTGGTCTGCCCATAGCCCTTCAAAATAGCGGAGTTTGGTTGTTGGCAGAGCCATTCAAGGGTTTTCTGGTAATTTCAGGTCAGTTCTTTTGGTTATTGGCAGTCCAAATTTTAAAAACTATAAATAGGACCCAAGGGGTACCCCAGAAAGGAGGTTTTTTCCAGTGCTCTCCTGTTCCAATCTTTAAGTGCTTTGTGAGGGTACCTTAGCTCGGCTTCTGGCTAAGGAGGGGAAGCACTATGAGATCTTCCGGGTTTGTGGTGGGACCTCCCCCGCCGAGCCCTTGGGTCGGTCTTACCTTGTCTTCTCTATTGTTTTGCTTGCATGGGCAAAGTAGGCGCGAGATCACCCCTTTCCCCAAGGGTCGAACTCCACGGGAAATCGAGGAACCAGTTTCAACATTTTGGTGCGGTGAGCGTGGAAGGTGGTCAGTGCAGAAAAGCTTCAGTGAGTTCAATGACAGGAGGACAGGGATCTGACAGGTCGAACTCGTCGCCCCCCCCCACCCCCGCCTCTCGCAACGGTGGGGGATGTTGGAAGATTTCAGGAATGAGGTGCTGAGCCTTGTCAAGTTCGCACTCGGCACGCGGGCCGAGTGCTCGACTCTGGCAGCCCAGATCGCGATCGCCCCCTCTTTGGGCGAGGACGCTCCCGGCAGGCGAGCTGGGAAGGAGGTGGCCAAGGAAGTCCGGGCGTGCGAGCTCCCCGGGCGCGAGCTCTTCCCAGGCTCGGCAGGCCGAGGCCGGTTCGGCGAGCTGGGCTCGCGAGACTCGCCGGCTCGCCCAGTGGGGGGAGGCAGTACTTTCAGCGAGCTGGTCTCCTCAGCTCCAGTTCCAGATGGGTTCAGGGAACCCGAGATGTCCTACTACACCGGGAAGGGAGACCCGGTCCAGCATGTCCAATGGTTCGAAGATGTGGTCTCCATCTGTCAGATGTCGGACGGGTTCAAATGCCGACTCTTCGCTATCACCCTCAGGGATAAGGCAAGGGAGAGGTTCCATCTGATACCGGCTAGCTCCATTTACTGCTTTAAGGACTTGTGTCGAGGGTTTATGCTGAGGTTCACTATCTCGAAGAAGAGGAAGAAGGAGTCCGAGTCCCTATTCCACATCAAGCAGGGGGTGAACGAGACGTTGGGGAGCTATGTGGACCGGTTTCAGGAGGAGGTCACTCAGGTCCAGGAGATGCCAGGCCATAGTCTGATGATGGCCTTTACCCTAGGCCTGCAGCAGGGGTTCTTCCGGATGGAGCTAAAGAGATTTCCCCCCCCCCCCATCTCCTATGAGGAGCTGATGGAGAGGGCGGCAAGAGAAGTTGACGGGGAGGCGTCGAACACGGAGTTTGCAAGGAAGCTGGCCAGGTGGGCCATGGAGGAAGAGAAGGTGTCAAGAGGAGGGAAAGGACGGGAGGAGAGAAGAGGAGAGCCTAGGCAGAGGGAGCAAAGGAAGCTCCAGTGGCAACAACAACCAAGGTGGGGGCGTCAGGAGCCCGACCGTCGACTGGGCTGGAGACCTGAGTGGCAAGGGAAGGGGCCACAGAGAGGGTACTACAGAAGGGATCACTACCGGGGGAGGCAAGATCAGTTCCACCCTCCGGGCTTGAGGCAAGGCCAGAGGCCCCGGCTCCCCGATCAAGAGGAGGCCATGACCATAGCCTTGGGAGCAAGGATGGGGATTATTAGGAGGATGAGAAGAGAGGTCAGGGTGAAGTTGCCCTATTGTGACTTCCATCAGGAGGAGGGGCACGAAATAGCCACGTGCCCGGAATTTCTTGAGATCAGGGGGAATACGGAGCAGGAGCAGCAGCAGGGGCGGCAAGAAGTGAGGATTGAGGAGGTCCTGCTTCGGACGGAGGAGGATCGTTGCGAGGACCGGGTGGATCTTGGAACCCGAGGGGGGATCAGAGTGATCTACGGGGGAGTGGGGGTCGAGGCTTCCCGCAAGGCGAGCCACCACACCATGTACCGCCGAAGTGTTGCCTCCACTTCCCAGACCCCACCCCCAGAGGAGAGGATCACCTTCTCCAGAAGCGACATGCCAGATCACGAGGATCCGTTCTGTGATGCGCTGGTCATCAAGGCAGCCATCGAGAATTTAACTGTCTCTCGGATCCTCGTTGACAACGGGAGCTCCGTCAACGTCATCTTCAAAAAGGCGTTTGACGCGATGAAGGTGGAGGCAAAGAGGGTGCTAGCCTCGGATGGACCCTTGTTCGGGTTTTCAGGAGAAAGGAAGGAAGTGGAGGGAGGAGAAGGCCTCCATGTTACCTTGGGGGGGGGGGCAGTCCAGGAACTGCAGGTTCGTCATTGTGGATGCCCCCAGCAGCTACAGTGCCATCTTCGGGAGGCCCCTTATCAGCGCCTTACACTGCGTCCCCTCGTCCTTCCATCAGTGCTTAAAGTTCAACGCCGAGGGGATTCAGGTCTAGGTTAGGGGGGACCTAAAGGTGGTGCGGGAGTGCTATGTCACTGCGGTGAACACCATCTCCTAGTAGGAGGAAGCCGAGGAGATGGGTCGGAGGCTGGAGGAAGCCGAGCATGGAGGAAGGAGGGAGGAGCTAGAGACGGAGAGCTGGGCCGAGGAGGCGTCAGGAGGAGACCTGGAGGAGGTGGCCGAAGTGACAGCCGTAGGGGAAGAGATGGAGATAGAGGTACCGGTCCCGGGAGAGAAAGATGCTGAATGGTGGGAAGAGCAGTCCAGACTGGAGGCTGCAGAGGAAGTGGTGGAGCTGGAGGTGCTCACCCGAGGAGGCAGGGTGGAGAAGATCCACGTCAGCAGGGGGCTGACCCCGGAAGACCAAGGCAGGATGCTGGAGTGCATCCAGAAGAATGTGGACATCTTTGATTGGAACGCCGCAGAGATGCCAGGGTTTGACGCGGATGTGGCCTGCCACCGCCTCAACCTGGTCCCGGGAACACGCCCTGTTCAGCAGAAGAAGAGATCCACTGCAGACAAGCTGGCGGAGCCCATTAGGGAGGAGGTGGCGAAGCTCCTCAATGCTAGCTTCGTGTCCAAGATTCAGTACCCCGACTGGGTCTCCAACGTGGTCATGGTTAAAAAAGGAGACGGCTGATGGAGGATGTGTATCGACTTTTCCTTACTTAATAAAGTTTGTCCTAAGGACTGTTATCCTTTGCCTCGAATCGACGCGCTGGTTGACTCAGCCGTCGGTTTTTCTGTAGTGAGTTTTTTAGATGCTTTTTCAGGTTATCATCAAATCAGGATGCACCCCCCAGACATCAAGGATGTCTCGTTCATCACAGGGGATGGATGCTACTGCTACAAGATGACGCCCTTCGGGCTGAAGAATGCTGGGGCAACCTACCAGAAAATGATGGATAGGGTCTTCAAGGAGCAGAGGGGGAGGAATTTGGAGGTATATGTAGATGACCTCATGATCAAATGTCGGGATGTGGACTCCCACCTCCGGGACCTGGAAGAGACCTTTGCCACCCAGCGCAAATACAAGATGAGGTTGAACCCCCTAAAATGTGTCTTTTGGGGCCAGCCGGGGAAAGTTCTTGGGGCACCACCTCACCCCCGCCGGGGTCGAGCCAAATCCTGATAAAGTCAAGGATATCTTGGAGCTGGGGCGCCGCAGAATGCTAAGGAGTTGTAACGGCTGACGGGGAAGCTAGCAGGGCTGAGTAGGTTCCTCTCCCGAGCAGGAGAAAAGTGCTCCCCCTTCTTCAAAACCCTGAGGGGTGGTCAGAAGTTCGAGTGGACCAAGGAGTGCGAGGAGGCGTTTCAGGCCCTCAAGATGCAGTTGACTCAGGCTCCGCTACTCCAAGGGCCGAAGGAGGGGGAAGACCTGTTCTTATATCTCGGGGTCGGGGCGAAGGCATTGAGCTCCGTCTTAGTTCGCGAAGAGGGGAAGAAGCAGCTCCCTATTTATTATGTGAGCCGGGTCCTGAGGAAGGCCGAGCTCCGGTACCGGATTCTGGAGAAGCTAGCCTTTGCCCTGGTCATCTTGGCCCGGAGGCTGCGACCTTACTTCCAGGCACACTCAATCCGAGTGGTGACCGACCATCCTCTCTGCAACATCTTTGAGTGGGTGGAGCATTCAGGCAGGCTGGCTAAGTGGTCGGTGGAACTGAGTGAGTTCGATGTCTCCTTCGTTCCGCGGCTCTCGATCAAAGCTCAAGCGATGACCGACTTCTTGGCTGACTACGTGGTTGAAGTAGCGGAGGAAGAACTCACCCGCCCGACTCCTTGGAAGGTGAGGGTGGATGGTGCCTCAGGGAGGCATTCCCTTGGAGTGGGGGTGATCCTGGAAAGCCCTAAGGGGACTCGAATTGAGCAGACGGTGGTGGTACACTTCCCCATTACAAACAACCAGGCCGAATACGAGGCCGTGATAGCAGGGCTATGCCTGGCCAGGGAGTTGGGGGTGTCGGACGTGGAGGTCCTTACTGACTCCATGGTGGTAGCTTCCCAGATCAACGACGAGTTTGAGGCAAGGGAACCCACCCTGCGATCATACTTAGCCAAAGTGAAGGGGGTCATAGGCACTTTTCAGACCTTCTCCATCCGACACGTACCCAGGGAAGAGAATAAACAAGCCGACCAGCTAGCAAAACATGGTCCTCAGGTGGGTGGTACCGTCACAGACCTGTTCTGCCCCTCCATCGAAGAGGGAGAGCTCATGGAAATATATCAACAAGATTCGTGGATGGACCCAGTTGTGGCTTTCCTCTCCACGGGAGAGTATCCGGAGGGGGCAGATAAGAAGAAGCTAAGGCACAAGTCAGTGTATTACCTCCTCCAGGACGGGCAGCTGTACAGGAAGACCATCTCAGGGATGCTGGCTCACTGCGTGGCCGAGGGCGAAGTGCAAAGGATCTTGGAGGAAGTCCACTCCGGGGAATGTGGGAGTCACTCCGGGAGTCGGACCCTGGAAGGAAGGATAGTCAGGCAAGGGTATTTCTAGCCCACCCTGGGCCGAGATGCCGCTGAGTTCGCAAGAAGATGTCATAAGTGCCAGCTGTTTGCCCCCCTCCAGCTACAGCCGGCCCAGTGACACAGAAGTATCACGGCCCCCTGGCCCTTCGGAATTTGGGGGATGGATTTGGTTGGACCATTCCCCGAAGCCAGTGGTCAGAGAAGGTTCCTCCTGGTAATGATTGACTACTTCTCAAAGTGGATGTAGGTGAAGGCGCTTGCCAAGGTGACCTCCCATATAATCAGGAACTTTGTTTGGGGGGAGATCATCTGCCGCCATGGGCTGCCCCAGGCCATCGTCATGGACAACGGGCCCCAGTTCGCCAGCGCCGAATTCACCAGCATTTGCGAACAGCTTGGAATCGACCTCAGGTTCGCCTCGGTCCATCACCCCAGGAGCAACGGGTAGGTGGAGGCCGCAAATAAGATCATCGTAAACCTCCTCAAGAAGAAGGTGGAGAATTTGAAGGGGAGCTGGGTGGAGAAGCTTCCCGCGGTTCTTTGGGCCCTAAGAACAACCCCCAACATGGCTACCGGAGAGACCCCCTTCAAACTCTCACATGGGTGCGAGGCAGTGCTCCCCGTGGAATTTGAGGTCCAAACACCTCGAGTCGTTGCGGCGAAAGAAGGCCGAGAGGAGTGGCAAGCGGAGAACGAGGAGGAGCTGAGGCTCTCCCTTGACATGGTGGAAGAGCTGAGGGACCTTTCCGCTATCTGACAGGAGGAGGTGAAAAGAAGAATGGCCAAGTACTTTGACAAGCATGTCAGGGTCAAGCAGTTTGTGGAAGGGGACTTGTTGCTAAAGAAGGTGGATGCAGCAGGGAGGTCGGCATCCGTAGGGAAGCTCAATCCCAGATGGGAGGGACCATTTATTGTAAAGGAAGCTTTGAAGTCAGGAGGCTATCGACTCCAAAATGTAGAGGGCGAGACCCTGAGTATCACCTGGAGTGGTGATGACCTAAAACGATTTTTCCCCGGAAGCATGCAAGCGATACTTTGATAATAATAAATTTCTTTAACCCTCCAGTATTGTCATAGCTAGCCTGCATAGAGAAATGGAATATGTTTGGACACCGAGCAGATCCCGCTGCCAAGCTCTCACTTAGCTGGCAAGGCCGGAAGTCACTCGATGTCATCCTTGGCCTCGAGCAGATCCCGCTGTCAGGCTCTCACCTAGCTGACAGGGCCGGAAGTCACTCGATGGAATGTGTTTGGACCCCGAGCAGACCCCGCTGCCAGGCTCTCACCTAGCTGGCAGGGCCGGAAGTCACTCGGTGTCATCTTTGGCCTCGAGTAGATCCCGCTGTCAGGCTCTCACCTAGCTTACAGGGCCGGAAGTCACTCGATGGAATGTGTTTGGACCCCGAGCAGATCCCGCTGCCAGGCTCTCACCTAGCTGGCCGGGCCGGAAGTCACTCAGTGTCATCCTTGGCCTCGAGCAGATCCCGCTGTCAGGCTCTCACCTTGCTGACAGGGCCGGAAGTCACTCGATGGAATGTGTTTGGACACCGAGTAGAACCCGCTGCCAGGCTCTCACCTAGCTGGCAAGGCCGGAAGTCACTCGGTGTCATCCTTGGCCTCGAGCAGATCCCGCTGTCAGGCTCTCACCTAGCTGACAGGGCCGGAAGTCACTCGATGGAATGTGTTTGGACCCCGAGCAGATCCCGCTACCAGGCTCTCACCTAGCTGGCAGGGCCGGAAGTCACTCGGTGTCATCCTTGGCCTCGAGCAGATCCCGCTGCCAGGCTATCACCGAGCTGACAGGGCCGGAAGTCACTCGATGGTATCGGCCCCGAAATCGCCAGATAAAGTTCAAGAAGTCTCAAAGTGTCAGGAAGCAAGGGGAAAGGGGTTCTGTAGAGGCGAGCTCGGGCTCGGCTAACCCAGTTCGGCATTAGCAAGAGGATTCTACATGGGCGAGTTCGGACTCATCATTCCCGGCTCGGCATCGGCGAGTAGTTGGCGAACCCGGGCCTCGCTAAAGGAAGGCGAGCCAGGCCGGGGCACCTCACCCCTTTGCCCGTTTGACTTAGAAACTTTTCTCTTCTTTTTCGGGCTCAACATGGATGGCTCGCGTGCGAGTTATGGTGGCGTGACAAGGGAAGAGAGCAACCCGCCCCCGAATCGCTTGGGGCTCGGCGAACACTCAAAACGCATCCACTCGCGGGCGCGCTCTCATGACTACTCTACTCGCGGAACCTGTCTCGGCGAGGTCGCGTGGGGAAGCACCCGCATATATTCAGAGCATAACAAACAAAGTAAAAAAGGAAAAAAAAAAGTGGCACGGGTATGATCAAAAACTCTTTCATTAATTGCTTACAAAAAGTAATTACAGGGGGCTCGCCTCGGCGAGTGAACAAAAAAGAAAAAGGAAAAAAGTACAGGCTATCCTCAGGCCTCGCCCCCTCCGCCGGACTGATCCTCGCCATCACCCGAAGGATCCTGGAAGCTTTTCCCGAACATCGCGTCCAAGTTGTCCTCCTTCTCGCTGGGCGGCGTTGCCGGGAACAGGCTCGGCATCAGGTCCCGGGCCGAGATCCCCTCGCATCCCTCCACCAGCACCCTCGAGTCCTTCATCATTTGGAGGGTGCACTCGGTGGCTTGGATAGAGTTGATCCGCAATCTCTCGGCGAGGTCGGCCTCGCCAAAGATCCGCAGGCTCTTATAGGGGAGGGTGGGGTCGATGTCGTGAGGCGGGAAGAAGATCTCCGCCTGGCGACGGACTTCGCTGAGGAGGTGCTGGTTCTCCTCCTTCAGCTTCGTGTTCGCGCCCTCTAGCTCGGCGAGACGTGCGCGCAGCTGGCCGATCTCCTCCGCCTGCTCAGCATTGCGAGCCTGAAGCTCCCCTGCAGCCTTGACATCCTGGTAAAGAGAATTCAGTCTGGTATCAGCGCAAAATGTTCTAAGTAAAAGAGAAGAGTAGTGTTTGACACCTAACAGCCCGCCGGCGGCCTGGGCGAGTAGACCCTCTGCTATGCCGAGCTGCCTCGCCTGGTCGGTGACCTTATCCTTGGCGATGTCGCGAGCCTGCTCAGCCTTTTCGAGTTGGTGGCTGAGGGCGAAGCTGCGGCGTGCCAGCATGTGATGCAGCTCCATGGTCTGCATGTGGGACTGCAGGCCCTTATGGCCGAGCTGCCGGAGGGTCATCGTTTTGTAGGCCTCGGTATCCTCCCGGCCATATAGGCCAAAGCCGAGGGCATAGGCGTGACCGGTGGCAGGCTCGCGGTCGTGCCAGTAGGGGTGCAGGGTGGAGACGGAGACTCGATGAGCGAGCTCGTCCCACTGCAGCATGGGCTCGCCCGCCGAGTCCTTCCACCGCCCGCCGAAGTTGAAGAGAGGGTGTTGCTTCGGCGGCGCGCGCTCGCGGGCAGCCCTCTTCGCTGATGGAGGAGGGTAGATCGCCGCCGTGGAAGAAGGGCCCTCGCCACCTTTTCGGCCGTTGCTGGTTGTCTCCTTCAGCGGGCTCTCCGGCGACGCGTCGGGAGGGGTCTCCGACGAGCTGATGTATTTGGGGATGGGCTGTTATTATTGTTGCACCCGCGGAGCCAACAGAGCCCTCCGCATCTTCTTTAATTATCGCTGGCGGAATGGCGGGTTCGATCTCGCGTCCTCAGGTCGCCTCTTGCTGGAAGAGGGTTGCGAGAGGGATGCCTCATCTCGGCAGGCCGCCACCGCCGCCTTCTCGGGAGCAAGAGGGTCGGTATGAGGCCCCGGATCCGCGAACTGCGGGTTCACGGGGATTATTCGCTCCCCTGCAGGAAAATACTTTGAAAAAGTTAGGAATTCAGGAATGATATGGTGAGCTCGGCGGTCAGGCGAACTCGGCAAGACGGTGAGAGAAGCATACCTTTGCCAGGCAGAACAGGAGGGAGCGTGTCGAGGCCCCTCCGCAGGAAGGCGACCACGAAGTCTTTATGGAGGAAGTACTTGTGGAGCTCGGCGTCGTTGTCGGACACGGCCGGTGGGCGGTACACCTCCTCGCCCTTCTGCTGAGGCGCGTAGGGGATGTTGCCGAGATCGCCCTTGATGAAGGCGATCTTGGTCATCCAGGTATGGTGTTTGTTCGCGATCTCGCGAACTTTGATCAGCGAGCCACCGAAGTAGGCGACCCCGTCCGGCATCGCCTTGTAGGAGAAGAGCTTCCTGAACACCGTCAGGTTGAACTCGATCCTCTCCCGCCGGAGGTAACTCGCGAACGCCACCATCATCGCGATGGCATTGGAATTCAGCTCCATAATATATCAAGATTTGCAGGATCTCCGGCCACAGGGGGAGGCGTAACCCCACCTCGAAATGTGAGAGGGGGAAGGCGAGCTCATCCTCATAAAAAGTATTGATGGCCTCCCCCTGCCTCGGCATGCGTGCCTCGAAGCCCGGCGGCACGCGCTCCACCACAAACTCAGCGAGCTCCTCCTCGCTAGTATGCCCCTCGAAGAAGCAGTACTCTGTGAAGTGCTGCGCGCACTTGGAGCGGCCGTCGGCATCTGGGTTCGTCTTGCCCATGTTCGCGGAGGAAGAGGTAGAGCGCGAGCAGGAAATGGAAAAGAACAGGGAGAGGGAAAGAGAGAAATAAAGGCACAGTACGGGGTAGGTGAGGGGGGGGGGATATTTATAGGAAAAGAAATTTGGGGTAGGCTGTCCAATCAGCGCAGCTCGCCGCCCCAGCTCGCCACCCCAGCTCGCCACCCCAGCTCGCCACCCCAGCTCGCCACCCTAGCTCGCCGACTTCCGGCGCATCCCAACCAAGGCTAAGTCAAACCTTGCAGCATTTTATTTGAGTAACATGATCAAGAATATCCTAAAAGCTATTTATTACAGAAATAAAGTTCAGGAATTAAAAAGCGAGGTGCACAAGCAGGGAGGGCATCGGGATGCGAGTACCGGTCAGCTCGGCAAAGGAGCCGCCCACTTACCTACCCCGGCCTCGCGATCCCTGCTCCCCAGATTGTCGCGTGCGAAGCAGCTCACGGATCATTCCGAAATTCCTCTGCGCAACCGAGAGACCGTCATCTATCTCATCCAGGAGCCGGGAGGGGGACATCAGCTCGCCAGCCTGGCCGCATCGCACCTCGTCGGCGAGACGCACATAGTCGCGCTGCAGCGTCTCGTTGACCCCCTGCACCTCGCGCAGCCCGCACACCAGCTTCTTGAAGAGCTTGACCTCCCTCCTCGTCAGCTCACCTTGATCCACCTCAGGACCCAGGTAAGAGTCCAGTGAGCTTGGGGAGGGGAGGGGAGAGTACTGGGCTGCCCGCTAGGATTCCTCGGCAGCGGATAGACTGGGAAGAGCTGTAAAGACAAGTGTCAGCGAGAAGAGAGGCAGAAAAACTCATGAGGCAAGTCAAGCAAGACTGACCAGACGAGCTCGGCAGCTCAAGGGAGATGTGGGGAGGGATGAACCTCAGATCCTTCCCGCGACCTGTGCCGCGAGCCCCCGACGAGATGAGATCGAATCCCAGGGTGGGGATGGTCCCCAGACCCGCCCCCACGGCCACGTCAGTTTGGCGAGGAGGGGAGGCGCGCACTGGCGAGATCGGCCTCTTTGAGCTCACTGGGAGGATCCCAAAGAGGAGAGGCGGGTCCTGGGGATGGCAGTCCGGTGCCCTGAACCGCGAGTCGGCGAGCGTGCTCTCGCCTCGCAGTGTGGGCTCTCGCGGCGCGACGCCCCCGCCATCTGGTTGACCGTTCGGGTCGTCGCCGACTACGACAACCTCTCTATCCTTCTCAAGAATAGTTCAGGTGGAAGAGCCAGTCTCGCGAGCCAGGGTGGCCCTCAGGTCGTTGTAAATGGGCTCAGCCGCCTGAGGGAATGCCTTTGACCTCTTCGAGCCAGGCTCGGCAGAATCAACTTGAGGACCTTTGGCATTGACCGCCGTCAGGGCGGCCAAGCGAGCTGCGGAGGCTTGGCGAGCTCGGTCTATGCGCTCCTGGATCTCCTTGGGAAGAGGCATCTTGGCAGGGTTGGAGCAAAGGGAATGGCAAGAGTTAGGCAGGAGGGCATGTGCACATATATATAGACACAGGTGGACCCCACCCGAAGATTCCCTCCAACTCGCAAACCCGCGCTCGCCGCACACTTGGGGTTGGATGTTTCTTTCCGAGCTTTGACAAGCTCAAAAAGAGTGGGGATTGTGTACAACCCCGTGTCCGGCGAGCAAGGTCACCAGGGACTAAGCAGATCGGGCTGAGGACAATAGGCGAGCTCGGTAGTGGAGGGGGCGAGCCCGAGCTCGACATCCGTCAACCAGAGATCGTCGTTCGGCGACCCCCGGCTCGGCATTCACCGAGCGAGCAACAACTCGCGTCCTCACATTGGAGCTCGGCAGCAGTAGGCGAGCAGAACATGCCGAGATGGTCAAAGCTCCCCAGCTCGCCTGGATGTATG
Source organism: Platanthera guangdongensis (assembly GCA_039583875.1). Classification (NCBI taxonomy): domain Eukaryota; kingdom Viridiplantae; phylum Streptophyta; class Magnoliopsida; order Asparagales; family Orchidaceae; genus Platanthera; species Platanthera guangdongensis. Next base: position 91,008,083 of record CM077150.1, read on the forward strand.
AGGTACTTTTTACTGTTTTGCCCCCCTGGTCTGCCCATAACCCTTCAAAACAGCGGAGTTTGGCTGTTGGCAGACCCATCCAAGGGTTTTCTAGTAATTTCAGGTCATTTCTTTTGGTTATTGGCAGTCCAGATTTTAAAAACTATAAATATGACCCAAGGGGTACCCCAGAAAGGAGGTTTTTTCCAGTGCTCTCCTGCTCAAATCTTCAAGTGCTTTCTGAGGGTACCTTAGCTCGGCTTATGGCTAAGGAGGGAAGCGCTCTGAGATCTTCCGGGTTTGTGGTGGGACCTCCCCCGCCGAGCCCTTGGGTCGGTCTTACCTTGTCTTCTCTGTTGTTTTGCTTGCAGGGGTGAAGTAGGCGCGAGATCACCCCTTTCCCCAAGGGTCGAACTCCATGGGAAATCGAGGAACAGGTTTCAACATCGACACCAGCCGATTTATGTCGACACCAGAAGATTTGTGTCGACACCAGGATATTAGTCAACACCAGTTTATGTCGACACCAGCAGATTTATGTCGACACTAGAAGATTTGTGTCAACACCAGGATATTAGTCAACGCCAGTTTATTTCGACACTGAATATCAGTAGATGCAGAATATTTTGACCAAGTCCACAATCATTCTCAGCTCGACGAATTTGATTCTCAGCTCGATGAATGAAGATTTTCAGATCGACGAAGATTGTTGTAGAATTGACAAGATTCCCGTGAAGACAAATTGTCTGGTCGACAAACTCATCAAGCTCAGCTCGACGAACTCAAACTCATCTCGATGAATTGTGTTCTTCGTTCGACGATTCCATACTAGGTTCTCCAGTTTTCCCGTCCCTTTTGTCGGCGATGAATCCTCAGTAATTAATGCCCAATCCTCTCGGAATGTTACCGTTAGAACGCGCATTGATCAAGGATTATTTCATGCCATTTTTCCATGGGACAGTTAGGGAAATTATTGATTGTCGCTTCCTTCCCTGGCCGACTGCAATTTCTGCTCAACATTCAAATTTTGGTTGTTCTCCAGACAGTAAAAAAAAGTCAGAAAAGAAAAGGATCAAGAGCACAACACATACCAGACACACAGACAGACATTGCACAAAAGAACAATCTTACAACAATCAAAATGTTCTTTACTGCAATCTGGCCAGGCCAGAGAACAATTTCCTCAAGAAGAAGAAGAACATACAATCATTATCAAGAGTCTTCTTCCTTGAATTCTATAGGACAACTTCAGAAGGAAAACAAAACTCTATCTGTCAAAGAAGTTCCTGAAGCAATCTCTGGTCCAGGCACTCAAGCTCTTTGAAGACCTATCACCCTGAAGCAGTGCTCCAGAATTCCTGATCCCTTCAAGATCTCAGGGGGAGCAATCTGCTGACATCAATCCACAAGTCTTCTCAGTTGATATTAAGAAAGAGAGGACCTCATCACCTTTTTCCATCCTCTGTACAGGGTTTTAATTCCTTTCAAAATTATTCCTGGTTACAAGTCTCCTACCAAAAGACTTGAGGTTTTGGTTTTTGAGCACCTGAATAAAAGCTCATTGGTGTCAGGCACCTGATCAAAAATCTGAGTGGATTCCTACCAGGGTGGTAGAAGAGTGGATGTACCCAGGTTGGGGAACCACTATAAATTTCTTGTGTCATCTGGTTGCCCTTTTTCTTTTGTTTTAGCTGTGTTGTTCTGTGATTAAATAGGTTGTTGTGCTTATTTATTTTATTTACTGACCTGTTCACTTAGGAATACAACAAAAGTTGTAAAGTTTTGTAAGAGAGCACAATACTCTACTCACCCCCCCCCCCCCCCCCCTCTAGGGTATTTCAGATCTACCTTCACTTTCAGATTTCATGGTCATAGGTGACTGGCTGATCTCCATGGAGGAGATATTCTCGTACTCAGGTATTGCAGATGATCAAAGAGCGATGATAGCCGCCTATCAGCTAATGGGTTTGGCTAAGAGCTGGTGGCTTAGAGAAAAGGAGAGCTTGGTGGCTGGTTTCTCTTGGGGATTATTCAAGGAGATGCTGTTGAGGAAGTTCTTGCCTTCGGTCGAGCGTGACCGACTTATGAATGACTTCCTTCACCTGACATAGAGGCAACTCACGGTCAGTGAGTATGAGATAGAGTTCAGCAAGTTGAGTCAGTTTGCCCCTGGGTTGGTGAGTGTTGAAGCAGATCGAGTCAAGCGGTTCCTTGGTGGCTTGAGGAGCGAGGTTCAGCAGTTGGCCAGTGCTTATAAATCAGAGACTTATGCAGGGGTAGTGGAGGATGCTCCGAAAGTGGAGGCAATTGAGACCGTAAAGAACAGAGGCCAGCAAATGAGGAAGGACAAGAGGAAGTTTGCTGAAGAGAAGAACCCCCAGGTACTCGATGCTGCTCCGGGAAAGAAGAGCAGGGTAGTATGTAGCTTCTGTGGCCGGTCAGGCCACCCTATTGAGAGGTGTTTCAAGAAGGAGGGAGCTCAGAAGAAGGAGCAAGTTCATGTTATTCAAGGTGCTCCTAGGAATGATGGTTCCTGTTCTGTTTGCAAGCGACCCGAGCATGATGCTGCCCAGTGCTGGTCCAAGGATAAAGTCTGCTATCAGTGTGGCCAGAAGGGCCATATCAAGACAAGGTGTCCTCTGGTCCAGCCTATTCTTCAGGCAGTTCCACTTCAGGCTTTACCTCCGCCTTAGCGTCTGTACAAGGGCAAAGGAAAGCTGAACGTGATCTCTTTAGAGGAGGCTCAGACCTCGACTCAGGTCATCTCAGGTTAGTTGTTTTCCTAGCCTGAAAGTTTTATTTGCTAGAATGATTATAGTTTTGTTTTGGTAGTTACTTAGTTGCTTATATATACTCCTATAGGGAAATTTAAGGTGAAGAACCGCTGGGCGCGTGTTCTGTTCGACTCCGGCACTACCCACTCGTTTGTGGCTAGAGCTTTTGTAGAGCGATATCGGTTGATTCTAGATGAAGTTTGTGACACCTTCCACTTCAAGTTCCCTTCTAGTGAATCTGTGTTGTCAGATTTGGGTATTCTGGATTGCCCTGTTTTGTTGGGGGACTTCTTTGCGAAGGCAGACTTGAAGATGATTGATCTAGAGGACTTCCATGTTATTCTAGGCATGGACTAGTTGTCTAGGTATGATGCGGTTATTCAGTGCAAAGGGAAGTGCTTGGACTTCATCAAGGACAGCGGTCAGCCTGGAAGTGTGTATGCTGATCCGTGCCAGGATTCTCCTATCATTTCTGCGGTATGTGCTCAGAAGATGTTTCATTCTGATTGTTTTGCTTGTTTAGTCTCGGTGATTGGGACTGCAGTTAGTATACCGCGCTTGGAGGATATTCCTGTTGTTCGTGGTTTCTCTGATGTTTTTCCTGATGACCTACCTGGTCTTCCCCACGAGCGGGATGTTGAGTTTTTGATTGATTTGGAACCGGGTACGTGTCCTATTGCTAAGGCGCCGTATCGGATGGCCCCTCGTGAGTTGGAGGAGTTGCGAGTCCAGTTGGATGAGTTGTTGGCTAAAGGTTTTATCAGGCCGAGTTCGTCGCCTTGGGGTACTCCTGTTCTATTTGTGAAGAAGAAAGATGGATCGATGAGGCTGTGCATTGATTATAGGGAGCTAAACAAAGTCACCATTAAGAACAGGTACCGTCTGCCGAGGATCGATGACTTATTTGATCAGTTGCGCGGTAGCACGGTGTTTTCCAAGATCGATCTTCGTTCAGGCTATCATCAGCTCAGGATCCATGAGTCGGACATTCCACAGACTGCTTTCAGGTCGAGGCATGGGCATTTCGAATTCCTGGTTATGTCGTTTGGTTTGACCAACGCGCCATCAGCATTCATGGACATGATGAACCGGGTGTTCAAGGATTTTCTGGATAAGTTTGTGGTCGTATTTATAGACGACATTCTGATTTATTCACGCAGTGTTGAGGAACATGAGCAGCATCTGCGCTTGGTCCTAACGGAGATGAGGAACCACAAGTTATTCGCCAATTTGAGCAAGTGCGAATTTTGGTTGCCTCAGTTCTCATTTCTGGGCCACGTGGTGAATAAGGATGGGATCTCGGTCGACCCGGAAAAGATTTCTACAGTGATGGATTGGAACAGGACGGGAACACCCAAGGAGATTAGAAGCTTCCTAGGTTTGGCCGACTACTACAGGAGGTTCGTGGAGGGTTTCTCTACCCTTGTGGCACCTTTGACCAGGTTGACTCAGAAGAATGCGGCCTTCATTTGGAGCGAGAAATGCGAGGAGGCCTTTCTGGAGCTAAAGAGGAGGTTATGCACTGCTCCTATTTTGACATTGCCTACGGAGGGCATGGACTATGATGTGTATGTGGATGCCTCGCATGTTGGGCTCGGAGGTGTGTTGATTCAAGAAAGGAAGGTGATTGTGTATGGGTCGAGGCAATTGAAGACTCATGAGAGGAACTACCCCACGCATGATCTTGAGTTCGCAGCAGTGATCTTTTCCCTGAAGCTGTGGAGACATTTACTTTATGGTGCTCAGTGTAATATCTTCACAGATCATAAAAGTCTTAAGTACGTGTTCACTCAGAAGGAGTTGAATCTGCGCCAACGGCGGTGGCTAGAGTATGTGTCCGATTATGATGTGGATATACGGTATCATCCAGGCAAGGCCAATGTGGTGGCCGACGCCCTGAGCCGGAAGACGGGGAAGATCTTTAATCTCACCGCCGATCGTTTAGTGGAAGAGTTCCTCCTGATGGATATTTCCGTGGGACGCTGTGACATGCAGGGCAGTTTGGCAGTGGCAGAACCGTCTTGGATTGCACTTACCAGGTTGCACCAGAAGGATGATCCGAATCTTCTTCACTTGTACCTCAGGACTGAGAGAGGGGAGTTGCTGTATTTTTCTATCGATGATGCGGGTACCTTGAGGTGTCGTGGCAGGTTTTGCATCCCCGCTGTTGGAGACATCAGGGGTATGATTTGTAGAGAGGCTCATGGATCCAGTGTTGCCTACCATCCAGGATCTACAAAGATGTATCATGAATTGAAGCAGATTGCCTGGTGGTATGGGATGAAGGGTGATATAGCCCGATTTGTTGTTGAGTGCCACACTTGCAAGCATGTGAAGGCCGATCATGGAAGGCCTGGTGGCAAGTTGACTCCGTTGGAGGTCCCTACTTGGAAGTGGGAAAGTATTTCTATGGACTTCATTACGGGCTTGCTGAGATCTCCAAGGGGATTTGATTCTGTTTGGGTTATAGTGGACAGACTGACGAAGTGTGCTCACTTTATACCGTACAAGATTGACTATCCGATGAAAAAGATAGCAGAGTTGTATCTGAATGAAGTCATCAGATTACACGGTGTGCCAGTTAGCATCATTTCGGATCGAGACTCCCGTTTTACATCTCGCTTCTGGAGGAGTCTGCAAGAGGGTTTGGGTACAGATTTGAGGTATTCTACAGCTTACCACTCATAGACCAATGGCCAGACTGAGCGGGTGAACCAGATAGTTGAGGATATGATCAGGTGCTACATCTTGGACCACGGTGGAGCGTGGGATGAGCGTTTGCGGCTTATGGAATTTGCATACAATAATAGTTACCAGGAGAGCTTGCAAATGGCTCCGTTTGAAGCTTTGTATGGGAGGCGCTGCAGAACACCCTTGTTTTGGACTGAGGTCGGTGAGAGGCCTGTGTTGGGTCCAGATGCGCTCGAGGAAATGGAAGTCACAGTGAAGCTTATTCGGGAAAAGCTTCGTATAGCTCAGGAGAGATATGAGAAGAACGCCAACCGGCGTAGGTCTGACATGGAATTTTCTGTAGGGGACCTTGTGTTTCTTAAGGTTTCCCCCATGGTTGGTGTTAAGAGGTTCGGTAAGAACCGGAAATTGGATCCGAGGTATGTGGGCCCGTTTAAGATTGTTGAACGGATTCGCGTGTCAGCATATAGATTGGATTTGCCAGCAAATTTCCCAGGAATTCATAATGTGTTCCATGTAAGCCAATTACGGAAGTGTGTGCGAAGTAGTGGGCAAGTCTTGTATGTTGTGCCCCAGTTGGAGCCTAATCTTTCATATGTTGAGGTGCCGGTTCGCATCTTGGATACTCAAGATCGGGTACTGCGGACAAAGTCTATCCCGATGGTGAAAGTTCTATGGAAGAATCAGGATTTGGAAAGCGCGACTTGGGAGCTAGAGTCGGCTATGAGGGAGGCTCACCCTCATCTGTTCCCTTGATCTACTTGGTACGTTTCTTTCTAGTAGCTCTTGTTTTGTTACTTTCCTTCTATAGTAGAAGTAGCGTATATAAAGTTTTGGGACGAAACTTTCTTTTAGGGGGAGTGAATGTAACGCCCCCGATTTTTTCGGCGATTATTTAATTCTCGTCTGGCATTACGTTGACGTGTTTCTGGCATGTGTCGTTTGTTAGAGTGTGGTCTTAGCTCTTTAGGTTCCTTGTGTGGTTGTTGGTAGCCTTTTTGGCAAGATCCCCTAGCAAGTCGGGTCTGTTTTGGTGACCGGTGAGGCCTCTCGGGGGATGCTTGTGTTTTGCATTCGGGTAGTGATAACCCGAGTTTTGTTCGTCGAAAGTTGATTTCGACTTTGCTGTTGCGTTCGTAGCGTGGGTATTTAGCTATGGTGTGAATTTCGTCAGATTCCGAGGTGGTTCGGTTTTCGCGTCGTTTTGATGTGTTAATAATAATGGATGTAAATGATTAATTATTGAAACTTGAATTGAATCCCGTGGCTTTTAGGTGGCAGTTAAGGTTGAATAGGCGTGTCCATGCATATATATATAGCCTTAAGAAAAAACGAGACTTTTCATCGTCTCCTTCCGTGAGTGTATAACCGTCTCCTGTTCAAGAGGAAGAAAAAAAACCGCCAACCCTGCTACCCTTCTGACGCCGATTCTGGGAGCGTTAGTGGACGGAATTCGATTACGAAAGCGGATTTGGAGTGCTCTCGCCTAGACCTTCATTCCTACGGTAAGAGATTCAATTTTCGTGGTGTTTCTAGGGGTCTTGGAATTTTTGGTTTGATCATTTTCCGCCATTAAAACTCTAGAAATCCTGTTTAGGTGCTGTTGCGGCTGGAGCCGAGAGAGAGAGAGAGAGGAAGGGCTGTGCAAGATAAATCGCTGGTATTTGAGGCAAGTGGTGCTCCTACCCTTGCCAAGTTTTCCTTCTCCTTTTCATGGTAAAATTTGCTGTAATTATTCATGTTTTCCGTGAGATTGTTATTTGCTCTGTTTTTTCCGTCAAAATCATGTGGATCTTAAACCATAATGCACCTTTATGTTTCTTTTTGCATTTTCTCAAGTTCTAAAAAAAATCCAAGTTTCCGGCCGGGTTGCGGTAGTCTTGCTTTCTTTTTTATCAAATGGTTCCCTGTTAATCTCGGTTTGGCTAGCAATTAGCCTATCAGTCCTAGAATTAGCAGCAGGGGGTTTTCATACTTACTTTGCGAGTGATAGGATCAAATTAGGCTAAGAGGATTCGTCGAAAATGAAGGTGGTTGTACAGTATTGTGGTGTACTCAACGCAGCCTGTTCTGCGAGGATCGTCGACCTGAGTTCGATAAAGATCGTCGAACTGAGATAGACGATCTCTGGTTGCCTAAGTTCGGCGAGGATCGTCGAGCTGAGTTCGATGAGGATCGTCGAACTGAGTTCGACGATTTTTTGTGTCCAGTGTTTAGCGCAAAATCGTCGAACGGAATGCGATGATTTCCTGTGGCCTGCGTTTAGCGTAAAATCGTTGAACGGCGTTCGATGATTTTTCCCGTGACCTTTGTTCGACGAAAGGAAAATCGTCGAACGGCGTTTGATGATTTTTCCCATATACTGTGTTCGACTAAAGGAAAATTGTCGAACGGAGTTCGACGATTTCCCGTGGCCTGTGTTCGGCAAAAATCGTCGAGCTGCATTCGACGATATTTCCCGCGCTCGACGATATTTCCCACGCTCGACGAAAATCATCGAGTTGCGTTCGACGATTCCTGTAACTGTGATCATTTTTTCCTGTATGCTGGGATTTATTCCTTCTCAGTTTTTTTCTTCTTCCCGAGTGAATACCTCCTAGGGTGGGGGATGTCTTGTCGGCCTTTCGTTCTTCCTTTGTTTTGAGGGCTGAATCGTGGGTTATGGCAGGTAGTGGTATTTTGACGCTCTAAAGGAGTGGGATGTTTTGTGTGCGAGCCGTGGCCGCCACTTTTTAGTCCCAGGTACGGGCTAGGTATTGCTGTGGCCGCCACCCCTTTTATCCCAGGTACGGGCTGGGTTCGTGGTGGTTTTGTGCCGACAAAGCGGAATTTCATTTTTTTGGAATTGTTTTGTTTGGGGGATTGTTTTTGGTCACCAACTCATGTCCATTTTGTTTACTACTGCCATTAACTCACAAATTAGGATTGTTAGATGTTTCTTCCTTGTAGAATGCAACATATTGTGGCAAGTTTTCTTGTCTTTTGCCTTATAGCCTCTGCAGGGATTGGGGCAGGGCATGTTGTTGATACCAGGTACTTGGTGTACTTTGGCTTACTTGGGACAGTGTTTGCTTTTACTGTCATGATTACTTACTCTCTTTTGTCCTATTTTGATTTAACGCTCTAATTCTAATTTCCTTGTTTTACTTGCTGAGGTGTTCTTTTCTTTTCTGAATACCTCAGGTTCTGATTAGTAGCCAGGTAGGCGGCTAGATTTTCTATGGTGTTGCTGGTGATCCCTTGAGTTGTATGGAATCTTTCTCTTGTTGTTGTGAGGTAGTTTTTCTACTTTTCTTACAGACATACATGCTTGCCAGTGGGTTCGTGTCAGTTTGTTGGCGCCCACTGGTAGTTTTACCTTATGATACTAGATATGTTTCTTTTACTGCTACCTTTTTGGAGATAGTCTAATTGCTCTTGGGAAGTTTTATGCTAGGTTGCTAGTTATTTTTAAACCTAAAAACACTATAATAAGTAAATCTCATGATCAGCATGTTTATAAAGCTCATACACTACTTTCCAAGTAACGTAAAAAGATCGTTTTCCTACTTATAATATAAAATAAATCTAGAGTCTTGCATAGTATAAGTGGACCTCGGGGGACACTTATGCACTCTCATAGGGTGTCAAATATAAATAAAGTATTTTCCGCCGCATATAAGTATAGTTTTTAAACCGTGGACTAGATGATCCACTGAGCCGAGGGATACGGCCTCTAAAATATAACTGATTTTTTTCTTCTAATAATTAAACTTATGAATTTTCATAGTCTAGTTAGTTGGTGTTCGCCTGAGCGTCGACAGTTATCCCCTGTTCGACGTGGCTTCACGACGCGCGTTTTCTTGTACTCTGATACTTCCTAAATTCAGAGAAAATGCGGGTTGTGACAATCTTCCCTGGGAACTAAAGCTTTCGCCTTGCCCTCATCTCACGTGACTGGGGGGGATCTATCACAAGTCATGGTTCAGCTGAGGATTGAAGCATCTCCGGGACCCCTTTCCTGCTTTTTCTAGTTTTATTTATTGCTTCATACTTTGTGTAACTTTAGACTTTCTCTTTGCATTTTGAACTTATGCCCTGAACAATATTTATAAGACTGCTAATACAGGTATTTGGTCCAACTTAAGGACTGTAAAGAAAAGTGGCTTATGGGAGACAACCCAATTTCCCCGCTTTTAATTTGTTCAATTATGCTCCTGTGATTATATGTTTATAGTTTTTGTGCTTGGAGATGTTCTCTTTTGCAGGTGGTGCTTGCTTGGGTCGTGATCTTTCTGCTGAATTTAATGCCAATCTTCTGGTATGCTCATTTGCTGACCATGGGTAACCTCTCTCCCAACTCTTATTTTTTTGATTTTATTGCAAATCTTGGTCAGGTTGCTTAGTTTAAGACTGGGGGGGGGGAGAGCATGCCTGTGGTCACTACACGAGCACACAATTTATTGTATACCAGTCTATTATTTATTTATTTCAACATCACTGTAGCACACACTGAATCACCCACTTGAGCGCGATCTTAACCACGCGCGCAGCTTGCGTCAAATGTATTATTTTTGTGTAAAATTTAAAATAGTGGTGTTGGCTTAGGATTTTAGGATAAAGTAGTTCAAAGCTCGTGCAGTGCTCCTAATCGAGTACTCATGGTCTGTGTATAAATAGTATAGATCTAATTTTTTTGTATGCTCGTAGATTTATATTTTTCTACAAATGTAAATATTGTTTGTACTACTCAAAAATGTGAATCTTGAGTCATCGAACGGTAGTGTAGGAATGTGTGTAGCCATCACTACACTCATATTGCTCGACTCGGGAGGAAGGATCATCTTTCTCGGTTGCTAAGAACTTGCCCCAAGCTACTCTCGAAGCATTGGTGCATGGTTACTCAAGCATGAGCGTGACCTAGGACATCATTTTGGCTAGTTTGAGCTTTGTTTACCATGTACTAGCCGCTAACTGTTGCATTCCAAGTTTGTGCCTACCCCTCCTTTGATTCAGCTCCACCTTCATTCACCAAAGCCTAAAGCCAATCCTACTATGGCAACCAAATCCATGTGCTTGATTGAATTTAATATTTCGATGATGATGTGATACATGGAATTCATGTGATGTGGTGATGAATATAAATAATTCTAATTGCTAAAATTGGGGATTGCAAAAAGAAAAAAAGAAAAAGAACAAAAATTGAAAAAGAAAAACTAAAGAATTACAAAGAGAAATTGAATCCCCATCATGTTTATCTTGAATTTGGTCGGGTTAGGCCGTATACACACCGGGTTTTCAAGCTAAGTCTGGGGGTGTGTCACATGTGCATTTCTAAGTGGCTATATTGGTTTAGTTGTTGTTCGCTCGCTTTGGTTGCGTGTAGCCCCCATGTTTATCTCTGACTACCAAGCCTTAGCCTAAGCCCCATTCGATCCTACAAGTCCTACCGATTCTTGGCTTGAGTCTAGCTGGCGCCGTGGAGAAAGTATGAACCGGCAAGCGTATGGTCCCCAACATTGATGGATTTATTTGGAGGTGATCACGAGCCCCGGTCTTTGGCAATGCTCATCTTAGTGGCCTACCTACTTTCTTCCTACACATGACCAAAAGATTCTCTAGATTTCCAATTTTGAGTAGATACAATATTTATTTACGCCTATCGAATAGTTTAAACTCCGTAGTATAATTTAAAAGTTTTTATATTTTATTTTCTATGCCCATAATGTATTTGATTTCTCGTCTTACTTTATTTTGAAATTATTGAGCCAGCTAGCTATTTTCTAGTCCACAGAGTGACGATTTGCTCGGGACGAGCAAATGGGTAAGTCTGTGGGTGTGATGAGTCCAAGTTATATACATATTTTTGGACTCATCTGGGCCAGTTTTATCGTTAATGCACTACACTTGAGAGCCATAATTGTTCATATTCGTTTCTCCGTCCATTTCATGTTAAGTGCACTTTAGGACCGTTTTCAGTGTGATTTCATAGTTTTTGTACTTTTGCCATATTTATTGTTTTCTATGTCTGGAGAATGTGGTGTGCCCTTTCTGGTGGCTTTTTTGTTTCTACTGTAGGTCCAGGGGTTGTGTGCGTGTTCCGGGAATGTTCGGGAAATCCCAAAAGGTACAGGAACACTGCACATGATTAGTGGATCTATTGCGCACTACGACTGGTCGTGCGCCACTGATCGTGCGGACTATATTCTCCATTTTCCAAGTTCTGCCTGGGCAACCGCATGACCATTGGACATAGTGCGCAGGACCGCTGGTCGTGCACCACTGCTCGTGTGCGTTATTCCAGTTTTTCTGATGTTCTGTCATTGCCTATCACACAATCAGGTGATCCAGTGCACCGACCATCGGTCGTGCGCCACTGGTCTTCTGCATATATATTAATTTTTCTTTGCAGCTACAGGTTTCTCTGGGAGCTGAGCGCACGATCATCAAACGTCAGTGCGCAAGAACACTGGTCGCGCGCCTCTAATTGTGCACTCTATTTTTTTGATGCAGTATTTAAGCTCGGCTCCACGAATTAGGGCATATATGCTTTTCATTTTCGCCACGCTTCTACGCTTGAAGTGTCGTCCTTCGCCCCGTCAGGTCCTCCACTCATCTCTCTTCTCCTTGTAGAGTTGATCCGGCCACCATTCTCCCTCCAAAATATTGCAATAGCTTCATCTCTGGCCACCATTGTATTCTCCAATCTCCAAGCTCTATTTCAAGCTCATAAGGTGCTACATCCGTGGAGTTCTCCGGATAGATTTAGTCCAGTGACTATTCACGAAGAAGACGAGTTATTGGATGGAGGTGACAGCCCTTCTGGACCCTGGATGTCATCCATATACCAAGCTCGGACAATACCCGACAACCCTTGACTCCGGCCGTAAATCTCGGAAATCCTTCATGCGTTCGGTTGTATTTCTCCCCCTCCTTTGTAGTTACTTTTTTTCTGAACTTGTGGTTGTTTGATTGGTGCTTAAGAACACTGTTTAGTTTAAGTATTTCAGCATGTCTATGTGTTGTTATATTTTAGATCATGATTGTGTTGCTGAGCTTCGGTTTTTCGTGTTCTTTTTGACATAGTGCTGTTTTAGCGATTGCTAGAAGCGTATGTGGCGAAGAGGTGATTGAGACCCTCATTGGCTCATCCATGTTTCATATTACTCTCTTGAGTAATCCACCAAAGAGACACGGTGATGGAGACTCGCAATAGGTTTATTACTGTTAAACTTAGGAAACTCCAAACCAAAACCTCGTTTGTTTACATTAACACTTGCAGTCACCTTTTCAATAACGAAATCACACTCCCTACTTGCACTCCTCGAGAGATCGATATCTGGGGATTCAACTCCTCAACTTTATTACTTGACTACGATCGGTACACTTGTAGATTGAGGAAGTCCTACCTCGGGCAGAGGAGGACAGATGTGAGGACCGAGCTGATGTTAGGGTACGACGAGGGATCAGAATGATCCATGGGGGTGGGGGTGGTAGTTGAGGCATCCCAGAAGGCAATCCTCCACACCATGTACCGAAGGAGCGTTGGCTCCACATCTCAGACCCCATACTCGGAGGAGAGGATCACCTTTTCCAGGAGTGAGATGTCAGATCATCAGGATCCCTTCTGCGATGCGTTGGTCATCCAGACCATGATCGAGAATTTTACCGACTCCTAGTTCATCATCGACAATGGGAGCTTAGTCAACGTCATTTTCAAGAAGGCGTTTGATGAATTGAAGGTGGATGCCAAGAGGATACTGGCCTCAGATGCACCTTTATATGGATTCTTGGGGGAAAGGAAGGAGGTAGCAGGAGGAGTGGGACTCCACGTCACTCTGGGGGGTAGTCCCAAAATTGCACGATTGTCATCATGGACACCCTGAGTAGCTACAACGCCATCTTCGGATGGCCCCTCATCAGTGCCTTCCGTTGCATCCCCTCATCCTTCCACTAGTGCCTGAAGTTCAATGCCGAGGGGATCCAGGTTCAGGTTTGGGGCGACCCCAAAGTAGCAAGGGAGTGCTACATCGCCGTCTTGAACTCCATCTCTTGGTGGGAGGGAGCCGGGGAGATGGATCGGAAGATGGAGGAGGCAGAGTTGGGAATATGCAGAATGGATATAGAGGAGGAGGATAACCGGACCCATGTGGAGGTGGCGAAGGTAGTGCCAGAGGAGCTGGCCGAGGTGATGGTCTTGGAAGAGGTGGTGGAAGCTGAGGAGGTTCTTGTCCCGGTGGAGGGGGATGTTGGAGAATGGGGGGAGAACTCCCTCTTGGAGGCTGCGGAGGTGGTGGTGGAGATGGAAGTTCTCACCCTTGGATGTAGGGTGGAGTATGTGTGCATCAGTGAGGTGCTGACCCTGGTGGACCAGGAGAGGATGCTGTCATGCATCTAGAAGAATGTGGACATCTTCGCTTGAAGAGCAGCGGAGATGTCAAGGATTGAAAGATATAGACCCTAAACACCTAGAGGGGGGGGGGGTGAATAGGTGACCTACTTCTTTTTGAAACTTTAATGGCAGCAATCAGTTATATCACAGAATTTATACTACTTTTGCACAGCAATCACACAAGCATTTACAATCACAGCAGACACAGAGTTTTATAGTGGTTCCCCAAGCATTGGGTACATCCATTTTCCCCCTTCGCCTATCTAGCAGTGTACTAGATTCGGCCAAACTTCACCACTGTCTCAGAACCCAAACTGGTTCCTACATCTCAGGCCCAAGGCCTTACAACTCAGCTTTTCCACAAAGCCTACACTCAGCCACAAAGGCTTACACTCAGCCAACAAGGCCTACACTCAGCCACAAAAGGCGTACACTCAGAGATTCCAATCTCCTACACTCAGGCTCCCAAGCCCTACACTCAGACTTTATAAATACAGGCTTACAATCACTCAGATCCAAAGGATCCTACAAGATAAAAATGATTTTACAAATATTAACTCAACAACCCAAAGACAAGAGAGGGAGGTTGTGAGTTTCTTGATGAGTTCTTGGAAGAACTCAGCTGTATTCAATCTGACTTAGCTTTCTTCAAAGCTTCTTGAAAGTAGAACTGAATAAGACCGATTCCTTATGCAGTTGATCCTTGACCTCTGCTTCTTAAGATCCAGAATGAATCTGAATCCTTCTTCTCAGCCTAGTTCCAATGGCTGATTTCTTGGATGGAGCCCTCTCTCTCCAACTTCTTAGATCTGCACTTGGACAGCTAGATCTTCTTGTCTTGATACTTGATCAATAACTCTGTGAACCACTTGTTGAATTACTTCAACTACTACTTGAACAATAATCTGAACAATAGTTTATGTAAACTGTATGAGCCTATTTATAGGCCTTCTTCATGGTAACCGGCTGGTCCGGTTCATAACTGTCTTCTGACATCTCTGACAGGTGCTGTAGACTGGCTGGAATGGCAGCTGTCAAGTCATCCAGTCAGTTCTTGAAAGTTCTCTAACTGTCTGAAAGTGTCGAGACTTTCCGTCTTTAAGTGTCGACACTTATAGACCAAGTGTCGACACAAGTGGTGTAAGTGTCGACACAAGTCTACAAGGTGTCGACACAACTCCTTGTGTTGTAGATTCTATGTCTCGACACAGTTTCTTCTGCATGTGTCTACACTGAAATTGAGTGTCGACACAAGTACTTGATCTTCTATCTTTTGCTGAATCCTTCTAAGTGTCGACACATTTCCTTTGTGTCGACACATCTTCATGTGTTGAATCTGTCAAGTGTCGACACTACTTCTTAGTGTCGACACATAGTCTTCTATGTTGATACTTGTTGAGTGTCGACACAGCTCCTTGTGTCGACACTTGATTCTTCTGTTGAGACTTCAGCTGAGTGTCGACACATTCCCTTAGTGTCGACACTTGTACTTAGAATATCTTGTTGATCTTTCTGTTCTTTGCTAAGTGTCGACACAGCTCCATGTGTCGACACTTTCTTCAAGTGTTGAGTTTTCAGCTGAGTGTCGACACATTGTTCTTGGTGTCGACACTTACTTCAAGTGCTGACTCTTCGTTGAGTGTCGACACATTGTTCTGAATGTCGACACTTATATTTAGTCTCTGCTGACTTTTGCTGAGTGTCGAAACAGCTCCAAGTGTCGACACTTTCTGGTGTAGACACAGCTTCACTGGGTGTCGACACTGCTGTTAAGTGTCGACACAGCTTTACTACACTTTTCTTCACTGAGTGTCGACACAGCTCCTTGTGTCGACACTTTGTATCTGGTGTCGACTCTGCATCCCAGGTGTCGACACAATGACTCCAAGTGTCGACACTGCTTGTCTGGGTGTCGACACAAGTCTTCTTAAGTGTCGACACTTTCCCTCTGGGTGTCGACACATGGACTTAGAAATTTTTGCTTCAGTCCTGCAAATACTTAACCTGCACAAGTAACTCAAAAACACATCAAATACATTTTGATGTATATCATTGAGTTGGGTGAGGCTTCTTCAAATCAGGTACATTTAACCAATGTACCCAACAATCTCCCCCTATTTGGAGAAGTCATAACCCTTAGTCAATGATATACATCATTCATAATTAAAATCACAAAATGATGTAAAGCAGGATAATGTACAGCAGGGTAAACATAAACATGTATCAATTTCACATGTATACAAATTCATCATTACAGAACAAATAAGAAATAGACATAGACATATTCACAGAACACACATGAAATATATTAATCATATATTGTTCTAATATCTGTCTCATATATTTTCAGAAGTTCACAAAATGTTTTACATCCAAAAGATTACAAGTTAAACTTCAAGAAAATCTAAATCTATTTATGTTCTGGCTCCTTAATCACTATGCCTTTGCCAGCTTGAACTTTAGCTTGGACAGGAGCAACAGCAGTTTCAGCATCAGCAGGCTTCTTGCCTTTCAGATCTTTCTTCTTAAGCTCTTCAGCTTTGATCTTCTGTCTTTCAAAATAATGGTATGGCTTAGGAAAGTACTTGCTAGGCTCCAGAGCAGTAGGAGGTAGCTTTCCCATCTTTGCCTTCCTTTTGTATTGAACAATTGCCTCCTGTCTAGTTTCATGTTTCCTCCATTCAGCCACAGAGAACCACTTGTTCCTGTCATGAATGTTGTCTTTGGCAGCTTTCCAGGCAGTTAATATAATGTTTCTAGAGGTAGGGCTCCACTGCTCAAAGTCTGGTCTTTGCTCAGCTTGTTCCCTAAACCTCTTCTTTGACAATCTTGTCTCTTCTTCTTTTTGCAATGCCTCTTGCATGGCTTCAGATATAGGCTGAACAACCTTTTCAATAATCATATTGTCCTTGCCCCCAAGTGGGCTGTACATGGTCTGTACATCAGCATGCACCATTTCAAAATCTGGAGGAGGATAAATGACTTGAGCTACTTCTGGTTGCTCTCCTCCTAGATATGCAGGTTGAATTCCAGATTCTGCCACATTGTCATCATCACAGAGAGGAGGGTATCCCAGTGTAGCACTGATTGAATTTGATATCCATTTTGCATGATCAGAGCTTGCCTTGACTAACACTCTCTCCCCCTTTATGACTTCTCTTTCAATATGATCTCTCACATCATCCTTCTGAAATCTGACTTGATTATCCAAGTAATTTACTCCATCTTTAAAGAAAGGTTTTAGCTTTTGGAGTTTGTCAGTTATATTCTTTTGAGAATCTTGTATTGCAGTCTTAAGAGCAGTGAGTTCTTCTAGGAAAACTGTGTCAAAATCTGCCTTGGCTATAGCTGGAGTCTGCCCTGCAGCAATATTCTTCAGTTATGTAACTATGGCATTTTGAGATGCGGTGAGATTGTCATTCATTCTTATCTGATTTTCAAGAACATAACCTTGTTTGAAGGCTATGTCATCCACTTGTGCCTTTATCTTTTCCTGGTGAGTTGCAAGATAGACTACTGCATTCCCACCCTTGTGGAAGCAGTCAGTCATCTCCTTCTTGTTGAGATTCATCTCAAACCTGATTGATTTTATATCCTGGGCCAGATCAAATTGGAGTGATTTTTGCCCTTCATCTACATATTTCTCTATGGCCTGCCTTTGCTCATCCAACTTGATTTACATTGCCACCATCAGTGCACTATAATCAATGGCTGGGGCTGGTTGAATTATAGGCTATGGTGCAACTGTTTGGAGAGCCTTCTTGGAACTCTGGCTTCTTCTCCTAAAGACATAAAGTTTCTTTTTCTTTGCCCTTTCAGCTTCCTCATCTTCTGAGGCAGAGGTGCTGGCTATATCCACCCTCTCCTTAGGGCTTGGAGGCCTTTCAGTTTGCACATCTTGTGCCTTCTCAGTTTCTTGCCTTATAGGCTCTTCCAGAATCTGCACTTGCTCCCCCTCAACAGCAGCATTCTCTCTGTCAGCAGCAGCCTTGTCCATGTCAAAATCTGCTTGATCAAGATTTAGGAATAAATCTTCCATGGTGTATTCTTGTGGAGACTGTGCAGGAGACATTCTAGGTTCTTCAACCACTGGATCAGGAACATCTTGAGCAATAGCAGATGTGTTATCTATAACAGCATCTGGAACTTGACTATTCAGCTGAGTTTGCTGATGATCATCAGACAAATCAGTATCTTCCATAGAAAAATCTAAAGTGTTTAGTTCAGTGATTACCTCTAGTATAATGTTTGTTGCTTGTTCACTTTCCAGTGTAGTGGGTTCTTCTACAACTGGAAGCTCCCCCTGGCTTTTCTCCTTGTGGATGGGGCTTGCTTGTGGTAGCTCCCCCTGGATCTCAGCACTAGCTTGAGGAGCAGGAGTCTTCACTGCAGGCTCTTCTATATTCTCATCAGATGAGAAGACTACAGGCTCTTCACTTCCAGAACTGCTAGTGGACTCTTGTGCCACTGGAGCAGTCTTCCTTTTCTTCTTAGGTGGAATTTCTTTCTCAGGAACTAGTTTCTCAGGGGTTGGCATCTCCTTAGTCAACACCCTGTCCCATCTTGAGAACAACCTCATGTCCATTTTTCTCATGTGGTTGATTTTGGTGCCAGCAGTAGTACTCATTACCTCTGGAATCACACCAGCTAGGTATAGACTAATGATTCTGCCCAGATTGAGCTTCTTCAAGCTTTCCTTAATCTTCTCATAAACTACCATTGACCAGTCAGTTTGTAGAGTGAAGATTATCCTTGTCATTATACTGAACATAGAGGCATACACTCTATCATGCCCTCCTGGCTTGCTGAGAATAACTTTTCCAACAATCTCAGACATGAATTTGCCTTGGCTGTTCATGCCTTTTCTAAGAAATACTGAATCAAGCTTCATCTTAAGATCCAGTCCACACTAGGTTAGAGCTTCCCTGGTCTTTGAAGCTGTAATCTCATCTTCATCTTTAGTTCTTGGAAGCTGTAGAATCTTCCTCAGACTTTTTGGTGATACCTTGACTTTCTCACCATGCACCCTGGATTTGATTTTGAATCCAGATTCGTCCACCTTTGCTCCATTGAGGAATTCAAGTACCTCTTTCTTCCATATCTTAGTTGGTTCAGACACTAGATATTCTAACCCAGAATCGGCAACTAGGGTTACGACCGCCTGGATTTCTTGATCAGCATCATTGAAAGCGCCGCGCACCAGCTCATATCCCTCGTTGACATTCTCCTCAAGCTTAGGCGCCATTAGGGTTTGTAGAATTTGTCTTGAGAGAAGAGAGGTGTCGACACAGATGTTTGGTCTCGAAACTTTGAAAGCGTGTCGACAAACAAAGACAAAACCCTATTTATACCTTTCTGATTTTGAAGATGAACAGGCGGGACAGCTAACTTAAAATGTGTCGACACTGGCAATAAGTGTCGACACTGACTTATAATGTCTCGACACATATGTGTCGACACAAGTTTAGTCAACAGATTTTTTGTGTCGACACTTGGTTATGTGTCGACACAACATAACTCGACACTTTGTCGAGACTTTACTTAGAAAATTCTGAGTAAATACTAAGTGTCGACACTACTTTGGATGTGTCGACACCTACTTGGCATGTGTCGACACTAATATTCTGAAGTGTCGACACCAACTTCCTAGATGTGTCGACACCTATTTCCTGAAGTGTCGACACCACTATTCTGTGTCGACATAGACTTGTCTATGTGTCGACACCTTTTTACTTAGGCATTTTCAATACTGTAAACTTACTCTAAGTTTATCATTCCTAGTTCAATTTTAAATCTATTGAACTTAGCTTCTTCTAGGGGCTGAGTATACATATCAGCTACTTGATTATCAGTTTTAACATATTCTAATAAAATATCTTCTCTTTCTACATGCTCCCTAAGAAAATGATATTTAATTTCAATATGTTTTGTTCTACTATGGGATACAGGATTATTAGCTATTGAAATAGCACTTGTAGAATCACAGAAGAGTGGAGTTCTACTTACCTGAAATCCATAGTCCTCTAGCTGATGTTGTATCCACAGAAGTTGAGCACAGCAACTTCCTGCAGCCACATACTCTGACTCTGCAGTGGAGATAGCCACACTGGTTTGCTTTTTGCTACTCCATGAAATTAGTCTCCCACCTAGGAATTGACAGGTTCCAGTAGTGCTTTTTCTATCTTCTTTGCATCCTGCAAAGTCTGCATCTGAATAACCTGTTAGTTCAAAATCTCCATTCCTAGGGTACCAGAGGCCTAGATAGGGAGTGCCCTTTAGATATCTCAATATTCTTTTGACTGCTGTCAAATGAGACTCTTTAGGGCAGGCTTGATACCTTGCACAGACACATGTAGCATACATGATATCTGGTCTACTAGCAGTCAAGTATAATAGGGAGCCAACTATCCCTCTATACAAGGTTTCATCTACAGGTTTCCCTGCATCATCCTTGCTAAGAGACATACTTGACCCCATAGGAGTCTTCATGGTACTGGATGAATCCATACCATACTTCCTTATGAGTTCTAGGGTGAACTTGGACTGACATATGGATAAACCACTCTCAGTCTGTTTAACTTGGAGACCCAAGAAAAACTTCAGCTCTCCCATACTACTCATCTCAAATTGACCTTGCATAAGTTTTGCAAACTTTTTGCAAATGCTGCTTTCAGTAGACCCAAATATAATGTCATCTACATATATTTGGACTAGTATAACTTTGCCTCTAGATTCCCTAAGGAATAGAGTCTTATCTATTTCCCCCTTGAGAACTTGTTCTCAATGAGGAAACTAGATAGGGTTTCATAACAAGCCCTAGGGGCTTGCTTTAACCCATATAAAGCTTTCCTAAGTCTATAGACATGATGAGGTAGAGTTGGATCAACAAAACCTGAAGGCTGTTCCACATAGACTTCTTCCTTAAGATTACCATTCAGGAATGCTGACTTGACATCCATTTGGTAAACTTTGAATCCTTGATAGGTTGCATAGGCCAAGAACATTCTTATGGCTTCCAGTCTGGCTACTGGAGCAAAGGTTTGATCAAAGTCAATACCTTCTTCTTGCCTATATCCTTTAGCAACCAATCTTGCTTTATTCTTAATGATGACCCCTTGTTCATCCATCTTATTCCTGTAGATCCACTTGGTTCCTATTATATTGTGATCTTTAGGTTTAGGAACAAGTTCCCAGACCTTGCACCTTTTGAACTGATTAAGCTCTTCTTGCATTGCTTCAGTCCATTGTGGATCTAGTATGTCTTCTTCAAACTTCTTAGGTTCAACTTGAGATAGAAAACTGGAGTAGATTGCTGCATTCATGTATCTGCTCCTGGTTTGTACTCCTTGTCTTGGATCTCCAATAATCTGCTCTACTGGATGATCTCTAAGATGCCTGTTGGTTGGAGGCATCCTAACTTCTGGTTGAACCTCTTCAGCATCTCCATCATGCTGTACTCCTTGTACTTCTTCTGCAATTGGCACATGTAGTTCTCCCCCTGGACAACAGCTACTCTCCTCTACTTGCTGTCTTGCAGCAGGTACTTCTTCTATAGTAAGCTTGTCCATTTTCTTTGTTAAACCTGTGGGGCTGCATACACTACTAGACAACTCATTGTTAATAAGTTTAGTCTCATCAAAAACTACATGCACAGATTCTTCTACAACTTGTGTAGTCAAGTTGTAGACTCTATAAGCCTTACTGTTATTGCTGTACCCAATAAAAATTCCCTCTTGGGACTTGGCAGCAATCTTAGTTAAGTAAGACTTTCCATTGTTAAGTATGAAGCATTTGCAACCAAAGATCCTGAAGTAGGATAGGTTTGGTTTCCTGCCTTTCACAACTTCATAGGGGGTCTTGTTGAGGCCTTTAGTGATGGTAGCCCTATTTATAACATGGCATGCCGTATTAACTGCTTCAGCCCAGAAATATTCTGGTAGTGATGTATCACTTAATAGGGTCCTACCAGCCTCTATCAAGGTCCTATTCTTCCTCTCAGCAATGCCATTTTGCTGAGGTGTTCTAGGTGAAGAGAATTCTTGAAATATCCCAAATTCTTCACATAGTTTTTTCATGCTATCAGACTGAAATTCAGTACCATGGTCACTTCTAATTTTGACCACTGTACTATTTAGTTCATTCTGAATTTGCTTGACAAAGCTATGGAAGACACTAGGTGTTTCAGATTTCTGTCTTAAGAAGAACACCCAGGAAAACCTTGAGTAGTCATCTACAACTACAAAGGTATAGACCTTCCTACCTAAGCTGTGAACTGGCATTGGACCAAAGAGATCCATATGCAAGAGGTATAAACACCTCACAACATCTTTGTTTTCTATGCTTCTAAAGGTGGATTTAGTCTGCTTGCCCTTTTGACAAGCTGAGCAAATACCATCTTTAACACACTTAACTTGAGGACCATTCCTCACTAACTCTTTGCTAAAGAGTTTGCTAATAGTCTTGTAGTTAAGATGGGCAAGCCTCTTGTGCCATTTGACACAATGAGAGACTGTCTCATCAGCTACAAGACACACTTGAGAACCATTGGTCTCACACATAATGTCTAGGCAGTAGACATTCCTCTTTCTATAACCTGTCAAAATGATCTTTTGATCAGTTGACCTCTTGATATGACAACCATTTTTGACAAATGAGATGTCATACCCTACATCACTTAATTGACTTATACTTATTAGGTTGTGTTTCAACCCTTTAACATAAGCCACTTGAGTAATGGTAACCAAGTTGCTAGAAATGTTACCAAATCCTTTGATGATTCCTTTTTCAGAACCACCAAAGGTTACTTTTGGACCATTTTTTATTGGAATGTAGTCCTTTAGTAATCCTCTTGTTCCAGTCATATGTATGGAATATCCACTGTTCAAGTACCATGTTGGGGTATGGCCACTTGGACTTACCTGCAAAACAGATTAATGAACCTTAGAACCCAAAGAATTCTTGGGTCCTTGGTACGTGTTAGTTTGCAACTTGACAAAACTACCTACTGGCTTTCCAACAGGTAATTTGTTACTCACTTTGGCACTAGCATTGTGCCAACAGTCCATTGCAAAATGGCCAACTTTGCCACAGCACCAACATTCAAACTTATTGTACCTTTGCTTAGGTACTGTCTTTGTTGTCTTATCTACAGCTGACTTGTTGAATGTTGCGGCTTTGCCCTTGGACTTGGACTTGGACTGCTCAGTCCTTGCAGGTTTAATAAAACCCAGTCCAGCCTTACCCTTGTGATGAACAAATTCATCAATTATGGGTAACACTGACTTAGGTTTAGAAAACCTAGCAACAAGCTCTCTCTCTTTCTGAAGATTGATCTCCAGACTCTTGATTTGATCATTCTTAAAGGTGATAGTCCCCATCTGAATCACTGTTATGTGTTTCAGCCTGGCTATCTCATTAAGCTTTTGATCAAATAGCTTCTCAGAATCTGTTACAGCAGCTTTTAGATCAGCAATTTCCTTTGCCTGACTTTTGGCAAGGGACTTGCTCTTCTTATAAGCTTGCAACAGCACTTGATATTCATCTATAAGCTGATGAATATCTTCTTTAGACTCAGATACACTCTCATCACTAGATGATGATGAATCTGATTCTGTACTAGAACAAGAAACTGAACTTAAAGTTGAACTTTGTACCTTACTGGGTCCTGACTGCTCCAGGATTTTGTCATGCTCTGTCAAAGCCATTAGCCCTTGGCATTGACTGTCTTTTTTGTTCATATATAGACTCCATAATCTGCATGAATTCTTCTTCTTCTTCTTCAGCAAACAGCCCTATGTATGCCTCAGCATCAGACTCAGTTTCTGAAGAAGAGATATCTGACAGAGTCTTCTCCTTCTTGGCAACAAAAGACTTCTCTTTCTTGCCTTTGAAATGAGTCTTCTTCCTATCACTAGACTCCTTTCTCTTCTCAGGACAATCTGCAATAACATGGCCTTGTCTATTGCAGCAATAGCACACTATTTTTGAACTAGTTGCCTTGCTAGATTTAGTCCTCTTCCTGTCCTTCTTTGAAGCCTTTTTATCCTGATAAACATCTTCTTTTCCTTTTGAAGTAGAAGGCCTTGACTTCCACTGTTTTTTCTTCAAGAATTTCTGAAAATGTCTAGTGAAGGCAGCAAAGTCTTCATCACTTTCACTGCTTTCAGATTTTGTGCTGACTGACTCATCTGACTCTGATTCAACTACCTTTGGAGGTGGAGTTGGTGACTTATTTCTGCACTTTCTGGAGGCTTCTGTCTTGAAAGCTACTGTTCTTTCCTTGTGTTCAGTTCTTGTTGATTTCTCCTCCTCTTTCCTCACTGTCAACTGCATTTCATAAGACAATAACTTGCCAAACAGTGTAGGTGGAGGAATTTCTCCCAACTTAGCCATTTCTCTAATGGCACAAATCTTTGTGTCCCAATCTTTAGTTAGGGACCTTAGGAACTTGTCATTTAGTTCATAATTGCTGAACTCTCTTCCATAAGACATGAGTTCATTCACTATTCTGTAGAACTTCTTATAGCACTCAGTTATGCTATCACCCTTTCCTTGTCTAAAACTTTCATACTCTTGATTTAGCAAGGATTTTCTATCTTGTCTAACTTCTTCAGAACCCTCCATATACACAATAAGAGTGTCCCACATCTCTTTGGCTGTCTTACAGTGTATAAGATTCTGAAATGTTGCATCATCTATGGCACTCACTATAATGTTTTGTGCCCTCTTGTCCATGGTGGCTAGGACAATCTCATCCTTAGTCATTTCAGAGAAATCCTTTGGATTTCTCTGATTTGCATCTAGAACTGATATCTTCATGGGCACATAAGGCCCTTCCTTTACTGTGATATATATCATAGGGTCTGAGGCTTCCATAAACAGCCTTACCCTTTTCTTCCAGATCCCAAAGATCTCTTTCCTGCATATGGGCAATTTCATGGAACCCAATTCCTTGTGATTTTCAGAGGAACTCATGGTTCTTGATTTTCTTGAATCTGTAATTTGACTTAGACTGAATCTGCCAATCAGGATCTCCTCAGACTGTTAGTCCTTTTTGAGGAACCTCGCTCTGATACCACTTGAAAGATATAGACCCTAAACACCTAGAGGGGGGGGGGGGTGAATAGGTGACCTACTTCTTTTTGAAACTTTAATGGCAGCAATCAGTTATATCACAGAATTTATACTACTTTTGCACAGCAATCACACAAGCATTTACAATCACAGCAGACACAGAGTTTTATAGTGGTTCCCCAAGCATTGGGTACATCCACTTTCCCCCTTCGCCTATCTAGCAGTGTACTAGATTCGGCCAAACTTCACCACTGTCTCAGAACCCAAACTGGTTCCTACACCTCAGGCCCAAGGCCTTACAACTCAGCTTTTCCACAAAGCCTACACTCAGCCACAAAGGCTTACACTCAGCCAACAAGGCCTACACTCAGGCACAAAAGGCCTACACTCAGAGATTCCAATCTCCTACACTCAGGCTCCCAAGCCCTATACTCAGCCTTTATAAATACAGGCTTACAATCACTCAGATCCAAAGGATCCTACAAGATAAAAATGATTTTACAAATATTAACTCAACAACCCAAAGACAAGAGAGGGAGGTTGTGAGTTTCTTGATGAGTTCTTGGAAGAACTCAGCTGGATTCAATCTGACTTAGCTTTCTTCAAAGCTTCTTGAAAGTAGAACTGAATAAGACTGATTCCTTCTGCAGTTGATCCTTGACCTCTGCTTCTTAAGATCCAGAATGAATCTGAATCCTTCTTCTCAGCCTAGTTCCAATGGCTGATTTCTTGGATGGAGCCCTCTCTCTCCAACTTCTTAGATCTGCACTTGGACAGCTAGATCTTCTTGTCTTGATACTTGATCAATAACTCTGTGAACCACTTGTTGAATTACTTCAACTACTACTTGAACAATAATCTGAACAACAGTTTCTGTAAACTGTATGAGCCTATTTATAGGCCTTCTTCATGGTAACCGGCTGGTCCGGTTCATAACGGTCTTCTGACATCTATGACAGGTGCTGTAGACCGGCTGGAACGGCAGCTGTCAAGTCATCCAGTCAGTTCTTGAAAGTTCTCTAACTGTCTGAAAGTGTCGAGACTTTCTGTCTTTAAGTGTCGACACTTATAGACCAAGTGTCGACACAAGTGGTGTAAGTGTCGACACAAGTCTACAAGGTGTCGACACAACTCCTTGTGTTGTAGATTCTATGTCTCGACACAGTTTCTTCTGCATGTGTCGACACTGAAATTAAGTGTCGACACAAGTACTTGATCTTCTATCTTTTGCTGAATTCTTCTAAGTGTCGACACATCTCCTTTGTGTCGACACATCTTCATGTGTTGAATCTGTCAAGTGTCGACACTACTTCTTGGTGTCGACACATAGTCTTCTATGTTGATACTTGCTGAGTGTCGACACAGCTCCTTGTGTCGACACTTGATTCTTCTGTTGAGACTTCAGCTGAGTGTCGACACATTCCCTTAGTGTCGACACTTGTACTTAGAATATTTTGTTGATCTTTCTGTTCTTTGCTAAGTGTCGACACAGCTCCATGTGTCGACACTTTCTTCAAGTGTTGAGTCTTCAGCTGAGTGTAGACACATTGTTCTTGGTGTCGACACTTACTTCAAGTGCTGACTCTTCGTTGAGTGTCGACACATTGTTCTGAGTGTCGACACTTATACTTAGTCTCTGCTGAATTTTGCTGAGTGTCGACACAGCTCCAAGTGTCGACACTTTCTAGTGTAGACACAGCTTCACTGGGTGTCGACACTGCTGTTAAGTGTCGACACAGCTTTACTGCACTTTTCTTCACTGAGTGTCGACACAGCTCCTTGTGTCGACACTTTGTGTCTGGTGTCGACTCTGCATCCCAGGTGTCGACACAATGACTCCAAGTGTCGACACTGCTTGTCTGGGTGTCGATACAAGTCTTCTTAAGTGTCGACACTTTCCCTCTGGGTGTCGACACATGGACTTAGAAATTTTTGCTTCAGTCCTGCAAATACTTAACCTGCACAAGTAACTCAAAAACACATCAAATACATTTTGATGTATATCATTGAGTTGGGTGAGGCTTCTTCAAATCAGGTACATTTAACCAATGTACCCAACAAGGATCGATGCAGATGTTGCGTGCCACAGCATCAACCTATACCTAGAAGCTCGCCCCATCCAGCAGAAGAAGTGGTCCATCGCAAACAAGCTGGCCAAGCCCATCATGGAAAAGGTGGCCAAGCTCCTAAAGGCTTGCTTTGTATCCGAAATTCAATACCCCGGCTGGATCTCCAATGTAGTCATGGTAAAAAAGGAGACGGCCGGTGGAGAATGTGTGTTGATTTTTCTTTATTTAATAAATCATGACCTAAGGATTGTTACCCCTTGCCTCGAATCGACGCGCTGGTTGACTCAGCCGTTAGTTTTCCTGTAATGAGTTTTTTAGATGCATTTTAGGTTACCATCAGATCATCCATCCCCCCCCCCCCCCCGATGTGAAGGATGATTCCTTCATCAAAGTGGATGGGTGCTACTGCTATAAGATAATGTCGTTTGGGCTGAAAAATGCAGGGGCAACATACTAAAAGTTGATGGATCGGCTCTTCCAAGAGCAGAAAGGGAGGAATATCAAGGTTTATGTTGATGACCTGTTGATCAAGAGCCGGGAAATGGACTCCCACCTCCATGATCTGGAGGAGACCTTAGGCACCTTATGCAAATACCAGATAAGGCTAAACACCTTGAAATGTGTTTTCGGGGCCAGCAGGGAGAAGTTCTTGGGCCATCTTCTCACCCTCGCATGGGTGGAGCCGAATCCTGATAAGGTAAAGGGGATCATGGAATTGGGGTTGCCTCGGAATACTAAGGAGGTCAAACCGCTGACGGGAAAGTTGGCAGGGATCAGCAGGTTCCTTTTTCTGGCTGGGGAGAAATTCTCCCCCTTCTTCAAAGCATTGAGAGGAGGCAAGAAGTTTGAATGGACTGAGGAAAGTGAGGAGGCGTTGAAGTCCTTGAAGAGGTAGTTAACTCAGGCCCCCCTGCTCTAAGGGCCAAAGGAGGGTGGGGGGACCTATCTTTGTATCTTGTGGTCGGAGCGGAGGCCGTGAGTTCTATCTTAGTTTCGGAAGAAGGGAAGAAGCAGCTAACCATATACTACGTGAGACGGGTCCTGAGGAAGGTAGATCTTCGTTATCACATCATGGAGAAGCTTGCCTTTGCTCTGGACATGTCGGCCCGGAGGATCTGACCTTACTTCCAAGTACACTCCATCCGAGTGGTGACTGACCATTCCCACCACAACATCTTTAAGGAGGTGGATGACTCGGGAAGGTTGGCAAAGTGGTCCGTAGAGCTGAGTGAGTTCAATATCTCTTTCATTCCCCTCCTCTCGATCAAGGCCTAGGCAATGGCTGATGTTTTGGCTGATCACGTGGTCAAGGTGGCAGAGGCAGAACTCACTCGTCCCGTCCCCTGGAAGGTATTGGTGGATGGAACTTCAGGAAGGCATTCCTTAGGGGAGGGGGTGATCTTGGAGAGCCCACAGTGAATGAAGATTGAGCACACAATGGTGGTACACTTTCCCATCACTAACAATTAGGCCGAGTATGAGGCCGTGACAGCAGGATTGCGACTATCTAGGGAGCTGGGGGTGCAAGACGTAGAGGTCCTCACTGACTCCATGATGGTGGCCTCCTAGATCAATGAGGAATTTGAGGTAAGAGAACCCACTCTCCGGTTATACTTGGCAAAGGTGAAGGGGTCATCTGTATGTTCCAGACCTCCATCTTACATGTGCCGCTTTAGGAGAATGAGCAGGTGGATCAGTTGACAAAGCATGGTCCCCGGGTGGGGGGTACCATCACCGACCTATTCCGTCCATCCATCCAAGAAGAGGAGCTGATGGAGGTAGACCAACACATCTCATGGATGGATCCTTTCACAATATTGCAATCTACATGGGAGTTCACAGAAGGGATTGACAAGAAGAAGTTCAAGCACAAGTCATCTTATTATCTTATGCGCGACGGGCAGTTGTATAGGAAGACTCTCTCGGGGATGCTTGCAAGCTGTGTGGCCGGGAGGGAGGTTCAGAGGATCTTGGAAGAGGTCCATTCAGGGGAGTGTGGAAGCCACTCGGGGAGCAGAACTTTTGAGGGAAGAATAGTCCGGCAAGGGTACTTCTGGACGACCCTAAGCCAGGATACCACAAAATTCATAAGGAAATGTCATAAGTGCCAGTTGTTTGCCCCCTACAGCTTAGACCGGCTCAGCCGCTCAGGAGTATCATGGCCCCTTGGCTCTTCGCCATTTTGGGGATTGATTTGGTAGGACCTTCCCCCAGGCCAGCGGGCAGAGGAGGTTCTTGCTTGTCATGGTCGACTATTTTTCTAAGTTGTTGGAAGTGAAGGCGCGAGCCAAGGTGACCACCCAGGTTATCAGGAACTTTGTTGGGGGGGGGAGATCATCTACCAGCATGATTGCCACAGGCAATCGTCACGGACAAATGGCCTCAATTTTCTAGCGCCGAGTTCATCAGCTTTTGCGAATAGCTTGGGATTGACCTCAGGTTTGCCACAGTCCGCCATCCTAGGAGCAACAGGCTGGTGGAGGCAGCAAAAAAGATCATCGTGAACATCCTCAAGAAGAAAGTGGAAAATTTGAAGGTTAGTTGGGTGGAGCAGTGCTTCTAATAAAGTTCGAGGTCCGGACGTCTCGGGTAGTCGAGGCAGATGCAGACAAGGAAGAATGGCAAGCTGAAAATGAGGAGGAGCTGCAGCTCTCCCTTGTCTTGGTGGAGGAA
Source organism: Platanthera guangdongensis (assembly GCA_039583875.1). Classification (NCBI taxonomy): domain Eukaryota; kingdom Viridiplantae; phylum Streptophyta; class Magnoliopsida; order Asparagales; family Orchidaceae; genus Platanthera; species Platanthera guangdongensis. The sequence continues at coordinate 91,037,713 of CM077150.1, forward strand.
CTGTGGGATCTCTACGCCATCTGATAGGAAGAGGTAAAATGAAGAAGGGCTAAGTACTTTGACAAGCACGTCAAGATCAAATAGTTTGCTTAAGGGGACTTGGTACTAAAGAAAGTGGATGTGGCTGGGAGATCATCTGCAGTGGGGAAGCTCGATCCTTACTGGAGGGGTCCCTACATTGTCCAGGAAGAACTAAGGTCATGCCGGGGGGGAGGGGGTACCGTCTTCGAAATTTAGATGGCGAGACCCTAAGTCACACCAAGAGTGGTGATGACTTAGAGCGTTTCTACCCATGAAAATATGTACGTTCGTTCCTTTAATGAATACGAAATCCTTTGATGCTCAAGTTATTTTGCAGATCAAATTTGTGGTAAGTATTTATCGAGATAATTCATTAGATGATCCCACCGCCAGGCTTCCATCTTGCTGGCAGGGCCAGAGGTTGATGGATAGCAAGTATACTCACTCTAGGGTTAGGTCCCGAGATGCTCCCGCTGTCAGGATCCCACCTAGTTGGAAGTTCTGGGATCCTTGAGTGACGTCATTATGACCCAGGAGGGCTGAGTCTGGTGGATGCTCAACACCCGCCATCAGGCTCTCACCTAGCTGATTGGGCTGATGGTTATGCTCAGAGGTTGATGAATGATTAGTATTTTCACTCTCGAGTTAGGTCCCGAGATGCTCCTGCTGCCAGGCTTCCACCTAGGTGGCAGGGCTTAGATCCTCGAGTGACGTCATTATGACCCTAGAGGGCTGAGTCTGATATATGCTCAACACCAGCCATCAGGCTCTTACCTAGCTGATTGGGCCGGTGGTAGCGCCCTTAGGTTGATGAATGATAAGTTTTCTCGCTCTAGGGTTAGGTCCCGAGATGCTCCCGCTTCTAGGATTCCACCTAGCTAGTAGGCCCATCATCCTCGAGTGACGTCATTATGACTCTAGAGGGCTGAGTCCGGTGGATGCTCAACACCTTCCATCAAGATCTCACCTAGCTAATTGGGGTGGTGGTAGCGCACAGTTGTTGATGAATTACAAGTATTCTCGCTCTGGAGTTAGGTCCCAAGATGCACCAGCTGCTGGGTTCCAACCTAGCTGGTCGGGTTAGGATCATCTAGTCACAAAGTTATGACCCTATAGGGCTGAGTCTGGTGGATGCTTAACATACGCCATCGGGCTTTCACCTAGCTGATTGGGCAAGTGGTAGAGCGCAGAGGTTGATGGATGGTAAGTAATCTCGCTTTGGGGTTATGTCCCGAGATTCTCCTGTTGTCAGGCTTCCACCTAGTTGGGTGTAACACCCCCAGAGTTCATTTGGTTTTCAGGTTGGGTGACACGGCCTGGGACACGGGCGTGTCCCAGGGCGTGTTGTGCTTGTATTGAGGAGTTGGGTGCCTGGTCGACGATATTGGTTCGACGAAAGGAACACGCCAGGTGACATGGGCGTGACTCATCTAACATGGGCGTGTACGTAGGCATGTCCCCCTAGTCGACGAACTGCGCTCGACGATCGTCGTATATGGGGTACACGGCCTGTGACACGGGCGTGTCACAGGGCGTGTCCCGCTATGTCGATCAGTCGACACCTTTCTCTCGAGTAGGTGGAAAAGCACTCGAGTAAAGGGAGGATGACACGGGCGTGTCATCCCTGTGATACGGGAGTGTCCTATCTGGGTACTTGAGTAGTTGGTTTTCTCTTGAGTAAGTCCTCTCGAGTAGGTCTCGAGTCGGTCACACGCCCCGTGTCACGAGCATGACTCGGCTGACACGGGCGTGACATGGGCGTGTCACCTTGTCGTAGATAAGTTAGAATGAGTCGGTTCGTGTACCGCTTAAGGTACACGTCCTGTGACACGGGCGTATCACAGGGAGTGTCGGGGCTGAAAGATGATTTTTCAGAGATTTTGTGGCCATTCATTTCCCTATACTGAATCCAAGGGCTGGGCTCTATCCAGGTACGTATATGGCCGAGAGCTGAGAACAATTCCCCTTTATCTTCATCTTCTTCTTCTCCATATCATTTCAAGTGAGAGAAAGAGAAAGGGAGAGCAAGGGAAGGAAAAGGAGAAAGCAAGCTAGCTGTTGGAGGAGCTACGGAGTGCGGATTGAAGATCTGAGTACGAATTCGTGAAGGCAAAGCCGAGGCGGTGACTTCCATCCGGCTACTTCATGGCGCCGAAGCGATCTTCAAGGGTAACAATCTCCTTCTTGGACATCGAAGTCCTTTCTTTATGCATGTGCGTGGAATACTCCACCAAGAGGTGGATTTCAGAAGTGATTCCTTGGTTGAGTCTGCATCTAGAGCCGGAAGTGTGGAGTACGGCATAGGCATGCTGTGTGAAGCCCATCTGGATGGGTAGTCTGGATTGGTGATGATCATGGGTAAACCGTAGAAGACTCTGTGGATTTGATTATATTAAAAGTTTATGTGTTGTGGAATGAATGTTTGCTTGGATGTGTATTAAGGCTGTAAGGAGGCTTTGCATAAGCTCCTGTTGAGCGATCAATGGGTAGCATGGCTGGGGGAAACGTAGGATGAATCTAGCTTGTTACACCACATGGTGTGGATTGGTCTGTATTAGTGAGGATCGATGGGTGGCAATGTTTGGGGAATGTGCAGAGGACCCTATGTGCTGCACCACAGATGTGGGTCGATCAGAAATATGTGAGGGGTCAATGGGTGGTACTGCCAGGGGAGCCTTGATAGACCTGGCTGCCACACCACATGGTATGGGTTGATCTGCTCTAGTTGTTTGTGAATGCTGCGAGGTAGTACCTCTGAGTGGTATGGACGGGATGTCGCCAATAGTGAGATTGGTGGGCTAGGATTGAACCGCCCAACCAACAAGTGAAGAGCCTCGATTGGAGGTGTATGACTAGTATATCCGGTACAACAATAAGGTGCCCTGAGTGCACGAAGTGTCTGGTGGATACCGGCATTTGTGATATGAATGTGATTGGTAGATTTGCTCGATTGATAAAGATTATGATGATGGCAATACATACAGGAAAGGAACCACTGCCCCGGGTAAGGTGTAGGGTCGTTATAAGTGATCAGTTTATGCTGACCGTTACTTTGTTTCCTGTTTGGTTTGGATGGATAATTGCAGGTGTTGTTGCTTGAATTGAAATGAGCTGAATGGAAGGATTGCTGCTAAAGGCCCTTGAAGGCCGTACGAATCATGGTTGGATTTCATGTGTGGCAGGCTTGCGTGCTGATGTACGAAAATGTATTTGTGCAAAGAGAAATCTGTAAGGCCTTAAGGCCAGTGTGTGAGTTATATACATTCCTGGTTTGGATATATTAATGTGGAGTTTATATAGTAGTGGACAATCTCTGAGTTGAGTTCATGTTAACGTAAAATGTTGCACCAGAATGGATTGAGTTAGGATGCGAGTAGATTTTGATTTCCACAAGTAATTCCGCCGCTTGTCGGTGACATATGGCGTGGGGCCCAGGCCGCACCCACCGTTATTTGTCATGTGACGAGTGGGGGCATTACAAAGTGGTATCAGAGCCAGGTTTAGATTGTTTGGGAGGAGAGAACATAATGGAACTCACGGATGTCCACTAGGAATGTATTTCATGCACATAAAGTGCGTGCGTGTGTAGTCAATGTATTATTATCGTTATGACATGGATGCGTAATGGTGTTTTGTACATTGTTAGGTGGCGAGGAGTGGTGCTGGGCAGTCGGAGCCCCAGTGATCTGATGAGAGTGCAGCACCCGTTGAAGCGCCTACGCCTCCTTCGGCGGAGACCATATGGGTGGTGACGGAAACAGTACTTGTCGTGTTAGAACAGCCTACTGGGCAGGCAAGGCCGGTAGGGATGCCAGTACGACCTAGTGCAAGGCAGGAGTGCGTTGAAGTTGTGGTGAATGAGTAAGGAGCGGATGAGCAGATGAAATGGTTTATGGAGTTTCACACGTTTGTAAATACAGCCCGTGCATTGGAAACAGATTTGAAACGGTTGCAGGATAAAAAGAAATTGGTAATAGGAAAAGCCAAATGCAACGTTCCGCAATCGGAACAGTCGGAGTTTAGACGACGAGATAAGAAAAGATTTAGGTCTACCAAAGCAAGTCTGAGGCAAGGACATATAGAGATACGCACATGTTTTACTTGTGGCAAGCAAGGAGATTTAGCCAACTATTATTGGAATGCCCCTTCAGGGAGTGAAAAGAAGACAAGTGCGTCTTATGACAAAAAGGGTAAAGTAGTGGCTGAGTCATCTGCATCCCGGACGCAACCTCAATGTCATAACTTGGACGAGTCGTAAAGCTCAATTGGTGCAATGCAGCTGCGAGTGTTTAACTTGGAACTTCAAGAGCTGATAAAACGATTGTTGCAAAATCCGGCGGCTGAGCGGAAGTGAGAATAATGACTTGTATTATATAACCCCGTATTCGCAGGTTTTTGGTTTTAAGCTTTTTGAGTGGTTTGAGCTCTTGGTGGCCAATTTAGGCCTAGCCCTCGGAATATACTATTAGGGGAAGGAAAAATTTTGTTCCCCCCTTGGCCTTTTTCTGGGAGGGGCGGGTATGGCAAGTTGACCGAACCTGCCCCCGGCTAGCTAGGCGCAAGGCGAGGCGGGGCAAGACTGGCTGGAGGCCGGGTTCTCGCCCTGCCCCCGCGGTCTGGCGGAGGCGAGGCAGGGCGAGACTAGTGGGAGGCCAGGTTCTCGCCCTGCCCCCGCGGCCTGGCATGGTGAGGCGGGGCAAGACCGGCGGGAGGCCGGGTTCTCGCCCTGCCCGTGCGGCATGGCGGGGCGAGGCGGGGAGAGACCGGCAGGAGGCCGGGTTCTCGCCCTGCCTCCGCGGCCTGGCGGAGGCGAGGCGGGGCGAACCGGCGGGAGGCCGGGTTCTCGCCCTTCCCCCATGACCCGGCGGGGCGAGGCGAGGCAGGGTGAGACCGAGGGGAGGCCGGGTTCTCTCCCTGCCCCCGCGGATTGGCGGGGCGAGGCAGGGCGAGACCGGCGGGAGGCCGGGTTCTCGCCCTGCCCCCGCGGCCTGGCGGAGGCGAGGCGGGGCGAGACTGGTGGGAGGCCGGGTTCTCGCCCTGACCCCGCGGCCTTGCCGGGCGAGACCGGCCGGGAGCCGTTGTCTCGCCCCTGCCCCCTGCTCCCCAGCCTGTCTCGGGTGTCCGGGAAGATGGGGGTATGGCTACTCCCGACCTTGGATCTCTTTGTGCCTTGTCGTTACCGTTTTACCCTCGCGGTGGAATTACTTCTTTACCCCCCAGTGTGGCTATTTTCTATTGGCCCTAAGCCTTTTGGGCCCAGGGGTATTTCTGGTATTTTGGTCCATGGGATTGGAAAAAACTATAAATAGACCCAAAGAGGTGCCTTGGGGATCATCAATTCTTCACTCTCTCTTCATCCTCCAAGGCACCCTAGCTCAACATTGGCTAGGGAGGGGGAGACCTCTAAGGTCTTCCGAGTGTGATGTTGGACCTCCGCACTAGAGCCGAGAGTCTGTTTCTAGCTTCTTGATCCTTTGGTCCGTGACGTTCTCCTAGGTGTAGTAGGTGTGAGGTTACCTCTTTCTAGGGACCCCGAACTCCACAGAGGTCATTTTTGTCTTCAACACTTTTGGTGCGGTGAGCATGGAGAGTGACCAGCACAGAAGATCTTGGGAGAGTGTTATGACTGGAGGTCAGCGAGGTAGTGATGATCTCGGCGAGCTCCCCGGCCTAGGACCCTTTATGGGGAGGCAAGAGTTCATTGCCTCCATCCAAGGCATCATGGAGATGCTACGAAGCATTGCTCCTCAGGGTGGCAGCTACACCCCAACCCCCCAGGAGCTAGCTCCCCCCCTCTTGACGAGTCGACTCCCAGGGGTCTAGGCGAGACGACCCCGACGGGGGGGGGGAGTGCACCAGGAAGAAGGTCAGGGAAGGAGAGGATGGGAGATGGGGTCGAGCGAGACCTCACTGGCCGGTAATTGTTCTCCAGCCGGGCGAGTGCCAGCCTCTGATGGGCCCGCGAAAAGACTCTTACTGTGGTTGGTTCGGTGAGTCGATCGCCGCGGGCTTGCTTAGGTAGGCAAGTGCACCTATCGCAAGTAGTACTCGATATTCGGGGGAATACCGAGGTCGTATTGTTCTCGGGGTCGCGTTGACTATTCTTACTCCTCCGGGAGGACTATTATTTTACTAAAAGAAAGGTGGATTTTTTTTACTTAATTAAAAACGGAAAAGCAAAGGAGCGAAAAAACGATTTAGAAAATATTCGATGAAGGGTTAACGCTTGGCATCGAATCGGATTCAGACTAAAACAATTTTTAATAATTATAGGACTTAGTTTTCAAATTAATAATAAGGCAACTTGGTCGTGGAGGTTCCACAAATGTGAGCTCACCTAGCTATAGGGATATCGCTCACCTAAACGTTAAGACTATTCGACCGAACGTTAGTCCGACGAAGGATTCCTCTTAATGCCCGCTTTACGCTAAGAACCCCGCTATTGGGTGGGGAACCCAATCCGGTAGAATTACGCTTGTCCTCTCTCGAGGGTATGCACGCAACTCTATTTACCCCGGGGTGATCGGTCCATATGCACGACCTCTCGGCTAGCTAGCATATGGACTACGGAAATAGGGCCCACACATCGATATGTGGTCCTACGCGTCGTAAACCCGGGGTAAACTTTAAGTGCTTAAATTAAAATGAAAATAAAGAGCTTCAATTATTATAAATCATTTTAAATATCTCAATGCTCATCGATGCCGAGGCTAATAGCGATTAGCCACACATCGGTATGGGGACGGCTTATAATTTAGTGAGGCGCGAGTTCGAAATTAAACACTAATGATTATAAGAAGGGGACATAAAAACAAAACAAACATTTAGAAAACTGAAAAGTTAACTAAAACGAGAACTCACGCACACTCCAAATTATAAATTAAACAGAAACTAAGTTACACATAAAAGAAATTTGTATATTTAAAATTTGCGAGTCCCACTCAAACGAGTGGGGGCGGTAAATAAAAGCTGAAAATTGCAAGTCCTACTCAAACGAGTAGGACTGAAATGAAAGCGAGTCCTACTCAAATGAGTAGGAGAAAATAAATGCGATTACAGGGCTTTAAAGATCCGTCCATTAAACTCAAGTGAGTAGGCAAAAAAATGAAGAAAGAAAATAACAAGTCCTACTCAAACGAGTAGGACTGAAAATGAAAACGATGCGTCATTTAACTCTTAACGAGTAGGCGGAAATAAATACACACAGACACACACACTCCATAAGAATTTCAAGTAAGCAATAAAGCTAACACCTACACTCACACACTCTACAAAATTTGAATCAAAGCATAAAAGTTATACACCTACACTCACACACTCTACATAATTTGAACAAAGCATTAAAAGTTATACTCATACACTCACACACACAACATGAAAATTTAAGAAGAACAAAAGAAAGTTTATTCTCATACACTCACAAACACTAATAACAAAGAAAAATCAAAGTTGCTTATAAATGAAAATAACAAGATTTCTACTCCTAAAACTTACCCAAAACACATAAAAAGAACAAATAAAAAGAGAATGAGCAAAAAGTTTTACAAAATAAAGTCAAAATCAAAGGTGCTCAAAAATTAAAACTAAAACTTTTTCATTCTTAAGAATTTATAAAAGTGATAAAAAAGGTGAAGAGAAAATGAAAAGAACAAAAGATGTTTTACAATCCTAAAAGGAAAACTAAGTAAAAAAAGGAACAAAATCACTTTTCAAACCTCATTTATAAATTCATAAAAATGAAATCCTTTTACTTTCAAGAAAAAAAAGACATGGTGAAAAAGAGGAAAACCTATCATACCTAAGCATGAAAACAAGTTAAAAATATGTAAAGTAAATAAATTACACTCATACACACACACACACATTTCATAAATGAAGAACAATGATTAAACCAAGGATAAAAAGGAGAAGGAAAGTGGGCACAAGTGTTCATTCCAAAGCCAAATGTGAAGAGAAAGTCTAACATTTTATTGATTAAAGGAAACTATTACAAGCTATTACAAGAGCTAAAGCTAAAGCAAAAAACAAACATGAAAGAAAAGAGGGAGAAATCCCCTTACATAGCTTTAGAAATCACGGATGCAGCCCACAAAAAGACACTAAAATGACCCAAAAATCTGAACCCTTGGACCTTACAGAACTGGGCAATTTATAGGCAAAAAATTCTAAGTACACGCCCTAGGTCACGGGCGTGTAGGGCGGGCGTGACAGTACTATTCATAATGGCGGCCGGCGATTGGACAGGAAAGTTGACTTTGGGCTGAGTTCGCGGCAGTCACGCCCCGGGTCACTGGCGTGACTCTGGGCGTGTCGGGGAGGTAGAACCGGGCACGGGTTGCGCCGAAAGTCTTCGGCAGCATCTTGTCGGGCTAGCTGGAAAGGTCACGCCCTCGGTCACGGGCGTGACGATGGGCGTGTCAGTTGGTGTCGACACTCGACGAATGTCGAGCGGAAAGTGTCGAGTCGAAATCGTCGAGCGGAAATTGAGTCACGCCCTAGGTCACGGGCGTTACGCTGGGCGTGACTGTTGGTGTCGACACTCGACGATCGTCGAGATGAATTTGTCGAGTGGAGTGAACACAGGCTTGGGTCATGCCCCGTGTCGGGTGACACGGGCGTGTCGCCAGGCGTGTCAAGCTTGTACTTCAGAAATCGTCCGATTTCACGGGAAATGCAATGTCACGGCCCGGTCACGGGCGTGACCAAAGTGTCACGGGCATGTACTGCCCAATTTTGGCAGATTTTGAAATTTTTCTGCAAAATAAAATAAAACAAGTTAGGAGTAAATTTACAGGAATAGGAGCATTTTATTGAACAAAAATAAGTAAAAACGACGAAAATAAATGAAAATGACTAAATTAATGTGCATAAAAATATGTATATTTACAATTCATCAAATACCCCCATACTTAGGCTTTTGCTATTCCAGAGCAAAAGTTTGAGGTGAATCTATAAGGAATAAAAAAAACTCTAAGTTATAGATATCGCTTAATCAATTATAAGAGAGATCGAAATAAATATACGGGGTGTAAGAGTTAAGTCCTAAAATTATGTAGATGATTTAAATAGCGCAAAAGTTTTGGCCAAAAGACTTCTTGATGTAATCAAATAGAAGGCAACATTTGTAATAGTTAGATTAACGAAAATAGTTTGGAATTATAAGAACTCTAGCTTATACGAGTGCTACCGGAAATAATACAATTTACTAATTATGCTCTCAAAAAGATTTTTTAATTAATTCTAGAATCGTGAAATTGGCTAAGGGGGTAGTGGGTTTATGAAGAGGGTTTTGATTTTTGGGGCGAGATAATTTTTTCTCGAACCTCCATTTTTTTTTTCTTTTGGATTATTAGGAAAACGAAATCTTATTTTCCTAATATGATTGTTGTTTTTCAACTTCATAAGAATAAAATTAACCCAATGTATATTTATAGGAGTAATGAATTTTATCCTCTTACTCCATATATAATCTTTTTAAATTATTGGGTGCCTATGTTTACGGAACGAAATCTTATTCCCATTGACATAGGATCTTTTTAGGATAGAAAATTTTATCATGCCAAGTAGGTCATGAAAAGTAAAGGGAGAAAGGAAAACTAGATTTTAATCCTAAAAATTTTTGAGAGCAGCCTTAATAATTTGTACGTTCTAATGTTTTTTCAGAAAGCTAAAAGTTAGTATAATTGAATTCTATAGTCGTTATTTTCTAATATAATATACGTGCTCCTATCAATGAAAAATTAGAAGTAGTGCCTAAAACGAGTTCGCTATTTTTAACAAAGCATAAAGAATTCTTTAAAACTTAACCCCGGGTATTTAAATTTTTCAGTCAATAATTAACAAACGGGTAGTGAACAAAGAATTAATTAAATTCGCATATAAATAAACTAAAAACGGAATTTTTGGATAGCAGGAAAGTTAAGGATGAAATATTTGATTTATTTGTTGCAAAACATTTTTTTTATTTTCATAGTTTTTATCATCATTTTTTTTTGTTTTTCATTTATTATCTTTTTTTTTGTATTTTTGTTTTTCTCAATTTTTTTTTTGAATTTTTGTTTTGACCTATTATCTTTTTTTGTATTTTTTTTTAGAGAATTTTCATTATATGTACAAAAATAAGGGAATAAAAAGGTTTGTACAAGAATGAGAAAGGGGGAGAGAGAAAAAAGTATGTACAAAAAACAATATTTACAAAGTGAAACTAAATATAAATTTTTTTGTTGTTTTTGAGTTTTTTGGAAAAAAAAGGAAGAAAGAGAACAAAAAAAAAATTTGGATTTTTCATTTAAATTTTTTTCATTTTAAGATGTTTTTTAATTAAATTTTTTTTGTTTTGTTGTTATATGTATTTTTTTTGTATTTTTGAAATGCAGAAAAATTGAAGTGCAGAAAGTAAAGTACGAAAACACCCACATACTTAAGTCCAACATTGTCCCCAATGTTGTATCGTAAGTATGCGGAACAAAAAAGTAAAGACAATATATACAAAGAAAAGAAAGAGAAGGGGGTAGAAGCTTCCCTGAAACGCGTAGGGGGAGGCCGATCAGAAACCCTGCGTTTATTAGAAAAAGCAGCAAAGATAATGAGGACGGAGCGAAAAAGATAAGCGAGGGGTGCCTCCCAGGAGCGCTTTGTTTATAGTCGTGTAGCTTGACTATTTTGGCGGGTTTATAATGTGGAGGAAAGTTATGGTTTCGCTAAAACCGATCACTGGGTCGCCTGCTATATAAGACTTTAACCGATGACCGTTTACTTTAAAAGAACCTTTGTCCGGGTGGGAGACGAGTACGGTTCCATATGGAAAAAATTTTTCAACTAGGAAGGGACCGGACCATCTAGATTGTAATTTACCTGGAAAAAGCGTAAGACGTGAATTGTAAAGAAGGACAAGATCGCCCGGAGAAAATAATTTTTGGGACTTGATTTTTCGATCGTGATATAACTTAGAGCGCTCCTTATAGAATTTATTGCTCTCGTAAGCGTTCGCACGCCATTCATCGAGCTCGTTTAGTTGCAGTTTTCTATTTTGAGCGGATAAGTTGGAGTCGAGGTTTAAGAGTTTTAAAGCCCAAAGAGTGCGATGCTCTAATTCTACGGGTAAATGACACGCTTTGCCGTAGACTAACCGGAACGGCGTACAACCAATTGCGGTTTTGTATGTCGTCCGATACGCCCACAACGCATCGTCGAGTTTAACGGACCAATCTTTCCTATTTAGCGAAACGGTTTTTTCTAAAATTCGCTTAATCTCTCGATTTACTACCTCGACTTGGCCACTTGCTTGCGGGTGGTGGGGGGTGGCAAGCTTGTGCGTGACTCCGTATTTAGCTAACGTCTTAGCCATAAGAGCGTTACAGAAATGCGTTCCCCTATCACTAACAATTGCGCGAGGCGTGCCGAAGCGAGAAAATAATTTTTTAAGAAATGTAACGACGACTCGCGCATCGTTGGTGGGGAGAGCTTGCGCTTCCGCCCACCTTGATACGTAGTCGACCGCCACTAAAATATACATATTTTTGAAAGAAGGAGGTAGGAGGCCAACAAAATTTATGCCCCACAAATCGAAGACTTCGCACTCTAAAAACATATTTTGGGGCATCTCGTCGCGACGAGAGATGTTACCCGACCGCTGACAGCTATCGCATGCGCGCACAAAATTATGCGTGTCTTTGAAGAGAGTGGGCCAAAAGTATCCCGCCTCTAGCGCCTTCCGAGCGGTCCGGTTGGCTTGATAATGTCCACCGGCTGGACCCTCGTGGCAGTGCTTAAGAATTTGTAAGCACTCCACACCCGCAACGCATCGTCGAACCGCTTGGTCCGCGCAGATACGAAAAAGAAATGGGTCCTCCCAAAAGAAATTCTTCAAGTCAGAAAAGAATTTCTTCTTTTGGTGACTTGAAAACTCTTTTGGAAGCACCCGCGCTACTAAACAATTTGCAAAATCTGCGAACCAAGGCGAAGATGACGAAGATTTATGAATGGCAAGAAGGCGTTCCTCGGGGAATCTGTCATTTATTTCAGATTCGACGAGCGCTTCCGCACCTGGATTTTCTAAACGGGAGAGGTGGTCCGCCGCTAGATTTTCCTCTCCCCGCTTATCTCGGATCTCCAAATCAAACTCTTGTAGGAGGATAATCCATCGAAGAAGGCGGGGCTTCGCATCATTTTTAGCTAATAAATATTTAAGCGCGGAGTGATCGGTAAAAACGATAACTTTAGATAGCGTTATATACGAGCGAAACCTATCAAAAGCGAAAACGACGGCTAAGAGTTCCTTTTCCGTTGTCGTGTAATTTACTTGTGCGGAAGTGAGCGTCTTGCTAGCGTAATAAATAGGATGAAAATGTTTTTCTACGCGTTGGCCAAGAACGGCACCTAAGGCAATATCACTAGCGTCGCACATTATTTCGAACGGAAGGGACCAATTAGGGGCCACTAAAATTGGTGAAGTGATAAGTTTTTGTTTTATTAAATTAAAGGCGGACTCGCATTCGCTACTAAAGATGAAGCGTGATTCCTTTTCCAAGAGGTGAGTTAGCGGCTTTGTTATTTTTGAAAAGTCTTGAATGAAGCGTCGATAAAATCCCGCATGGCCTAAGAAACTCCTAATAGATTTTACGTTTGTTGGATGCGGAAGTTTTTCGATAATTTCTATCTTGGCCTTATCCACCTCTATCCCCTTAGACGAAATCATATGGCCGAGGACCAAACCTCCTCGAACCATAAAGTTGCATTTTTCCCAATTTAAAACAAGGCTTGTGTCCTCGCACCGTTGAAGGACACGATCTAAATTGTGAAGGCAATCGGGAAAAGAGCGTCCGAAAACAGAGAAGTCATCGATAAAGACTTCCATAATGTCTTCTACTAGCTCGCCAAAGATCGCTATCATACATCTTTGGAATGTAGCTGGCGCGTTGCAGAGTCCAAATGGCATTCTTCGATATGCGAAGGTGCCAAACGGGCAAGTAAAAGTTGTTTTCTCTTGATCATCGGGGGAAATGGGGATTTGGAAAAACCCCGATAATCCATCAAGAAAACAATAATACGGATGACCGGATAAACGCTCTAAAATCTGGTCCAAAAATGGCAGAGGGAAATGGTCCTTGCGGGTGGCATCATTAAGTTTTCTATAATCGATGCACACTCGCCAACCCGTAACAGTACGAGTTGGGACGAGCTCGTTATGCTCATTCGCCACTACGGTAAGACCGCCCTTCTTGGGCACGACATGCACGAGACTAACCCATGCACTGTCCGAAATAGGGTAGATAATCCCCGCATCTAATAACTTAATGATTCCGGCTTTAACGACGTCCTTCATGTTTGGGTTAAGACGACGTTGCGGCTGAATCGTTTTGCGGCAATTATCGTTAAGGAAAATCTTATGAGCGCAAAAGGAGGGGCTAATCCCCTTTAAGTCAGAGATTTGTCACGCAATTGCGTGGCGATTTTTAAATAAAACTTCCAATAAATCGGAAGTCTCCGAATCACTCAAGTCCGAAGAGATGATAACGGGAAGCGTATCGCCTTTTCCCAAAAAAGCGTATTTGAGCGATGCGGGTAAGGGTTTGAGGTCTAGGATGGGCGGTTCTTCTAGGGAGGTTTTAATGCCTATGTCTTTCTTACCAATTGGTTCGAAAGGCAAGTCTAAAGAAGTATCCTCATCGAATTTAAAATTTTCGAGCGCATAAACATCGTCGTTTAAAAATACGGACTCGAAAATGGGAGAAGAACGATCTCCGAAAAAGGTATCTAAAGAGTAGCAGAAATCGTCGCTCGATGACAAATTATCCATCGAGGGATTAATAGAGAAAGTAACCTGATCATCGCCTACTCGGAGGAGAAGGCTACCATTACTAACATCTATTAGTGCGCGGGAGGTGGCGAGAAAAGGGCGACCGAGTATTATTGGTACCTCGGCGTCCTCCTCGATATCTAAGATGACGAAGTCTACCGGGAAGGTAAACTTGTCGACTCAGACAAGGACGTCCTCCACTACCCCGATAGGGAACTTAACCGAGCGATCCGCTAATTGGATGCGCATATTCGTAGGACTAGGAGTACCCAAACCTAAACGCGAAAAGAGCGAGAACGGCATCAGATTAATGCTAGCCCCTAAATCAGCTAAGGCGTACTTTACTAATATATCGCCAAAAAGGCACGGGATGGAAAACCGTCCCGGGTCATTTTGTTTTGTGGGCAATTTATTAGTAAGAGCCGCCGAGCAGACAGTGTTGAGAGATACATGCGAAATATCCTCTAATTTGCGTTTATTAGAAAGGAGTTCTTTTAAAAATTTCGCATATTTGGGCATTTGCGAGATAGCCTCGCAAAAAGGAACATTAATGTGAATTTGTTTTAATAATAAAATAAATTTTTCATATTGCGCGTCCTTACGCTCGTTATCTAACTTATGCGGATACGGAAGAGCCTTGTTTAAAATAATTTTTTCTTTTATAATTGGTAAAGGCGGCGTAAGCGAAGAAAGGGGAAGAGGGGTCGGAGGTGAAATATGTACCTGAGGGTCGGTCCGTTTTGGATCGACCACCTCCTTTCCGCTACGGAGGGTTATAGCATTGGCGTTCTCCCACGGATTGGGTTCCGTGTTTGCCGGCAGTGCCCCGAGCGCGCGCTCGGACATCATCCTCGCCAGCTGTCCAACCTGTTGTTCGAGTGTTTTTAGCGATCCGGTAATGTTCCGGACATTTGACTCGTTGGACGAAATATACTTCGAAAAATTTTCCTCCATCGGGGAGGGTTTCGGAAGAGGAGGAGGAGGAAGAAATCCGGGCGCATAAGAAATAGGGGGACGCTGAGCATTATTCGGGTTGCTCCACGAGAAGTTGGCGTGATTCCTCCAACCCGGATTATAGTTATTACTATAAGGGTTGTTGTTGGGGTTGAAGGGAGGATGACCCGAATTTCCCATGAAGTCCACGAACTCTTCAGCTACGCAGACGTTAGGGGGAATAAAACAAGGCGGAGTGGAGGAGGCAGCAGACATCTCCGCCACCTGCTTTGTTAACCTTTCAACTTGAAGGGTCAAGAGAGCAGTGGCATCCACTTCAAAAAGACCAGCCGCCGGCTTTGGGCGTCCCCGCGGGACGTTCCATTGATAGGCGTTCATAGCCATCTCTTCGAATAAAGCCTGGGCGGCCTCGGGGGTTTTGTTGTTGAGAGTACCCCCGGCAGCCGCGTCAATCATTTGACGCGTCTGAAAATTCAGCCCATTATAAAAAATTTGAACTTGCAACCACATTGGCAGCGCGTGGTGCGGGCAACGGCGGAGGAATTCCTTAAACCGTTCCCAAGTCTCGTATAGAGACTCAGGATCGTTTTGCACAAACGAAGAAATGTCCGCCCGCAACTTTGCAGTTTTTGCGGGCGGAAAGTACTTCGTTAGGAACCGTTCCGTCAACTCAGCCCACGTGGTGATACATCCTCGCGGGAGGGCATTCAACCACGCCTTGGCTTTGGACTTAAGGGAAAAAGGAAATAAGCGCAAACGAATGGCGTCATCAGTGACGCCATTAATCTTGAAGGTGTCGTATATCTCCAAGAAATTGGACAAGTGGACATTCGGGTCCTCATCCGGGAGTCCATCGAACTGCATGGCGTTTTGGACCATTTGAATGACACTCGACTTTATTTCGAAATTATTATTCGCCACCGCAGGGCGAACAATACTTGACCCAGAATCATCCAGGTTAGGCCGGGCGTAATAAGACATAGTACGCTCGGCCGCCGGGGGAAGGTTAGGCGCGGCCATAACTACAACAGTGGGTTCTCCGATAGATTCCTCGGGATCTAAAGAAGGATTTCGGCGTTGAGATCGGATACGCGCAAGAGAGCGTTCGATCTCAGGGTCGAAGTCAAAATCTTCAGACTCGGAGGGTTGTCCACGGGTCATACACCCAAACAAAAATAAAACAAAATAAACTTCTTTTTTTATTGTTTTTAAAAAAGTTTTAAGTTTTTTTTTTTAGAAAATAAGTAAAAGTAATAGACTCCCGAATTCGAAATAGCAACTCGAAAAGAGACTCCCCGGCAACGGCGCCAAAAACTTGATGGGCCCGCGAACAGACTCTTACTGTGGTTGGTTCGGTGAGTCGATCGCCGCGGGCTTGCTTAGGTAGGCAAGTGCACCTATCGCAAGTAGTACTCGATATTCGGGGGAATACCGAGGTCGTATTGTTCTCGGGGTCGCGTTGACTATTCTTACTCCTCCGGGAGGACTATTATTTTACTGAAAGAAAGGTGGATTTTTTTTACTTAATTAAAAACGGAAAAGCAAAGGAGCGAAAAAAAGATTTAGAAAATATTCGATGAAGGGTTAACGCTCGGCATCGAATCGGATTAAGACTAAAACAATTTTTAATAATTATAGGACTTAGTTTTCAAATTAATAATAAGGCAACTTGGCCGTGGAGGTTCCACAAATGTGAGCTCACCTAGCTATAGGGATATCGCTCACCTAAACGTTAAGACTATTCGACCGAACGTTAGTCCGACGAAGGATTCCTCTTAACGCCCACTTTACGCTAAGAACCCCGCTATTGGGTGGGGAACCCAATCCGGTAGAATTACGCTTGTCCTCTCTCGAGGGTATGCACGCAACTCTATTTACCCAGGGGTGATCGGTCCATATGCACGGCCTCTCGGCTAGCTAGCATATGGACTACGGAAATAGGGCCCACACATCGATATGTGGTCCTACGCGTCGTAAACCCGGGGTAAACCTTAAGTGCTTAAATTAAAATGAAAATAAAGAGCTTCAATTATTATAAATCATTTTAAATGTCCCAATGCTCATCGATGCCGAGGCTAATAGCGATTAGCCACACATCGGTATGGGGACGGCTTATAATTTAGTGAGGCGCGAGTTCGAAATTAAACACAAATGATTATAAGAAGGGGACATAAAAACAAAACAAACATTTAGAAAACTGAAAAGTTAACTAAAACGAGAACTCACGCACACTCCAAATTATAAATTAAACATAAACTAAGTTACACATAAAAGAAATTTGCATATTTAAAATTTGCGAGTCCCACTCAAACGAGTGGGGGCGGTAAATAAAAGCTGAAAATTGCAAGTCCTACTCAAACGAGTAGGACTGAAATGAAAGCGAGTCCTACTCAAATGAGTAGGAGAAAATAAATGCGATTACAGGGCTTTAAAGATCCGTCCATTAAACTCAAGTGAGTAGGCGGAAAAATAAAGAAAGAAAATAACAAGTCCTACTCAAACGAGTAGGACTGAAAATGAAAACGATGCGCCATTTAACTCTTAACGAGTAGGCGGAAATAAATACACACAGACACACACACTCCATAAGAATTTCAAGTAAGCAATAAAGCTAACACCTACACTCACACACTCTACAAAATTTGAATCAAAGCATAAAAGTTATACACCTAGACTCACACACTCTACATAATTTGAACAAAGCATTAAAAGTTATACTCATACACTCACACACACAACATGAAAATTTAAGAAAAACAAAATAAAGTTTATTCTCATACACTCACACACACTAATAACAAAGAAAAATCAAAGTTGCTTATAAATGAAAATAACAAGATTTCTACTCCTAAAACTTACCCAAAACACATAAAAAGAACAAATAAAAAGAGAATGAGCAAAAAGTTTTACAAAATAAAGTCAAAATCAAAGGTGCTCAAAAATTAAAACTAAAACTTTTTCATTCTTAAGAATTTATAAAAGTGATAAAAAAGGTGAAGAGAAAATGAAAAGAACAAAAGATGTTTTACAATCCTAAAAGAAAAACTAAGTAAAAAAAAGGAACAAAATCACTTTTCAAACCTCATTTATAAATTCATAAGAATGAAATCCTTTTACTTTCAAGAAAAAAAAGACATGGTGAAAAAGAGGAAAACCTATCATACCTAAGCATGAAAACAAGTTAAAAATATGTAAAGTAAATAAATTAAACTCATACACACACACACACACATTTTATAAATGAAGAACAATGATTAAACCAAGGATAAAAAGGAGAAGGAAAGTGGGCACAAGTGTTCATTCCAAAGCCAAATGTGAAGAGAAAGTCTAACATTTTATTGATTAAAGGAAACTATTACAAGCTATTACAAGAGCTAAAGCTAAAGCAAAAACAAACATGAAAGAAAAGAGGGAGAAATCCCCTTACATAGCTTTAGAAATCACGGATGCAGCCCACAAAAAGACACTAAAATGGCCCAAAAATCTGAACCCTTGGACCTTACAGAACTGGGCATTTATAGGCAAAAAATTCTAAGTACACGCCCTAGGTCACGAGCGTGTAGGGGGGGGCGTGACAGTACTATTCATAAAGGCGGCCGGAGATTGGATAGGAAAGTTGACTTCGGGCTGAGTTCGCGGCAGTCACGCCCCGGGTCACGGGCGTGACTCTGGGCGTGTCGGGGAGGTAGAACCGGGCGCGGGTTGCGCCGAAAGTCTTCGGCAGCATCTTGTCGGGCTAGCTGGAAAGGTCACGCCCCAGGTCACGGGCGTGACGATGGGCGTGTCAGTTGGTGTCGACACTCGACGAATGTCGAGCGGAAAGTGTCGAGTCGAAATCGTCGAGCGGAAATTGAGTCACGCCCCAGGTCACGGGCGTGACGCTGGGCGTGACTGTTGGTGTCGACACTCGACGATCGTCGAGATGAATTCGTCGAGTGGAGTGAACACGGGCTTGGGTCACGCCCCGTGTCGGGTGACACGGGCGTGTCGCCAGGCGTGTCAAGCTTGTACTTCAGAAATCGTCCGATTTCACGGGAAATGCAATGTCACGGCCCGGTCACGGGCGTGACCAAAGTGTCACGGGCGTGTACTGCCCAATTTTGGCAGATTTTGAAATTTTTCTGCAAAATAAAATAAAATAAGTTAGGAGTAAATTTACAGGAATAGGAGCATTTTATTGAACAAAAATAAGTAAAAACGACGAAAATAAATGAAAATGACTAAATTAATGTGCATAAAAATACGTATTTCATAAATGAAGAACAATGAAAGAAAAGAGGGAAACCTATCATACCTAAGCATGAAAACAAGTTAAAAATATGTAAAGTAAATAAATTACACTCATACAGACACACACATTTCATAAATGAAGAACAATGATTAAACCAAGGATAAAAAGGAGAAGGAAAGTGGGCACAAGTGTTCATTCCAAAGCCAAATGTGAAGAGAAAGTCTAACATTTTATTGATTAAAGGAAACTATTACAAGCTATTACAAGAGCTAAAGCTAAAGCAAAAACAAACATGAAAGAAAAGAGGGAGAAATCCCCTTACATAGCTTTAGAAATCACGGATGCAGCCCACAAAAAGACACTAAAATGCCCAAAAATCTGAACCCTTGGACCTTACAGAACTGGGCAATTTATAGGCAAAAAATTCTAAGTACACGCCCTAGGTCACGGGCGTGTAGGGGGGGCGTGACAGTACTATTAATAAAGGCGGCCGGCGATTGGACAGGAAAGTTGACTTCGGGCTGAGTTCGCGGCAGTCACGCCCCGGGTCACGGGCGTGACTCTGGGCGTGTCAGGGAGGTAGAACCGGGCGCGGGTTGCGCTGAAAGTCTTCGGCAGCATCTTGTCAGGCTAGCTGGAAAGGTCACGCCCCAGGTCACGGGCGTGACGATGGGCGTGTCACTTGGTGTCGACACTCGACGAATGTCGAGCGGAAAGTGTCGAGTCGAAATCGTCGAGCGGAAATTGAGTCACGCCCCAGGTCACGGGCGTGATGCTGGGCGTGACTGTTGGTGTCGACACTCGACGATCGTCGAGATGAATTCGTCGAGTGGAGTGAACACGGGCTTGGGTCACGCCCCGTGTCGGGTGACACGGGCGTGTCGCCAGGCGTGTCAAGCTTGTACTTCAGAAATCGTCCGATTTCACGGGAAATGCAATGTCACGGCCCGGTCACGGGCGTGACCTAAAGTGTCACGGGCGTGTACTGCCCAATTTTGGCAGATTTTGAAATTTTTCTGCAAAATAAAATAAAACAAGTTAGGAGTAAATTTACAGGAATAGGAGCATTTTATTGAACAAAAATAAGTAAAAACGACGAAAATAAATGAAAATAACTAAATTAATGTGCATAAAAATACGTATATTTACAATTCATCAGCCTCCCAGGCGAGCAGGCCGCGCGAGTAGAGGTGGCGAGACCACCCCTTAGGGGGTCACCATTCAACGAGCTGATCATCTCAGCTCCCGTTCTCGAGGGGTTCCGAGAACCCGACATGGCTTACTACACCGGGAAGGATGACCCCGTCCAGCATCTGCAGTGGTTTGAGGATGTCGTCTCCATTAGACCGATGACGGATGCCTTCAAGTGTCGTCTCTTTGCGATCACGTTGAAGGAGAAGGCAAGGGATTGGTTTCATCAACTCCCTCCGAGGTCGATCTATGGGTTCGAGGACTTGAGTCGGAGCTTTCAGCTCCGCTTCTCCACCTCCAAGAAGAGGAAGAGGAGTCCCGAGTACATCTTCTTGATAAGGCAAGGGGCCGAGGAGTCGCTGGCCCGTTACGTTGAGAGGTTCCAAGGGGAGATCCTGGAGGTCCAGGAGATGCCACGGTATGCCCTCCAGATGGCGTTCATGGTGGGGTTACGCGAGGGGTTCTTCAAGATGAGCCTGACTCGAAAGGCCCCCCTTTCCTTTGAGGAGCTGATGGAAAGGGTGGCCGAGGAGATAGCCATGGAGCCGGCCAAGCGAGCATTTGTCAAGAAGTTGGCAAAGCTAACAGAGATGGAGTCAAAGGAGCAAGGTGGCCCTATACCTCAGGAAGGAAGAAGGAGAGATGAGCGGAGAGTTCACGAGGGTCCAGAACCAGGTTGGAGGCAGCAGGCAGGACTCGTTTAGGGTCCAGGAAGAGGTTACGTCCAAGATGGGGGGAACTTCCATGGGGGCCAAGGTATGTTTAACTTCCAGAGACAAGAACCAAGACAGCTCTTACCCACGCCGCAGCAAGCCATGGCGATAGGAGGAGGAAGAGGTAACAGGAGAGAATGCCCAGCCCGTCGAAGGAGGGGAGGAGTGCTACCGTACTGTAACTTCCACCAGGTGGAGGGGCACGCCACAGCTACCTGCCCCGAGTTCCTGGAAGTGAGGGGGGCGAGAGGCCCTGCCCAGCCACATCCACCAGTGTGGGTTGAAGAGGTTCTGCCCAAAGAAGGGGGAGATTGTCACAACCCGCATTTTCTCAACGGTAAAAATCGTATCAGAGTAAGAGAAAACACGTGCCGTGATGCCACGTCGTGTAGGGGATAACTGCACACGCTCAGGCAAAACTCGAGACGTTAGATTTTAAGGAAAATTGTTGATTAAATATGAAAGAAAATCAGTTATGTTGAATGGCTGTATCCCTCGGCACGGTGGATCAGCTAGTCCACAGTCAAAAATTTTATTTATACGCAGCAGAAAATACTTTGGTTCAATTAAGTTGACACCCTAAATGATCATAAGTGTCCTCGGGGGACGACTTATGCGTGCATGACTCTAAGGTGAATATAGTAGGTATGCAAAGATAGTGTTTTACGTTGAGGAAAATTAGTGTCTTTGATTTAGAAACATGTTATGCATGGGGTACATATAATAATACTTTTAGGTTTTAAAGTATCTAACATGCAACCTAGCATAAATCCTTCCCAGAAGCAAGTAACCAACCACAAGTAGGCAAAATCAGCAGTTTAAATTCATATCCAGCATCACAAGAAGCCACCAGTGGGCGTCAACAACCTGACACGAACCCACCGGCGAGTATGTATGTCTATACAAAAAAGTAAAGAACTACCTCACAACAAAACGGGGATCAGCTATCTCAGCTACCCTTGAGGCCACCAACAAGCCCCTCCAAAAGAATTAGCCGCTGAAGTGGCTACAACCTGGACCTGAGGCATTCAAGAAAAGAACACCTCAGCAAGGAAACAATCAAAAGGTAAATAGAGTAGTAGAATAATTAGCAAAAAGAAAGAAGAGGGGTTTACCAACCCGGCAACAAACTGCTATAAACAAAAGAAAAGGGGTGACAGTAAAAGGAGAGTACTGTCTAAATCACAGCAGAGCACGCCAAGTGCGAGCAATAAAACCAGTATGCCCTACCAAAAGAGTCTGCAACAGCAACAAGACATATACATACATGCCAAAAGAAAGGAAAGCATAAACAGGAAAGGGACTAACAGTCCTACACGTGGGTAAGTGGCAGTGGTCAAAACATGGGTCTAAATACATAACCAAATCAGACCCAAAAAAAAGGCTAAAGGGTCAAACAGTGGCAGCTTTAGGGTCCCACACACACCAACCCAAACCGGGGCAAAAAAGGCGGTGGCCACAGCTCTCCACATAAAACCACCCCTACAGAGGCCACCAAAACTCCACCACCTGCCACAACCCAAGAGTCGGCATGCAGATATTAGCCGAACACCCAATGCCCCCCCTAGGGAAAGGTCACACTAACAATCCTAAGAAACACACGAACCCAAGACAAAAACATCGGGTCCAATCGACGCGGCCTTACACGCCTAAAAAGAACCAACCCCGAGTCTTCCTAACCCCAAAACAAGCGCAGCACCTAGTGTCGACACGCTGTGTCGACACCACGACAAGCCGGTGTCGACACAAGGTGTCGACACAACCGCGGCAGGTGTCGACACCAAGTGTCGACACCAATGCGGCCGGTGTCGACACAAGGTGTCGACACTGCTGCCGCTGGTGTCGACACCAAGTGTCTGGTGTCGACACCACTGCGGCCGGTGTCGACACAAGGTGTCGACACTGCCGCTGCTGGCGTCGACACCAAGTGTCGACACCACTGCGGACGGTGTCGACACAAGGTGTCGACACTGCCGCTGCTGGTGTCGACACCAAGTGTCGACACCACTGCGGACGGTGTCGACACAAGGTGTCGACACTGCCGCTGCTGGTGTCGACACCAAGTGTCGACACCACTGCGGCCTCGACACGTGTCGACACTGCGCTGCTGGTGTCGACACCAAGTGTCGACACCACGACTGGCCGGTGTCGACACCAAGTGTCGACACCAAGACTGGCCGGTGTCGACACAACGGTGTCGACACCCCGACTGGCTGCAGGAGCCAGATCCCGCAAACGACCAAAAACGAGAACGAGGACTCTCTCTAGAGTGCAACAATCCATCGGCAATGGCAACTACTCGACCTAAACCGAACCAAAACTGCCCCTAATAGACACAATCCCTCAGGAAAACTGAGATTTTAACTGGATCTTTCTACACTAACCACGGCATGATCGGGAACGAATCCTAGCGTACACCTAGGATCTAAGCAGGAAAGAGATAAAATTAACTCAAAAGAAAGACAAAGATCAACTATGGCAAGGATGAGGGAACATCACTTGCCTCAATACAAGAAAAGCTAGGTCGGCGGCATCCCCGACTCTCGGATCTAGCCGCAGATCACCAGCTGAGGAGCAGAAAGAATGCAGATCCAGGCGAGGGCAGTCCAGATCCACTCTCGAAATCGAATTCCGACCGCTAAATCTCCAGGAATCGGCATCCGAAGGCTAGGGTAGTCCGGCGGTTCTCTCCCTCTCGCACAGGCGGCGGCTTCTTCCAAGCAGAGAAAAAGAAGAGAACAAATGAACCCAGCCCTAATTCTAACCCAAGACTATATATATATATCAGTTTTAATAATAAACAATCAACATAATAATAATAATTTACACTCAATACCAAAACAACACGAGACCCGAAACATCTCGGAAAAGACGAAATTCACGCCACAGCTAAAAACCCACGCTACGAACGCCACTACGAAGTCGAAATTAGCATTCGACGAACGAAACCCGGGATAACACCACCCGAAGCCAAAACACAAGAATTCCCTAAGAGGCCCAGCCGAGTCATCAAACGGACTCCGGCTAGCTGGGGAATCTTGCTAACAGGCTACACAGGAGACCCGAAGTGCTAAGACCATGCTCTACAACGGCAAAGAGCCGGGAACACGCCATCGTAACGCCATCCAAAGATCAAACAAAACACAGAAAAACCGGGGGCGTTACGGAGATGACGTGTATGAGGACCAGGTCGATGTCGGACCCCGAGGTGGAATAGCTGTGATCCATGGTGTAGTGGGGATCGAGTCCACTCAGAAGGCAAGTCTCCATGTAATGTACCGACGGAGTGTCGTCTCGACGTCCCAGACCCCGCCACAGGAGGAGAAGATTAGCATTCCCTAAGAGGCCCAGCCGAGTCATCAAACGGACTCCGGCTAGCTGGGGAATCTTGCTAACAGGCTACAAACAGGCTACACAGGAGACCCTAAGAGCTAAGACCACGTTCTACAACGGCAAAGAGCCGGGAACACGCCATCGTAACGCCAGCCAAAGATCAAACAAAACACATAAAAACTGTGGGCGTTACAGCCACTCCCCCTAAAAGAAAGTTTCGCATCGAAACTTTACTCACAACACTCCTATAAAGAAGGAGAGGGAAAGTTCCAGGAAAGGGCTATATAATTGAATAAAATAGAACATACCAGGCACAAGATCAGGGAAATAAATGAGGGTGAGCCTCCCTCATAGCCGACTCCAACTCCCAAGTCGCGCTTTCCACATCCTGATTCCTCCATAAAACTTTGACCATAGGAATCGTCTTCTTACGCAACGCCCGAACTTGAGAATCCAAAATGCGAACAGGCACCTCCACATAAGAAAGATTCGGCTCCAACTGAGGCACAGAATCCAAAACCTGCCTGTCATTTATCACACATTTTCGCAGCTGACTAACGTGAAAGACATCATGCACGCCAGGGAAATTTGCGGGCAAAGCCAGCCTGTAGGCTGATACCCCAATCCGCTCAACAATCGGAAACGACCCCACGTACCTCGGGTCCAACTTCATAATCTTGCCAAACCGCTTGACTCCAATCAGCGGGGAGACCTTTAAGAACACCGAGTCCCCCACAGCAAATTCCAAGTTCGATCTACGGCGATAGGCGTTCTTCTCATATCTCTCCTGGGCTATCCGAAGCTTTTCCCGAATAAGCTTCACAGCGGTTTCCATCTCCTCAAGCGCTTCTGGACCCAACAAAGGTCCCTCGCCAAGCTCAGCCCAAAACAAGGGAGTCCTGCAGCGCCTCCCATACAAAGCTTCAAAGGGAGCCATTTGCAAGCTTTCTTGATAACTGTTGTTATAGGCGAATTCCATAAGCCGCAAGCGCTCGTCCCACGCTCCTCCGTGGTCCAGAATATAGCATCGGATCATATCTTCCACAATCTGATTTACTCGCTCCGTCTAACCATTGGTCTGCGGATGATAAGCCATGAAATATCTCAAATCTGTACCCAACCCTTCTTGAAGGCTCTTCCAAAAACGAGACGTGAACCTGGAGTCTCGGTCTGATATGATACTTACGGGTACACCATGCACTCTGACAACCTCTTCCAGATACAGCTCGGTTATCTTCCTCATCGGATAATCGATCTTAAATGGTACGAAATGAGCGCTCTTCGTCAATCTGTCTACGATTACCCAAACTGAATCATGCCCCTTAGGCGATCTCGGTAAGCCGGTAATGAAATCCATCGAGATACTCTCCCACTTCCACATAAAAATCTCCAAGGGAGTTAGCTTGCCACCAGGCCTCCCATGGTCGGCTTTCACACGCCTGCAAGTGAAACACTCTGAAACAAATCCGGCTATGTCCTTCTTCATCCCGTACCACCAGACAATCTGTTTTAAATCATGATACATCTTGGTCGACCGTGGATGGTAGGCGACACTAGACCCGTGGGCGTCTCTGCACACCATATCCCGAATATCTCCAACTGCGGGGATGCAAAACCTACCACGATACTTCAAGGTACCCACATCATCTATAGAGAAGTCTGGTAATTCACCCTTCTCAGCTCGAAGATACAAATGCAGAAGATCGGGATCGTCCTTCTGATGCAGTCTCGTAAGCGCAATCCACGAAGTTTCTGCTACTGCTAAGCTACTCTGCGAATCACAGCTTTCCACAGAAATGTCCATCAAAAGAAACTCTTCAACTAGACACTCGGCGGAAAGATTAAAAATCTTACTTGGCTTCCGACTCAGGGCATCAGCCACCACATTCGCCTTGCCCGGATGATACTGAATTTCAACATCATAGTCGGCCACGTACTCCAACCACCGCCGCTGGCGCAGATTCAATTCTTTCTGAGTGAAGACATACTTCAAACTCTTATGATTCGTGAAAATCTTGCACTGCGCGCCATATAGCAAATGCCTCCACAATTTCAGCGCATAGATCACAGCTGCAAACTCCAGGTCATGCGTAGGGTAATTCCTCTCGTGAGTCTTTAGCTGCCTCGACCCGTACGCAATAACCTTCCCGCCCTGCATCAAAACGCAGCCCAGTCCGACATGCGACGCATCCACATATATATCATACTCACTACCCTCCGTAGGCAAAGACAAAATTGGAGCCGAACATAGCCTTCTTTTTAGTTCCTCAAAAGCCTTCTCACACTTGCCATCCCATATAAAGGCTACATTCTTCTGCGTCAACTTGGTCAACGGCGCGGACAAGGTAGAGAAACCATCTACAAATCTTCTATAATAACCAACCAAACCCAAGAAGCTTCTGATCTCTTTGGGGGTAACAGGTCTCGCCCATTCCATAACAGCAGCGATCTTTTCTGGGTCCACCGATATTCCCTCCTTGTTAATCACGTGGCCTAAAAAAGAAACTTGAGGCAACCAAAACTCACATTTGCTCAGCTTGGCGTATAGCTTATGGTCTCTCAGAGTCGCCAAGACCAGCCGCAAATGTCGATCATGCTCCTCCGCATCCTTAGAGTACACCAAAACATCATCTATAAAGACAATCATGAACTTATCTAGAAAATCCTTGAAAACTCTGTTCATCAAATCCATAAAAGCTGAGGGCGCATTAGTCAAACCGAATGACATAACCAAAAACTCAAAATGCCCATGATGAGATCGGAACGCCATCCGCGGAACATCTGACTCCCGAATCCTCAACTGGTGATAGCCCGAACGAAGATCTATCTTGTAAAACACGGCACTACCACGCAGTTGGTCAAACAAATCGTCGATTTGCGGCAAAGGGTACCTGTTCTTAATAGTAACCTTGTTCAGCTCTCTATAGTCAATGTATAACCTCATCGACCCATCCTTCTTCTTAACGAACAGCACTGGCGCACCCCAAGGCGAAGAACTCGGCCTTATAAAGCCTTTTGCCAACAACTCATCCAGCTGAATTCGCAACTCTTCCAGCTCCCGCGGGGCCATCCGGTACGGCGCCTTTACAATAGGACGCGTGCCTGGCTCCAAATCTATGGCAAACTCGACATCTCGATCGGGTGGAAGACCGGGAAGATCGTCAGGAAACACATCAGAGAAGTCACACACCACAGGAATCTCTTCTAAGCGGGGCACACTAATAATCGACCCTACCAGAGAAACCACACAGGCAAAACAGCCAGAAATAAGAAACTTCCGAGCACGCACCGCAAAAATGATTGGAGACTCCTGGAGAGAATACCCATAAATGCTCCCTGGCTGACCGTTGTCTTTGACGAAGTCTAAGCGCTTACCCTTGCACTGGATCACAGCATCGTGCCTTGACAACCAGTCCATGCCCAGAATAACGTCGAAGTCCTCCAGGTCAATCACCTTCAAATCTGCCTTGGTTAGAAAATCTCCCAACAATATCGGACAATCTAGGACACCCAGGTCCGTAACCACAGAGTCGCTGGAGGGGAACTTAATGCAGAAGGCACCACCAACACGATCTAGGCCCAAACTGAACCGCTCCACGAAGGCTCTAGCCACAAACGAGTGGGTAGCGCCGAAATCGAAGAGAACGCGCGCCCAGCGGTTCTTTACCTTAAATCGTCCTACGAATTGCACACGCATCTAAGGCAACAAGCGCTAGAACAAAAACTACAACCAAAAAGGGAACGTATCGAAACGACTGGGGAGGAGTCGAACCTGAGATAACCTGGGTCGAGGTCTGCGCTTCGTCTGCCGAAAGCACATTCATCTTCCCCTTTCCTTTATCCATATGCTGAGGCGGTGGCAAAGCCTGGAGGGGAACTGGCTGCAGAATAGACTGGGTCTGGGGGCACCTTGTCTTGAGATGACCCTTCTGGCCGCACTGAAAACGGATCTTATCTTTTAACCAACAACGGGCAGCCTCATGCCCCTTCCTTCCACACAAGGCACACACCAAGTCTCCCCTGGAAACACCCTGAATCGCGTGCACCTGTTCCTTCTTTTGCGCTCCCAACCTTTTGAAACACTTCTCGAAGGGGTGGCCTGGCCGGCCACAAAAGCTACAAATCTCTTTGACCTTCTTCCTTGAGACAACATCAGGTTCCTAAGGGCTCTTCCCTCCACCGGACTTCCGCTTCTCCTTCCTTAACTGCTGGCCTCTATTCTTGGCATTCTCAATGGCTTCAACCCTCAAGGCAGCTTCAACCACGCTGGCATAACTGACTGCTCCATAGGCATTTGCTAACTGCTGAATGTCGCTTCTTAGTCCACCCAGAAACCGCTTAACTCGGTCTGCCTCCACACTCACCAGATCCGGAGCAAACCGACTCAACTTACTAAACTCAATCTCATACTCACTAACCGTGAGTTTCCTCTGCTTTAGATGAAGAAAGTAATTCATTTGCCGGTCCCGTTCGACTGAAGGCAGAAACTTACTTAACAACATCACCTTAAATGACTCCCATGTGCAACCTGCCACAAAGCTCTCTTTCTCCCTCAGCCACCAATTCTTTGCTAAACCCTTGAGCTGGTAGGAAGCGAGCATCACTCTCTGATCATCCGTAATCCCTGAGTATGAGGACATCTCCTCAATGGTAATCAGCCAATCATCCAAAATCATGAAATCTGCCTGCCCATCATAGGTAGGGGGTCTCAGCCGCTGAAACTGGGATATGAACGCCATCTCCGAGGGCACCACAACCAAAGGCACGAGAGGAGCAGGAGGGGCAGGAACATCTACTCCCTCAGCGGGGTTCTGAGCTCTCGGGGTCTGTCCCGCCACCACTGCTACAAGCGACTGAATCTGAGCCTGCATAACCACTACCTGCCTCGATAACTCCTCATTACTCTGCCGCAGGCTTTCTACCAACGCATCGCTCTGCGCTCCTGACGTCTCACCCTCGGATTGGGGGGTTGATCTCGCAGGACGTCTCGCCATGCTAAAATCACACAAGCTTTAGACAAAACCTAGCCCATCAGCTAGAACAAAACTACCCGCTACAGACAAATACACTTAAATATGAACTTCAACTGCAAAAACTTGCTCTGGGAGTTGTTTTTACCATGATGATGTTATGCTTAACCTAAGATGGTTCACCACCATCATACTAACTCATGTGCCTAAACCATGAATGTATGTATTTGTATTCCTTTTGACTCAAAACCATGTGTGTACATATGTCATCTTGCAAGTCTTTAGCTTGGCACGTTGTGCTTATGAAATGTTATGTTATGCATGATGTGCTATGCATTCTAAAAAGGCCTTAGTGCATGCCATGGGCGGCGTACACATGAAAATGTTATGCATCTCATACTACATAACATTCCCATGTAACGAAAAAGAAAACGTGCTAGCCGCATTCATGTGGTGAGGTTATGCATCCCATACTACATAACCCTCACATGTTGCCTCCTATGGTGGATCCATATACAAACACATATTATGCATCTCATACTACATAATATGCCCTTTATACTTCTTTATGCTCATGAGTGTAGTGTTCGTGCTTCGGCCAAGACGTGTTGATGACATATCGGTGTGTGAATGTTATGATGCTAACTACTAATGCAGACAAGGGAAAAGTTGCCCAACCATTTGTCAAGCAACCTCCCTCTGATACCAACTGTCACAACCCGCATTTTCTCAATGGTAAAAATCGTATCATAGTAAGAGAAAACACGTTCCGTGATGCCACGTCGTGCAGGGGATAACTGCACACGCTCAGGCAACACTCCAGACGTTAGATTTTAAGGAAAATTGTTGATTAAATATGAAAGAAAATCAGTTATGTTGAATGGCCGTATCCCTCGTCATGGTGGATCAGCTAGTCCACAGTCAAAAATTTTATTTATACGCAACAGAAAATACTTTGGTTCAATTAAGTTGACACCCTAAATGAGCATAAGTGTCCTCGGGGGACGACTTATGCGTGCATGACTCTAAGGTGAATATAGTAGGTATGCAAAGATAGTGTTTTACGTTGAGGAAAATTAGTGTCTTTGATTTAGAAATATGTTATGTATGGGGTACATATAATAATACTTTTAGGTTTTAAAGTATATAACATGCAACCTAGCATAAATCCTTCCCAGAAGCAAGTAACCAACCACAAGTAGGCAAAATCAGCAGTTTAATTTCATATCCAGCATCACAAGAAGCCACCAGTGGGCGTCAACAACCTGACACGAACCCACCGGCGAGTATGTATGTCTATACAGAAAAGTAAAGAACTACCTCACAACAAAACGGGGATCAACTATCTCAGCTACACTTGAGGCCACCAACAAGCCCCTCCAAAATAACTAGCCGCTGAACTGGCTACAACCTGGACCTGAGGCATTCAAGAAAAGAACACCTCAGCAAGGAAACAATCAAAAGGTAAATAGAGCAATAGAATAATTAGCAAAAAGAAAGAAGATGGGTTTACCAACCCGGCAACAAACTGCTATAAACAAAAGAAAAGGGGTGATAGTAAAAGGAGAGTACTGTCTAAATCACAGCAGAGCACGCCAAGTGCGAGCAATAAAACCAGTATGCCCTACCAAAAGAGTCTGCACCATCAACAAGACATATACATACATGCCAAAAGAAAGGAAAGCATAAACAGGAAAGGGACTAACAGTCCTACACGTGGGTAAGTGGCAGTGGTCAAAATATGGGTCTGAATACATAACCAAATCAGACCCAAAAAAAGGGCTAAAGGGTCAAACAGTGGCAGCTTTAGGGTCCCACACACAGTAACCCAAACCAGGGCAAAAAAGGTGGTGGCCACACCTCTCCACATAAAACCACCCCTCTAGAGGCCACCAAAACTCCACCACCTGCCACAACCCAAGAGTCGGCATGCAGATATTAGCCGAACACCCAATGCCCCCACCCCCCTAGGGAAAGGTCACACTAACAATCCTAAGAGACACACGAACCCAAGACAAAAACATCGGGTCCAACCGACGCGGCCTTACACGCCTAAAAAGAACCAACCCCGAGTCTTCCTGACCCCAAAACAAGCGCAGCACCCAGTGTCGACACGCTGTGTCGACACCACGACAAGCCGGTGTCGACACAAGGTGTCGACACAACCGCGGCCGGTGTCGACACCAAGTGTCGACACCACTGCGGCCGGTGTCGACATAAGGTGTCGACACTGCTGCCACTGGTGTCGACACCAAGTGTCGACACCACTGCGGCCGGTGTCGACACAATGTGTCGACACTGCCGCTGCTAGTGTCGACACTAAGTTTCGACACCACTGCGGCCGGTGTCGACACAAGGTGTCGACACAGCCGCTGCTGGTGTCGACACCAAGTGTCGTCACCACTGCGGCTGGTGTCGACACAAGGTGTCGACACTGCCGCTGCTGGTGTCGACACCAAGTGTCGACACCACTGCGGCCGGTGTCGACACTGCCGCTGCTGGTGTCGACACCAAGTGTCGACACCACGACTGGCCGGTGTCGACACCAAGTGTCGACACCAAGACTGGACGGTGTCGACACCCTGACTGGCTGCAGGAGCCAGATCCCGCAAACGACCAAAAACGAGAACGAGGACTCTCTCTAGAGTGCAACAATCCATCGGCAATGGCAACTACTCGACCTAAACCGAACCAAAACTGCCCCTAATAGACACAATCCCTCAGGAAAACTGAGATTTTAACTGGATCTTTCTACACTAACCACGGCATGATCGGGAACGAATGCTAGCGTACACCTAGGATCTAAGCAGGAAAGAGATAAAATTAACTCAAAAGAAAGACAAAGATCAACTATAGCAAGGATGAGGGAACATCACTTGCCTCAATACCAGAAAAGCTAGGTCGGCGGCATCCCCCACTCTCAGATCTAGCCGCAGAGCACCAGCTGAGGAGCAGAAAGAATGCAGATCCAGGCGAGGGCAGTCCAGATCCACTCTCGAAATCGAATTCCGACCGCTAAATCTCCAGGAATCGGCGTCCGAAGGCTAGGGTAGTCCGGCTGTTCTCTCCCTCTCGCACAGGCAGCGGCTTCTTCCAAGCAGAGAAAAAGAAGAGAACAAATGAACCCAGCCCTAATTCTAACCCAAGACTATATATATATATCAGTTTTAATAATAAACAATCAACATAATAATAATAATTTACACTCAATACCAAAACAACACGAGACCCGAAACATCTCGGAAAAGACGAAATTCACGCCACAGCTAAAAACCCACGCTACGAACGCCACTGCGAAGTCGAAATTAGCATTCGACGAACGAAACCCGGGATAACACCACCCTAAGCCAAAACACAAGCATTCCCTAAGAGGCCCAGCCGAGTCATCAAACGGACTCCAGCTAGCTGGGGAATCTTGCTAACAGGCTACAAACAGGCTACACAGGAGACCCGAAGTGCTAAGACCACGCTCTTCAATGGCAAAGAGCCGGGAACACGCCATCGTAACGCCAGCCAAAGATCAAACAAAACACCGAAAAACCGGGGGCGTTACAGAGATGACGTGTATGAGGGCCAGGTCGATGTCGGACCCCGAGGTGGAATAGCTGTGATCCATGGTGGAGTGGGGATCGAGTCCACTCGGAAGGCAAGTCTCCATGTAATGTACCGACGGAGTGTCGTCTCGACATCCCAGACCCCGCCACAGGAGGAGAAGATCACCTTCTCGGTGAAGGGCTTGCCGGAGCATGAGGATCCATTTTACGATGTGCTGGTCATCCAGAAGTCCATCGAGGGCTAAACCGTCTCCCAGATCTTGGTTGATAATGGAAGCTCCGTCAATGTCATTTTCAAGAAGGCGTTTGACGAGATGAAGGTAGAGCCAAGGAGGGTGCTGGCCTCGGACGCACCCCTATTCGGATTTTCAGGGGAGAGGAAGGATGTAGAGGGTGGAGTAGGACTCCAAGTAAAGTTGGGAGGTGTACAACCCCGTGTCCGGCGAGCAAGGTCACAGGGGAGCTCGGCAGCAACAGGCGAGCTCGACATCAACAGGGGCGAGCCCGAGCTCGGCATCCACCAGCCAGAGATCGTCGATCGGCGACCCCGAGCTCGGCATTCGCCGAGCGGGCTGCAACTCGCACCCTCGCAGTGGGGTTCGGCAGCAGCGTGCGAGCAGAACACGCCGAGGTGGCCAGAGCTCCCAGCTCGCCTGGGGGTCAGAGGTACTTTTTACTGTTTTACCCCTACTGGTCTGCCCATAGCCCTTCAAAACAGCGGAGTTTGGCTATTGGCAGGCCCAGCCAAGGGTTTCCTGGTAATTTCAGGTCAGTTATTTTGGTTATTGGCAGTCCGGATTTCAAAAACTATAAATAGGACCCAAGGGGTACCCCAGAAAGCAGGTTTTTCCCGGTGCTCCTCTCCCCAAAATTCTCTTAAGTGCTTTCTGAGGGTACCTCAGCTCGGCTTCAGGCTAAGGAGGGGAAGCGCTCTGAGATCTTCCGGGTTCGTGGTGGGACCTCCCCGCCAAGCCCTTGGGTCTGTTTCTCCTTGTCTTGTTGTTTCCCTTGTAGGAGCGAAGTAGGCGCGAGACCACCCCTTTCCCCAAGGGCGAGTTCCATAGGAAGCCGGGTTCTGGTTTCAACATTTTGGTGCGGTGCGCGTGGACCGTGGTCAGCGCAGAAAAGTTTCCGCGAGCTCGATGACGGGACAAGGATCTGACAGGCTGAGCTCGCCGCCCCCCCCCCCCCCCCCCCGCCTCTCGCAACGGTGGGAATGTTCGAAGACTTCAGAAACGAGGTGCTGAATCTGGTCAAGTTCGCACTCGGCACGCGGGCCGAGTGCTCGACGCCGGCCAACCAGATCGCGGCCGCCCCCTCATTGGGCGAGGACGCTCCCGGCAGGCGAGCTGGGAAGGAAGTGGCCGAGGAAGGCCGAGGGTGCGAGCTCCCCGGGAGCGAGCTCTTCCCCGGCTCGGCGGGCCGAGGTCGCTTCGGCGAGCTGGGCTTACGAGACTCGCCAGCTCGCCCAGTGGGAGGAGGGAGTCCTTTCAGCGAGCTGGTCTCTTCAGCTCCAGTTCCAGATGGGTTCAGGGAGCCCGAGATGTCCTATTACACTTTGAAGGGAGACCCGGTACAGCACGTCCAATGGTTCGAGGACGTGGTCTCCATCCGTCAGATGTCGGACGGATTCAAGTGCCGGCTCTTCGCCATCACCCTCCGGGAGAAAGCGAGAGAATGGTTCCACCAGCTACCGGCCAGCTCCATCTATTGCTTCGAGGACTTGCGCCGAGGATTCATGCTGAGATTCACCACTTCGAAGAAGAGGAAGAAGGAGTCTGAGTCCCTGTTTCACATCAAGCAGGGGGTAAACGAGACGTTGGGAAGCTATGTGGACCGATTCCAGGAGGAAGTTACTCAAGTTCAGGAGATGCCAGGCCATAGTCTGATGATGGCCTTCACCCTAGGCCTACAGCAGGGCTTCTTCCGGATGGAGCTGAAGAGAGTTCCCCCCTTCTCCTATGAGGAGTTGATGGAAAGGGCGGCGAGAGAGGTTGACGGGGAGGCGTCAAACCCGGAGTTTGCCAGAAAGTTGGCCAGGTGGGCCACAGAGGAGGAGAGGGAGTCGAAGGTAGGAAGAGGTCAGGAGGAGAGAAGAGGGGAGCCCAGGCAGAGGGAGCAGAGGCAGCTCCAAGGGCAGCAGCAGCCGGTGTGGGGGCGTCAGGAGCTGATAATACGTTTGCAGTCAATTTTATTAGGATATTTTCGGGGTTTTAAAGCCAATCATGTCTTGTAAAGTACTTGTTTTGATTCCCCTTTGTATATATTTTTGTCGCTAATGCATTTTTTCTGCTTTTTGCAGGTTTTCACGGCTTTCAGCCGAATTTTGCTGTGACACGCCCCAAGGTCACGCCCTACCAGGGCGTGTACCTAGGGCGTGTAACCCAGAGGAATGAAGCAATTGGTCCGAAACTGCATTCCGTGGAAACTTAGTGTACACGCCCTCGGTCACGCCCGTGACACACCCGACACGGGCGTGTACTATAGGCGTGTCCCCAGGTTCCGAGGAATCGCCGCAGCGCGCTCGTCTTTCCCGCTCCACCGCCGCACCGAAAGTGTCACGCCCCAGGGTCACGCCCGACCCGGGCGTGACATATGGGCGTGTACTTCAGCAATTCCGCCGTCACCTCCAGCATTCAATTTCAGCTCCCAAAGTCACGCCGCAAAGAACACGCCCCAGGGTCACGCCCTACCAGGGCGTGACCGGTGGGCATGTACCGCAACAACTCCGTCAGAATTCAATTCCTGCCCGAAAAAGTCGCGCCGAATGTGTCACACCCCAGGGTCACGCCCGACCAGGGCGTGACAGGGGGGCGTGACCCGACCCGAAAAATTCTATAAATAGAGCCCAACTCCAGGGGTTTTAGGACAACTTTTCGCTTTGAGAGGGGAGGTTCTGTCCTTTGTATTTCTGAACTTTTTAAGCATGTCTTTCCATTTTTAGTTCGTAGCTCTAGCTTTATGCTTTCCCTGTATTAGCTCCTAGTTTATTTCTGTAGTATGATGCTAATGATAGTGTAGTTTCCTTCTCATGTTCTTGTAATCTCTGGTTTTCAAGTTGTAAGATCACTGTTTCTGTTAATAAAAATTGCTGTTTTCTTTTACGTTTCTGCTCCATTTTCAATATTTTTCTTCTACTCATCCCCCCTCTTCCACCTCACCATGATTAACTAATCCTCCATGTACTCGATCTTAATGATCCGAGGTTCGAGTGATTAGGTTATGATGCTTTGAATCTTACCTTTTCTTTTTAGGGTTTAGCTTTGAATTACTCTTGATTTATCACGGGTTGGAGGTATATTATCGATATATACTCTCCACCTTTGCTTTCATTCTGGGCTAGCCGAGAGGCCGAAAGTTTGAAATGAGCACTCAAGAGTAAAGGGAGTTGTTCGCACCCCTCGAGAGAGGCAGACGATCAAATCTCCCGGATTGGAGTAAAATCCATTAGAGGGGTTCACCGCGTAAAGCGAGTTTTAGGCCTCCGATTTAGGCGAAAGTCGGTCGGACCTTCCTAAACTCAGTTAGGCACGGCCTTCGAGAGAAGCGTGTCAATATTCATGGAACCTCCACGGTCAAAGACCTTCACCCTAATTAGCTTAGGTTTATTTATCGTATTTTTCTAACCACTCTTGCCGAGGTGATTTCTGATCGAGTGCATTTTCCCTTCATTGTTACCAAGCTTAAGTTAATCGCTCTTTAGCTCTCTTTATCTTTTCATGCAAGTAGTTCTCTTCCTTTAGTACATTTAGCTTAAGAAAACCTTATTTTTCCGTCGATAAAATAATAGATTTCGTGTGAGTAAGCTTACTCAACTGTTCCCGGATTTCAATACGACACTTGTGTCCCCTAGCTGCATTTCGATAGGTATACTTGCCTTGATGAATTGTTAGTTTGGTTATTCTCTCTCCTTGCAGATATCTAAGAGACAATCAAGTTTTTGGCGCCGTTGCCGGGGAAGCAACGCTTGTTGATAAATTGAAAACGCGAATATATTAATTTTATCACTTCTCTTTCTCAGCCTCCTTCTTAAATTTTTTTCCGCCTACTCACTTGAGTTAATTGGCTGGATTTTGTTAAGTGTGCGTATTTTTAATTTTTCCGCCTACTCACTTGAGTTAATTGGCTGGATTTATTTCAAGCAAGTGTGCGTATTTTATTTTTCCGCCTACTCACTTGAGTTAATTGGCAGGCTTTATTTCAGTAGAGTGTGCGTATTTTATTTTTCCGCCTACTCACTTGAGTTAATTGGCAGGCTTTATTTCAGTAGAGTGTGTTTACTTTCTGTCGAGTGGGTGTGTTTTAATTTTCTGTCGAGTGCGTGAGTATAGCTTTTAATTTCCGCCTACTCGCACAGAGATAAATGGCTGGATTTTAATTACCGCATTCGTAATAGAAACCCACATCACAAAATTTTCTACACCACCTAACTCTCTCAAAAAGGGCAAAGTGGCTCTAAATGCCACTATCTTGTCTAGTACCTTGCGAACCCTTCACCGGGTAGCCCTTGGGAAGTTCGGGAGTTAAAACATAAAAAAATTTATTTCAAAAAATTTTTCCAACTTCATTAGCTCTTTTACTTTTTAGTCTTGCTTCTCCTCTCTTCTTCTAGTGTATGACCCGCGGAAGTCCGTCGGTTACTTTGGACCTGGACCACGAAATTGAGCGTACTCTTCGGAGAAGATCGCGATTTCAAGGCCCTACTACCCAAGTGCCGGTTGAGGATTCCGAGTCATTTTCTACCTTAAGAATGGCAGAACCCAACGTGGAGGAAGTCGTGCAAAGGCCTATGTCCTATTATGCACGACCAAATCTCGAGGGTACAGAAACTAGTATAGTTCGCCCTGCAATAAATAATAATAATTTTGAACTAAAGCCTAGCATAATTCAAATGGTGCAGCAGTATGTGCAATTTGACGGGCTTCAAGATGAAGACCCGAACGCACACATAGCCAGCTTTCTTGAGATTTGTGACACCTTCAAGATAAATGGTGTCACAAATGATGCTATTAGGCTAAGATTATTTCCTTTCTCTCTTAGAATTAAGGCTAAGCAGTGGCTGAACACCCTTCCTAAAAATAGCATAACTACTTGGACGCAATTAACTGAAAAATTTTTGGCCAAGTATTTTCCGCCTGCTAAAACTGCTAAACTTAGGAATGACATTTCTGCCTTTGGACAAATAGACTCAGAGACCCTTTATGAAACCTGGGAAAGATTTAAAGAATTATTAAGACGATGCCCACATCACGCTCTGCCTGTATGGTTGCAGGTGCAGACGTTTTATAATGGGCTAAATCAAAGCACGAAGCAAATGATAGACGCAGCTTCTGGCGGTACTTTAAACCATAAGACCCCGGAAGCAGCTCTTGAGCTGTTTGAAGACATGGCCATGAACACTTACCAGTGGAATGTGCCTAGGTCCCGCCCAAACAAACCTGCAGGTCTCTTTGAAGTGGACAACGTCTCACAACTCGCACTGCAAGTTGAAATATTAAGCAAAAAAATTACGGAGATGACTGCTGCCTCCGCCCCTCAGGTATGGGAATCTGCAACTCCTCCCGCTGAACATTTGGATTATGTAAATAATATGCCTAGAACTGCTTTTAATAATTTTTCTGCTGCGAATTATCATCCTCCTGGTTTTAATTTTCCGAATAGTTATAATCCTGCGTTAAGAAATCATCCGAATTTTTCGTGGAGCAATCCATCGAATGTTGTGCGCCCGCCACCGCAAAGTGATTTTTCTGCTCCACCACCACCTCCTCCTCAAAGTTTTCCAAAACCTCCAAATTTGGAGGAAGTGTTTTCAAAATACATGAATGCTAATGACGCTACGATTAGGACCTTAACCGGAAGTGTTAAAAACTTAGAAAATCAGGTAGGACAGCTCGCTAAAATGATTTCTGAGCGACCCGTAGGGTCTCTTCCTTCCAATACCGAGCCCAACCCGAGAGAGCAAGCGAAAGCTATAACTCTTCGGAGTGGGAAGAAAGTTCCTGGTATGGTAAGAGAAGAACCCGAGGCAAGCTCCGCTCCCGTTTTTAAAAATCAAAGCTCCGCTCCCGTTTTTGAAAATCAAAGCTCCGTTCCCCTTTTAAAAATTCCATCCTCTGCCGAAGAAATTATCACCCCTATCGTAGAAAAAGAATTCACTCCACCACCCACCTTTAAAAATAATCCATCCCCGCCATACCCTTCCGAACTTAATAAACAACGACAGGATGATCAATACACCCGTTTTTTGGAAATGTTTAAGCAAATCCACGTAAATCTGCCTTTCCACGAAGCCATATCCCAGATGCCGAAGTACGCAAAATACCTTAAGGACCTCCTAACTAACAAGAAGAAGTTAGAGAACCTTTCTCATGTCACGTTAAATGCCGCGTGCTCGGCGGTTTTGACAAACGGATTACCGAAAAAAATCAGTGACCCGGGTAGTTTCTCTATCCCGTGTGTCTTCGGTGATCTCTTTGTCAAACACGCTTTAGCCGACTTAGGTGCGAGTATTAATCTTATGCCCCTCTCGTTGTTTAAAAAGTTAGGAATTGGTAGTCTCAACCCCACACGCATGAGTATCCAGCTAGCCGACAGGTCAGTCAAATACCCGTTAGGAATAGTGGAGGACGTCCTAGTCAAAGTTGACAAGTTCATCTTCCCGGTGGACTTTGTCATTTTAGACATTGAAGAAGACGTCGAGGTTCCCCTGATCCTTGGCCGACCCTTCCTTGCCACCTCCCGAGCTATCATTGATGTAAGCAATGGTAAGCTCTTCCTTCGAGTGGGCGACGATGAGGTAACTTTCTCTATCACCCCCTCGATGAAGAACACACTAGCTAATGATGACTCCTGTTTTTTCATGGATACCATAAGTGAAGAATTCTTCTCTCCCACCTCTGATTTTGACAAAGAATTTTCCAATTTTTGTTCCTCTCCTACTCTTCCAACTGAATCTCTACACATAAGTGAAGAATCCTCCACTCGCCCCTCTGATTTTGAAAAAGAATTTAATGATTTCTGTTCCTCTTCTACTTTTCCAACTGAATCGCTGCACGAAGCCTCCATGGCCGCTAGCAACACCCCTTTTAATTTTACATATAAAAAAGTGTACGAGGACATAGTTTTTGAAAAAGAACAAATTTCCAAGACCTCGTATGATGACCCCCCTACCTTGGAACTGAAAGAACTACCAGAGCACCTTCAATACGCTTTCTTAGAAAAGGACTCTAAGCTGCCTGTCATAATTTCGGCCTACCTCACAGATGCACAAAAGAATAAACTTCTTTCAATTTTACAAAAGCATCGCCAAGCTATTGCTTGGCAGATATCTGATATCAAGGGCATAAGCCCATCTTTCTGCACTCATAAAATCTTAATGGAAGATAATTCTCGTAACTCTATACAACCTCAGCGCCGTATAAACCCAAACATGAAAGACGTAGTTAAGGGCGAGGTTATGAAATTGTTAGACGCAGGAATTATCTATCCTATATCCGACAGTAAGTGGGTTAGCCCAGTACAGGTAGTACCAAAGAAGGGAGGGATAACGGTCGTAAGTAATGAAAATAATGAATTAATCCCGACTCGGACGGTGACCGGATGGCGAATGTGTATAGATTACCGTAAGTTGAATGACGCCACCCACAAGGATCACTTCCCCTTGCCGTTCATTGATCAAATTTTAGAACGACTTTCCGGACATAGCTTTTATTGTTTTCTCGATGGCCTCTCGGGGTATCTTCAAATCCCCATCTCCCCAGAGGACCAGGAGAAAACTACGTTTACTTGTCCCTTCGGCACCTTCGCCTACCGAAGAATGCCGTTTGGATTGTGCAATGCGCCGGCTACATTCCAACGATGTATGCTCGCCATCTTTGACAAGTACGTAGAAAGCATTATGGAAGTCTTCAT
This sequence comes from Platanthera guangdongensis, assembly GCA_039583875.1. NCBI lineage: Eukaryota > Viridiplantae > Streptophyta > Magnoliopsida > Asparagales > Orchidaceae > Platanthera > Platanthera guangdongensis. The sequence goes on from CM077150.1 coordinate 91,078,389, forward strand.
GGATGATTTCTCCATCTTCGGGAATTCCTTCGATAGTTGCTTAGAGAACTTTGAAAAAGTCTTAGAGCGATGCGAAGAAACTAACCTCGCCTTAAATTGGGAAAAATGTCATTTTATGGTAAGGGAAGGGTTAGTTTTGGGACATAAAATTTCTGAAAGGGGTATTGAAGTAGACGTTGCGAAAATAGAAGTTATCGAGAAACTGCCGCCACCTACGAACATAAAAGCCATAAGAAGTTTCCTGGGTCATGCGGGTTTCTACCGCCGCTTCATAAAGGACTTTTCCAAAATCACCAAGCCCCTTACCCATCTCTTAGAAAAAGACGCCCCATTCATCTTTGATGACCTCTGTCTAGCTGCCTTCAATTTAATAAAAGAAAAATTAGTTAATGCGCCAATCATGATAGCTCCGGTGTGGGATCTTCCATTTGAAATAATGTGTGATGCGAGTAGTTATGCGGTGGGAGCCGTACTAGGTCAACGTATTTCCAAAAACTTCCACCCCATTTATTACGCTAGTAAAACTCTCACATCTGCACAGGAAAATTACACCACAACCGAGAAGGAGCTCTTAGCTGTAGTATTCGCATTTGACAAATTTCGCCCTTATATTACTCTTTCGAAAATTATTGTTTTTACGGACCACTCGGCCCTCAAATATCTTCTCTCTAAAACGGATGCCAAGCCTCGCTTGATTCGCTGGGTCTTACTCCTCCAGGAGTTTGACTTAGAGATCCGTGATAAGCGAGGTGCCGAGAACTTGGCCGCCGACCACCTTTCGCGCCTAGACAACCCGTTTATAGAACAATTAGATGAAAATTCTTTTCATTACTATTTCCCTGATGAGAAGCTTTTCGTAATTAACACATCTACTTCTCCTTGGTTTGCCCGCATCGCCAACTATCTAGTGGCCCGTGTGCTCCCAAAAGAGTTTTCATCTCAGCAAAAGAAGAAATTCTTTTCTGAGCTGAAGAACTACTTTTGGGAGGACCCGCATCTTTTTAAAGTCTGTGCAGACCAAGTGATCAGGAGGTGTGTTTCCTTGGATGAAGGATTAGATATTATTAAACATTTGCATGAAGGACCGACAGGTGGGCACTATCAAGCTGCTCGCACCGCTCACAAAGTGTTAAGCGCGGGTTTTTACTGGCCCAGCCTGTTTAAAGACGCGCATGCCTTTGTGAGTAGGTGTGATAGTTGCCAACGGTCGGGGAATATTTCGAATAAAAATGAAATGCCACAAAATTATTTCTAGAGTGCGAAGTTTTCGACCTCTGGGGGATTGATTTTGTTGGCCCTTTTCCTTCTAGCTTCGGGAATAAGTATATTTTAGTTGCCGTTGATTATGTTTCACGTTGGGCCGAAGCCCAAGCTCTTCCTACGAATGACGCCCGAGTCGTAGTTAATTTCCTCAAAAAATTATTTTCTCGATTCGGTACGCCGCGCGCTATCGTTAGTGATAGGGGTTCCCATTTCTGTAACGCACAATTTTCAAAAATCCTAACTAAATATGGCGTTACTCATAAGCTTTCCACTGCCTACCACCCCAAACTAACGGACAAGTCGAAGTAGTGAATAGAGAAATAAAAAGAATTTTAGAAAAGACTGTTTCAACATCTAGAAAAGACTGGTCCGCCAAATTAGACGATGCTCTATGGGCCTACCGAACAGCGTACAAAACCGCCCTCGGCTGTACGCCATATCGGTTGGTTTATGGAAAATCGTGTCATTTACCCGTAGAGTTAGAACACCGCGCCTTTTGGGCCTTGCGATTTTTAAACTTCGATCCCCACTCTGTCGGCGATTTTCGAAAATTTCAACTTAACGAACTCGACGAGTGGCGCTCTTACGCGTATGAAAATAACAGACTTTATAAAGAGCGGACGAAGCGTTTACACGATCGACATCTTAGGCACCCAAAAATCTTTAAGCCAGGCGACCAAGTGCTTCTTTATAACTCTCGTTTACGTTTATTCCCGGGTAAATTAAAATCACGTTGGTCTGGGCCTTTTACTGTTTTAGAAGTCTTTTCTTATGGTACTGTTTTAATTTCTCACCCTGATAAGGGTACTTTCAAAGTGAATGGTCAGCATCTTAAACTGTATTTCTGTGATGATGTCAGTCTCAACCCTGTTAACTCTATCTTTCCGGTCCTGACATTTGATTAATCTGAACATTATTTTACTCACAAACTTTGACATTTATTCGAACTTATTTTTAAACAATATTTGGGACAATCTTATTTTGATGCGTCGAGCTCAAACGACGCTTTAAACAAAGGGCGCTCTTGGGAGGCAACCCAAGTTATCTTTTTCTGTTTTCTTTCTTTTACACTTTTTGCCCCGACTGGCTCCGGCAAGCTGAAACTTCTGCGATCGCCTGCTCCAATGGTTCTGCTTCCATGCCAAAGTCCGTCGGACGACGTTTCATGAAGATCCACAGCACAGGCATGGAGGAGCGGTATCACTCAACTTGCCCTGCAAAATAAAACCGGGGAAGTACCTGCTTTTCAATTCTGTCTTTTATTTCTGTACTTTACTTTTCTCTCGTTCTCCGACCTCCTTCTCCATTGCGGACAATGTAGATTTTAAGCTTGGGGGAGGACTTCCTCCTTTTTGTTTTCTTTTTGTAAAAAATTTCAAAAACATTATTATATATATATAGCTGCATTTTGGTATTTCAATAAGTACCCCATGTTTATGTTTTGTTTTTCTCAAACTTCTTTATAAACAACGTAGTTAATTATAATTTTTCTAATCATTCTTTTTAATCATATTTCACAAGTAAAATGTTGGCCATGCTGTGTTTCTAATTCACGGTAGCATGTTAAGGTAAAATATTTCTCTAAACCGTGCATTTCTATTATGGTTTTCCGTTCTTTATTTTCTTTACTTTCTCTAAAAATTTATCATCCACTATTTTCCTTTTCGTCTTTAGATGATTTTTGTAAGAACATATTTTGAATAACGTAGTAGATATGAACGATCCAAGTGACATATTATTTTTATTTTCAAGATAATTTCATCAATCTTCTTTTATTATCTCGAACTTGCTTTTTGAAATTTATCGACTCTATGTTTTAAATAAATTTAAAAAAAATGCGTGAAAATGATTTAGGCCATTTTTGTTTACGTTTGAGCTTTCTTGCCAACCTAAACTCTTTTACCACTAGTTAGCCGCTTTTGAGCCTTTTTTCCAAATTCATTTGATAAACTCCACACACCATTTCATTTTCACCAAAGCCCAAATTCCTACCTATCTAATCACGCTAATTTTGTTTGATAGGAAATTTTGTCTTATCTGTGGAAATATTGTTGAAAAAGGTGTACTCAAAAGCAATAAATTGAAAAAAAAAAATGAATGAAAATAATAAGTAAAAAAAAAAGAGATAAATAATCATAAAGAGAAAAAAAATAAATTTATTTATACATATTTTGTTTAAAATAAATTTATTTTTTTTGAAACTCGTTGTTTTGGTTTAGTGTGATTTTTAAGCCTCCATGTTTATATTTGAATTCCACTCCTATTCATATTCCTAAACCAAACGTTTCGGTCCTATTAAGTCCTTTTGATTCACGCCCTTTTTTTAATTTTATTTAACAACTAAGAAAAGAAGAAAAGTAAATCAGTTTTAGTTTTGGATTTAAACTTAGATTTTTGTTATTTAATTGATATAATTATAATGCGTTGCTTGGATCTAGTAATAACTCAATACGTTCTTTTCATTTTCATTACCTTACTTAAATCTATTTAAAGAATTTCGTCAAAATTCTGGATGATTTATTTTTATTAAGTAAAGTTTATAAAAGTTAAACCATACCTAAATAATTGTTTTAGATTTACGTTTTACATTCTCCCTACCTAGAATTTCGCATAGTACTTGTGTGAGTATGATTAAAACCTTTTGAATTAGTCACTTTTTATGATTAGCTTGTCTTTATATCTTTGCTTGGGGACAAGCAAAACTTAAGCTTGGGGGAATTTGATAATACGTTTGCAGTCAATTTTATTAGGATATTTTCGGGGTTTTAAAGCCAATCATGTCTTGTAAAGTACTTGTTTTGATTCCCCTTTGTATATATTTTTGTCGCTAATGCATTTTTTCTGCTTTTTGCAGGTTTTCACGGCTTTCAGCCGAATTTTGCTGTGACACGCCCCAAGGTCACGCCCTACCAGGGCGTGTACCTAGGGCGTGTAACCCAGAGGAATGAAGCAATTGGTCCGAAACTGCATTCCGTGGAAACTTAGTGTACACGCCCTCGGTCACGCCCGTGACACACCCGACACGGGCGTGTACTATAGGCGTGTCCCCAGGTTCCGAGGAATCGCCGCAGCGCGCTCGTCTTTCCCGCTCCACCGCCGCACCGAAAGTGTCACGCCCCAGGGTCACGCCTGACCCGGGCGTGACATATGGGCGTGTACTTCAGCAATTCCGCCCGTCACCTCCAGCATTCAATTTCAGCTCCCAAAGTCACGCCGCAAAGAACACGCCCCAGGGTCACGCCCTACCAGGGCGTGACCGGTGGGCGTGTACCGCAACAACTCCGTCAGAATTCAATTCCTGCCCGAAAAAGTCGCGCCGAATGTGTCACGCCCCAGGGTCACGCCCGACCAGGGCGTGACAGGGGGCGTGACCCGACCCGAAAAATTCTATAAATAGAGCCCAACTCCAGGGGTTTTAGGACAACTTTTCGCTTTGAGAGGGGAGGTTCTGTCCTTTGTATTTCTGAACTTTTTAAGCATGTCTTTCCATTTTTAGTTCGTAGCTCTAGCTTTATGCTTTCCCTGTATTAGCTCCTAGTTTATTTCTGTAGTATGATGCTAATGATAGTGTAGTTTCCTTCTCATGTTCTTGTAATCTCTGGTTTTCAAGCTGTAAGATCACTGTTTCTATTAATAAAAATTGTTGTTTTCTTTTACGTTTCTGCTCCATTTTCAGTATTTTTCTTCTACTCATCCCCCCTCTTCCACCTCACCATGATTAACTAATCCTCCATGTACTCGATCTTAATGATCCGAGGTTCGAGTGATTAGGTTATGATGCTTTGAATCTTACCTTTTCTTTTTAGGGTTTAGCTTTGAATTACTCTTGATTTATCACGGGTTGGAGGTATATTATCGATATATACTCTCCACCTTTGCTTTCATTCTGGGCTAGCCGAGAGGCCGAAAGTTTGAAATGAGCACTCAAAAGTAAAGGGAGTTGTTCGCACCCCTCGAGAGAGGCAGACGATCAAATCTCCCGGATTGGAGTAAAATCCATTAGAGGGGTTCACCGCGTAAAGCGAGTTTTAGGCCTCCGATTTAGGCGAAAGTCGGTCGGACCTTCCTAAACTCAGTTAGGCACGGCCTTCGAGAGAAGCGTGTCAATATTCATGGAACCTCCACGGTCAAAGACCTTTACCCTAATTAGCTTAGGTTTATTTATCGTATTTTTCTAACCACTCTTGCCGAGGTGATTTCTGATCGAGTGCATTTTCCCTTCATTGTTACCAAGCTTAAGTTAATCGCTCTTTAGCTCTCTTTATCTTTTCATGCAAGTAGTTCTCTTCCTTTAGTACATTTAGCTTAAGAAAACCTTATTTTTCCGTCGATAAAATAATAGATTTCGTGTGAGTAAGCTTACTCAACTGTTCCCGGATTTCAATACGACACTTGTGTCCCCTAGCTGCATTTCGATAGGTATACTTGCCTTGATGAATTGTTAGTTTGGTTATTCTCTCTCCTTGCAGATATCTAAGAGACAATCAGGAGCCCGACCGTCGGCTAGGCTGGAGGCCAGAGTGGCAGGGGCAGGGGCCACAGAGGGGGAACTTTGGAAGGGGTCATTTTCAGGGGAGGAAAGACCAATTCCACCCCCAGGGCTGGAGGCAGGGTCAGAGGCCCCGGCTCCCTGATCAAGAGGAGGCCATGGCCATAGCCCTGGGAGCCAGGAGAGGAGCGTGGAGGAGAAGAAGGAGGGAGGTTAGGGTGGAGCTACCCTATTGCGACTTCCATCAGGAAGAGGGGCACGCAACAGCCACCTGCCCGGAATTCTTGGAGATGAGAGGGAACAGGGAGCAGCAGCAGCAGCGGGAGGCGCGACAGGAAGTGAGGATCGAGGAGGTCCTACCTCGGGCGGAGGAAGATCGGTGTGAAGACCGGGTGGATGTGGGGACCCGAGGAGGGATCGGGATGATCCACGGGGGAGCAGGGATCGAGGCCTCCCGCAAGGCTAGTCTCCACACCATGTACCGACGAAGCGTCGCCTCTACATCCCAAACCCCACCACCAGAGGAGAGGATCACCTTCTCCAGGAGTGATCTACCAGATCACGAGGATCCGTTCTGTGATGCGCTGGTCATCAAGACGGGCATCGAGAACTTCACCGTCTCACGGATCCTCGTGGACAACGGGAGTTCCGTCAACGTCATCTTCAAAAAGGCGTTTGATGCAATGAAGGTGGAGGCGAGAAGGGTGCTTGCCTCGGATGGCCCCCTGTTCGGGTCTTCAGGAGAAAGGAAGGAGGTAGAAGGAGGAGTCGGACTCCATGTCACCTTGGGGGGGCAGTCCCGAAACTGCAAGTTCGTCATTGTGGACGCCCCCAGCAGCTACAGCGCCATCTTTGGAAGGCCCCTGATCAGCGCCTTCCGCTACGTCCCCTCATCTTTTCATCAATGCTTGAAGTTCAACACCGAGGGGGTCCAAGTCAGGGTTAGGGGAGACCCAAAGGTGGCGCGGGAGTGTTATGTCACTGCGGTGAACACCATCTCTTGGCAGGAGGGAGCCGAGGAGATGGGGCGCAGGATGGAGGAGGTCGAAGAGGAGGCAGAGAGGGAAGAACCGGGAGAGAAGGGCTGCGCAGAGGAGGCGGCGGGAGGGAGTCTGGAGGAGGTGACCAAGGTGAGGGTCGAGGAGGAGGCAGCGGAGGTAGAGGTCCCCATTCCGGAGGAAAGGGACGCCGAAAGCTGGGCAGAGCAATCCAGGCTGGAGGCAGCTGAGGAGGTGGTGGAGCTAGAGGTATTCACCCGGGGAGGGAGTATGGAGAAGGTTCGCGTCAGCGGGGGGCTGACCCCGGAAGACTAGGGCAGGATGCTGGAGTGCATCCAGAAGAATGTGGACATCTTCGCCTGGAACGCCGCGGAGATGCTGGGGGTTGACGCGGATGTGGCCTGCCACCGCCTCAACTTGGACCCGGGGACACGCCCCATTCAGCAGAAAAAGAGATCCACGGCGGACAAGCTGGCGGAGCCCATCAGGGAGGAGGTGGCGAAGCTTCTCAAAGCTGGCTTCGTGTCCGAAATTCAGTACCCCGGCTGGGTCTCAAACGTTGTGATGGTCAAAAAAGGAGACGGCCGCTGGCGGTTGTGTATCGATTTTTCCCTTCTTAATAAAGCTTGTCCTGAGGACTGTTACCCTTTGCCTCGGATCGACGCGCTGGTTGATTCCGCCGTCGGCTTTTCTGTAATGAGTTTTTTAGATGCCTTTTCAGGTTACCATCAGATCAGGATGCACCCCCCGGACATCAAGGATGTCTCATTCATCACAGGGGACGGCTGCTACTGCTACAAGATGATGCCGTTCGGGCTGAAGAACGCTGGGGCCACCTACCAAAAAATGATGGATAGGGTCTTCAAGGAACAGAGGGGGAGGAACTTGGAGGTATATGTAGATGACCTCATGATCAAGAGCCGGGATGTGGACTCCCACCTCCGGGACCTGGAGGAGACCTTCGCCACCCTGCGCAAGTACAAAATGCGGCTGAATCCCCTTAAGTGTGTTTTTGGGGCTAGCCGGGGGAAGTTCTTAGGGCATCTCCTCACCCCCGCGGGGTCGAGCCGAATCCGGACAAGGTCAAGGCCATCTTGGAGCTGGGATCCCCGCGGTATGCAAAGGAGGTCCAACGGTTGACAGGGAAGCTAGCGGGGCTAAGTCGCTTCCTTTCTCGGGCAGGGGAGAAGTGCTCCCCCTTCTTCAAGACGCTAAGGGGGGTCAGAGGTTTGAATGGAGCAGGGAATGTGAAGAGGCCTTCCAGGCCCTCAAGGTGCAGTTGACGCAGGCTCCGCTGCTCCAAGGGCCGAAGGAGGGGGAGGACCTGTTCTTGTATCTGGGGGTCGGGGCGGAGGCCTTGAGCTCGGTCCTGGTTCGAGAAGAGGGGAAGAGACAGCTCCCAGTCTATTATGTGAGCCGGGTCTTGAGGAAGGCCGAGCTCCGGTATCCGATCTTGGAGAAGCTTGCGTTCGCCCTAATCATCTCGGCTCGGAGGCTACGACCCTACTTCCAGGCACACTCAATCCGAGTGGTGACCGACCATCCCCTCCGCAACATCTTTGAGGGGGTGGAGCATTCAGGCAGATTGGCTAAGTGGTCGGTGGAGATGATCGAGTTCGACGTCTCCTTCGTTCCGCGGCTCTCGATCAAAGCCCAGGTGATGGCCGAATTTCTTGCTGACTATGTGGTTGAAGTGGCGGAAGAGGAACTCACTCGCCCGGCTCCTTGGAAGGTGAGAGTGGATGGAGCATCGGGAAGGCATTCCTTAGGAGTAGGAGTGATCCTAGAAAGCCCTCAAGTGACCCGGATCGAGCAGACGGTGGTGGTGCACTTTCCCATTACCAATAACCAGGCCGAGTACGAGGCCGTGATAGCGGGGCTTTGCCTGGCCAGGGAGCTTGGAGTGTCAGATGTGGAGGTCCTCACAGACTCCATGGTAGTAGCCTCCCAAATCAACGGGGAGTTCGAGGCAAGGGAGCCCACCCTACGTTCATACTTGTCCAAAGTAAAGGGGATCATTGGAACTTTCCAAACTTTCGCCATCTGACATGTGCCCAGGGAAGAGAATGAACAGGCCGATCAGTTGGCTAAGCATGGTCCCCAGGTGGGGGGCACCATCACCGACCTGTTTCTCCCCTCCATCGAAGAAGGGGAGCTCATGGAGATCGATCAGCAAGCTTCATGGATGGATCCAGTGGTGGTTTTTCTCTCTACAGGGAAGTATCCGGAGGGGGTAGACAAGAAGAAGCTGAGGCACAAGTCAGCATACTACCTCCTCCAGGACGGGCAGCTGTACAGAAAGACCCTCTCAGGGATGCTGGCCCGCTGCGTAACCGAGGGTGAAGCGCAAAGGATCCTGGAGGAGGTCCACTCCGGGGAATGTGGGAGTCACTCCGGGAGTCGGACCCTAGAAGGGAGGATAGTCAGGCAAGGTTATTTCTGGCCCACCCTGGGCCGGGACGCTGCAGAATTCGCAAGGAGATGTCACAAGTGCCAACTGTTTTCCCCTCTCCAGCTGCAGCCGGCCCAACGGCTCCGTAGTATCACGGCCCCATGGCCCTTCGCAATCTGGGGAATGGATCTGGTTGGGCCGTTTCCCCAAGCCAGCGGCCAGAGAAGGTTCCTCCTAGTGATGATTGACTACTTCTCAAAGTGGATGGAGGTGAAAGCATTGGCCAAGGTGACCTCCCAGGTGATCAGGAATTTTGTATGGGGGGAGATCATCTGTCTCCACGGGCTGCCCCAGGCCATCGTCACAGACAATGGGCCCCAGTTCGCCAGTGCCGAGTTCACCAGCTTTTGCGAACAGCTTGGGATCGATCTCAGGTTCGCCTCGGTCCATCACCCCAGGAGTAACGGGCAAGTGGAGGCCGCAAACAAGATCATCGTCAACCTCCTCAAGAAAAAGGTGGAGAACCTGAAAGGGAGCTGGGTGGAGCAGCTCCCCGCGGTCCTTTGGGCCCTGAGGACCACCCCCAACACAGCTACAGGAGAGACCCCCTTCAAACTCTCCCACGGGTGCGAGGCAGTGCTCCCCATTGAATTCGAAGTCCAAACGCCGCGAGTCGTGGCAGCGAAGGAAGACCGTGAGGAATGGCAGGCAGAGAATGAGAAGGAACTGAGGCTCTCCCTTGACATGGTAGAAGAAGTAAGAGACCTTTCCGCCATCCGACAGGAGGAGGTAAAAAGGAGAATGGCCAAGTACTTTGACAAGCATGTCATGGTCAAGCAGTTCGTGGAGGGGGACTTGGTGCTGAAGAAAGTAGATGCAGCAGGGAGGTCAGCATCCGTGGGAAAGCTCAATCCCAGCTGGGAGGGACCGTTCATTGTAAAGGTAGCCTTGGGGTCAGGGGGCTATCGACTCCAGAATGTAGAAGGCGAGACCCTGAGCCTCACCTGGAGTGGTGACGACCTCAAACGCTTTTTTCCCTGAAACATGTAAGCAACGCTTTGATTATAATAAATTCCTTCAAGCTCTCTGATATCGTTGTAATTGGCCTGCATGGTGGAATGTGATGTATTATGGACACCGAGCAGATCTCGCTGTCAGGCTCTCACCTAGCTGACAGGGCTGGAAGTCACTCGGTGTCATCCTTGGCCTCGAGCAGATCCCGCTGTCAGGCTCTCACCTAGCTGACAGGGCTGGAAGTCACTCGATGGTAGTAGTAATGGACCCCGAGCAGATCCCGCTGTCAGGCTCTCACCTAGCTGGCAGGGCTGGAAGTCACTCGGTGTCATCCTTGGCCTCGAGCAGATCCCGCTGTCAGGCTCTCACCTAGCTGACAGGGCTGGAAGTCACTCGATGGTAGTAGTAATGGACCCCGAGCAGATCCCGCTGTCAGGCTCTCACCTAGCTGGCAGGGCTGGAAGTCACTCGGTGTCATCCTTGGCCTCGAGCAGATCCCGCTGTCAGGCTCTCACCTAGCTGACAGGGCTGGAAGTCACTCGATGGTGTAGTAATGGACCCCAAGCAGATCCCGCTGTCAGGCTCTCACCTAGCTGGCAGGGCTGGAAGTCACTCGGTGTCATCCTTGGCCTCGAGCAGATCCCGCTGTCAGGCTCTCACCTAGCTGACAGGGATGGAAGTCACTCGATGGTAGTAGTAATGGACCCCGAGCAGATCCCGCTGTCAGGCTCTCACCTAGCTGGCAGGGCTGGAAGTCACTCGGTGTCATCCTTGGCCTCGAGCAGATCCCACTGTCAGGCTCTCACCTAGCTGACAGGGCTGGAAGTCACTCGATGGTAGTAGTAATGGATCCCGAGCAGATCCCGCTGTCAGGCTCTCACCTAGCTGGCAGGGCTGGAAGTCACTCGGTGTCATCCTTGGCCTCTAGCAGATCCCGCTGTCAGGCTCTCACCTAGCTGACAGGGCTGGAAGTCACTCGATGGTAGTAGTAATGGACCCCGAGCAGATCCCGCTCAGGAGCTGCCGGGCTGGAAGTCACTCGGGTCACTCTAGCAGATCCCCCTGTCAGGCTCTCACTAGCTGACCTGGAGTCACTCGATGGTAGTAGTAATGGACCCCGAGCAGATCCCGCTGTCAGGCTCTCACCTAGCTGGCAGGGCTGGAAGTCACTCGGTGTCATCCTTGGCCTCGAGCAGATCTCGCTGTCAGGCTCTCACCTAGCTGACAGGGCTGGAAGTCACTCGATGGTAGTATTAATGGACCCCGAGCAGATCCCGCTGTCAGGCTCTCACCTAGCTGACAGGGCTGGAAGTCACTCGGTGTCATCTTTGCCTCGAGCAGATCCCGCTGTCAGGCTCTCACCTAGCTGGAAGTCACTCGATGGTAGTAGTAATGGACCCCGAGCAGATCCGCTGTCAGGCTCTCACCTAGCTGGCAGGGCTGGAAGTCACTCGGTGTCATCCTTGGCCTCGAGCAGATCCCGCTGTCAGGCTCTCACCTAGCTGACAGGGCTGGAAGTCACTCGATGGTAGTATTAATGGACCCCGAGCAGATCCCGCTGTCAGGCTCTCACCTAGCTGACAGGGCTGGAAGTCACTCGGTGTCATCTTTGGCCTCGAGCAGATCCCGCTGTCAGGCTCTCACCTAGCTGACAGGGCTGGAAGTCACTCGATGGTATTAGTAATGGACCCCGAGCAGATCCCGCTGTCAGGCTCTCACCTAGCTGGCAGGGCTGGAAGTCACTCGGTGTCGTCCTTGGCCTCGAGCAGATCCCGCTGTCAGGCTCTCACCTAGCTGGCAGGGCTGGAAGTCACTCGATGTCAGTAGTAATGGACCCCGAGCAGATCCCGCTGTCAGACTCTCACCTAGCTGGCAGTGCTGGAAGTCACTCGGTGTCATCCTCAGCCTCGAGCAGATCCCGCTGTCAGGCTCTCACCTAGCTGGCAGGGCTGAAAGTCACTCGATGGTGGTATTAGTGGGCCTCGAGCAGATCCCGCTGTCAGGATCTCACCTAGCTGGCAGGGCTGGAAGTCACTCGATGGTGGTATTAGTGGACCCCGAGCAGATCCCGCTGTCAGGCTCCCCTAACTGGCAGAGCCGGAGGTCACTCGATGGTGCCGGCCCTGAAGTCGTTGGGAGCAGGACAAGGTCTGTGGCAGGGAGCAAGGGGGAAGGGTCCTGTCAGGGCGAGCTCGGGCTCGGCAAACTCAGCTCGGCGTAATCCAGAAGGCAAGCCGGACTGGAGGGCTCGGCATAGGCGAGTTCGGGCTCATCATTTCGGGCTCGGCATGGGAAAGCAGGCCGCGAGCCCGGGCCTCGCCAAAGACAAGCCAGACCGGGGCGCCTCGCACCCCAGGCCCATCACACTTCGAAGAATTTCTTCGATGGGCACAACCTGGGTGGCTCGCGTGCGAGTAAAGGTAGGCGGATAGAAGGCAGAAGGCCGCGCGCGAGTAGTAAGGGCGTGATAAGGGCGGAGAGTAACTCGCCGCGAAATCATTTGGGGCTCGGCGAACACTCCAAACACGCTTCGCTCGCGTGCGCGCTCTCATGATCACTCTACTCGCGGAACCGATCTCTGCGAGGTCGCGGGAGGAAGCACTCACATGCATTTATAACAACGGGCATAGAAAAGAACACCGACATGATCAAAACACTTTCATTTATTATTCACAAAAGTACAGGTAGCTCGCCACAGCGAGTAGTCAAAAAAGAAAAAAGGAAAAATACAAGGCTGTCAGCTGGCCTCGCCCCCTCCGCCGGACTGGTCCTCGCCATCGCCCGAGTGATCCTGGAGGCTCTTCCCGAACATTGCGTCCAGACTATCCTGCTTCTCGCTGGGCGGCGTCGCCGGAAACAGACTCGGCATCAGGTCACGAGCGGAGATCTCCCCGCATCCTTCCACCAGCACCCCGGAGTCCTTCATCATCGCGAGGGTGCACTCGGCGGTCTGGATGGAGTTGATCCGCAGTCTCTCGACGAGGTCCGCCTCGCCGAAGATGCGCGGGCTCTTGTAGGGGAGTGTGGGATCGATGTCGTGCCCCGGGAAGAAGATCTCCGCCTGGCGACGCACCTCGCCGAGAAGGTGCTGGTTCTCCCCCTTCAGCTTCGCGTTCGCGCTCTCCAACTCGCCAAGGAGTGTGCGCAGTCGGACGATCTCCTCCCCTCGCTCGATGTCGCGAGCCTGGAGCTCCCCAGCAGCATCGGCATCCGCGGCCAGCTGCGCGCGCAGGCGGCCGTTCTCCTCCCCCAGCTCAGTGTTGCGAGCCTGGAGCTCGCCCGCCGCCTTGGCATCCTGGAAAAAAGCTCACTTAGCAGCAGCACAAAGCTTTCCAAGTAAAAGAGAGTGGTGCGTGACGCTTACCAGCCCGCCAGCAGTCTGGGCGAGAAGACTATCCACGATACCGAGCCGCCTCGCCTAATCGGCAACCTGCTCCTTGGCGAGGTCGCGGGCTTGCTCGGCCTTTTCGAGCTGGTGACTGAGGGCGAAGCTGCGGCGTGCCAGCATGTGGTGCAGCTCCAAAGTCCGCAGGTGGGACTGCAGCCCCTCATGGCCGAGCTGCCGGAGGGTCGCCCTCTTGTAGGCCTCGGCATCCTCCCGACCATAGAGGCCGAAGCCGAGGGCATAGGCGTGACCGGTGGCGGGCTCGCGGTCGTGCCAGGACGGGTGCAGAGTGGAGACGGAGACTCGATGAGCGAGCTCGTCCCACTGCAGCATGGGCTCGCCCGCGGAATCTTTCCAGCGCGCGCCGAAGTTGAAGAGGGGGTGCTGCTTCGGCGGCGCGCGCTCGCGGGCAGCCCTCTTCGCCGAGGGAGGAGGGGAGATCGCAGCCGAGGAAGAGGGGGCCTTGCCACCCTTTCGGCCCTTGCTGGTCATCTCCTTCAGCGGGCTCCCCGGGGACGCGTCGGGAGGAGTCTCCGACGAGCTGATGTACTTGGGACTGGACTGATGTTGTTGTTGCCCCCGCGAAGCTAGCAGGGCTCTCCGCATCTTTTTCATCTGACGGGGGCCGGATGGCGGGTTCGACCCCGCGTCCTCAGAACGCCTCTTGCCGGAAGAGGGCTGCGAGAGGGCCGCCTCGTCTCGGCAGGCCGCTGCCGCCGCCCTCTCGCGAGCAAGGGGGTCAGTATCAAGCCCCGGGTCCGCAAAAGGCGGGTTCGCAGGGATTATTCGCTCCCCTGCAGAAAAATACTTGAAACGGTTAGAAAATTCAGATATGATAATGTGCCGAGCTCGCGAGTAGGCGAGCTCGGCAAGATAAGGAGAACATACCTTCGCCAGGCAGAACCGGGGGGAGCGCGTCGAGGCCCCTCCGCAGGAAGGCGACCTCGAAATCTTTGTGGAGGAAGAATTTGTGGAGCTCGGCGTCGTTGCCGGACACGGCCGGCGGGCGGTACACCTCCTCGCCTTTTTGTTGTGGCGAGTAGGGGATGTTGCCGAGATCGCCCTTGATGAAGGTGATCTTGGTCATCCAGGTGTGGTGCTTGTTCGCGATCTCGCGAACTTTGATAAAGGAGCCGCCGAAGTACGCGACCCCGTCCGTCGTCGCCTTATAGGAAAATAGTTTCCTGAACACTGTCAGGTTGAACTCGATCCTCTCCCGCCGGAGGTAGCTCGCGAACGCCACCATCATGGCGATGGCGTTTGAGTTAAGCTGCGCGGGGACGGCCCCGTAGTATTTCAGGATCTGCCGGATCTCCGGCCACAAGGGAAGCCGCAGCCCCACCTCGAAGTGCGAGATGGGGAAGGCGAGCTCGTCCTTATAGAACGTGTTGATGGCCTCGCCCGGTCCCGGCCTGCGCGCCTCAAAGCCCGGCGGCACATACAGGGCTATGAATTCTGCGAGCTCCTCCTCGTTGGTATGGCCGTCGAAGAAGCAGTAATCCGCGAAATGCTGCGCGCATTTGGAGCGGCCATCAGCATCCGGGTTAGTCTTGCCCATGATCGCAGGAAAGAAGCAAAGCGCAGCGCGAGCAGAAGGAAAAAGCAGGGAAGGGAAGCAAAGCAATAAAGACAGTACGGGGGTAGGTGAGGGGGGGGGGGGGGGGGGGCTATTTATAGGAAAAGGGATCTGAGGCAGGCTGTCACATCGGCGCATCTCGCCACCCCAGCTCGCCACCCCAGCTCACCACCCCAGCTCGCCGACTTCCGGCGCATCCCAACTGAGGCTAAGTCAAAACATTACGGCTTTTTATTTAAATAATAATTAAAAATGTTCTAAAAATTATTCATCCCAGCAGGGGAAAGTTCGAAACAGAAAACGGGGCGCGCGAGCAGGGAGGGCACCAGGATGCGAGCGCCGGTCGGCTCGGCAGAGGAGCCCGTAAATTTATCTACCCCGGCCTCGCGATCCCCGCCCCCCAAGCTGCCGCGCGCGAAGTAACTCTCGGATCCTTCCGGAATTCCTTTGTGCAACCAAGAGACCGTCATCTATCTCATCCAGGAGTCGGGAGGGAGACATCAACTCGCGAGCTCGGCCGAGGCGCACCTCCTCAGCAAGACGCGCGTAGTCGCGCTGCAGCGTCTCGTTGACCCCCTGCACCTCGCGCAGTCTACACACCAGCTTCTTGAGGAGCTTGACCTCCCTCCTCATCAGCTCGCCTTGATCCACCTCCGGACCCAGGTAAGAGTCTAGCGAGCTCGGAGACGGGAGGCGAGAGTGGTTGGCTGCCAGCGAAGACTCCTCGGCAGCCGATTGAATGGGAAGAGCTGAAAAGGCAAATGTCAGCAGAGCAAAAGCTTGCGAAGAGCAGGGGTGAGTGAGGCTGACCTGAAGAGCTCGACGGTTCAAGGGAGATGCGAGGAGGGACAAACCTCGGGTCCTTCCCGCGACCTGGTCCGCGAACCCCCGGCGAGATGAGCTCGAAAGCCGTGGTGGGAATGGACGCCCGACCTCTCCCGGCGGCCTCGTCAGTTTGCTGAGGAGGGGGGCCCGGTGGCGAGGTCGGCCTCTGCGAGGTCACAGGCAGGATCCCGAAGAGGAGCGGCGGATCCCGGGGATGGCTATCCGGTGCTGAGAATCGTGAAGTGGCGAGCGCGGCCTCGCCCTGCGATGTGGAGACCCGCGGGGTGGTGCCCTCGCCATCTGGTTGGTCGTCCTGGTCGTCGCCAACTACCACGACCTCCCTGTCATCCACTGGAGTAGTTCGAGTAGAGGAGCCGGTCTCGCGAGCCAGGGTGGCCCTCAGGTCGTGGAAGATGGGCTCGGCCGCCTCGGGGAACGACTTTGTCCTCTTGGAACTTGGCTCGGCAGAATCAACCTGGGGAACTTTCGCGGGACCGCCGTCAGCGCGGCAATGCGAGCCGCGGAAGCCTGGCGAGCTCGGTCTATGCGCTCTTGAATCTCCTGGGGAAGGGGCATCTTGGCAAGGCAGCGGGGGAAATGGCAAGAGCCAGGAGGCATAGCAGGTGCATATATATAGCCGCAGGTGGCCCCCACCAGAAGATTCCCTCCAACTCGCCAGCCAGAGCTCGCCGCACACTTCGGGTTGGATGATTCTTTCCGAGCTAGTGCCAAGCTCGAAAAGAGCGGGGATTGTGTACAACCCCGTGTCCGGCGAGCAAGGTCACAGGGGAGCTCGGCAGCAACAGGCGAGCTCGGCATCAACAGGGGCGAGCCCGAGCTCGGCATCCGCCAGCCAGAGATCGTCGATCGGCGACCCCGAGCTCGGCATTCGCCGAGCGGGCTGCAACTCGCACCCTCGCAGTGGGGTTCGGCAGCAGCGTGCGAGCAGAACACGCCGAGGTGGCCAGAGCTGCCAGCTCGCCTGGGGGTCAGAGGTACTTTTTACTATTTTACCCCTGCTGGTCTGCCCATAGCCCTTCAAAACAGCGGAGTTTTGCTGTTGGCAGTCCCAGCCAAGGGTTTCCTGGTAATTTCAGGTCAGTTATTTTGGTTATTGGTAGTCCGGATTTCAAAAACTATAAATAGGACCCAAGGGGTACCCCAGAAAGCAGGTTTTTCCCGGTGCTCCTCTCCCTAAAATTCTCTTAAGTGCTTTCTGAGGGTACCTCAGCTCGGCTTCAGGCTAAGGAGGGGAAGCGCTCTGAGATCTTTCGGGTTCGTGGTGGGACCTCCCCGCCGAGCCCTTGGGTCTGTTTCTCCTTGTCTTGTTGTTTCCCTTGCAGGAGCGAAGTAGGCGCGAGACCACCCCTTTCCCCAAGGGCGAGTTCCATAGGAAGCCGGGTTCTGGTTTCAACAGGAGGGACTTCAAGGAACTGCCGGTTCGTCATTGTTGATGCTCCAAGCAACTACAACGCCATCTTCGAAGGCCCCTCATCAGCGCCTTCCATTGCTTGTCGTCTTCTTTCCACCAATGCCTCAAGTTCAGCTCAGGAGGGATCCAGGTCAGAGTCAAGGGAGAATCCAGGATGGTAAGGCAGTGTTATGTCAGGGCCGTCAACAACATCTCTTGGTTGGCCAAGGCAGAGGTGATGGAGGAGATCATGGAGAGCCTGAGCAGGATGGAAGTGTCCGGCGAGAAGGAAGCGGATGGCGACCACCAGGCCCAGACTCCCTGAGGAAGCCTCGCCCCGGCAGAGTCCTGTATGTTTCTTATGATTGTAATAAGTCCAACCCCCGACCAACTGAGTCGGGGGGGGGGGGGGGGGGTCATGTAACCCATCTTTTTTCCCCGTTTGAGGATGTTGGATTTGGTAGAGTTCAAGTGAAACTCCTGGTTCCCCACCCCCGAGAGGATCTCCTCAGTCAGGCTCCCACTAGCTGGTTGGGTCGAATTTGCCTCGTGGAGAGCAAGACCCACCCCCGAGAGGATCTCCTTAGCCAGGCTCCCACTAGCTGTTTGGGTCGAATGTGTCTCGGGGAGAGCAAGCCCCACCCCCAGAGGATCTCCTCAGCCATGCTCCCACTAGCTGGTTGGGTCGAATGTGCCTCGGGGAGATCAAGTCCCACCCCCGAGAGGATCTCCTCAGCCAGGCTCCCACTAGCTGGTTGGGTCAAATGTGCCTCAGGGAGAGCAAGCCCCACCCCCGAGACGATCTCCTCAGTCAGGCTCCCACTAGCTGGTTGGGTCGAATGTGCCTCGGGGAGATCAAGCCCCACCCGCGAGAGGATCTCCTCAGCCAGGCTCCCACTAGCTGGTTGGGTCGAATGTGCCTCGGGGAGATGAAGTTCCCACCCCTGAGAGGATCTCCTCAGCTAGGCTCCCACTAGCTGGTTGGGTCGAATGTTCCTCTGGGGGAGTAAGTTCCTTTTTGCTCCGATGATGGTCCCGCTGTCAGGCTCTCACTAGCTGGCAGGGTAGGCGTACCTCTCGTGGAAGCCCAAGTCCCTTTTGCTCTGAGATGGTCCCATTGTCCAGGCTCTCACTAGCTGGATAGGGCTGGTGGTACCTCTCGTAGAGGCCAAGAGTTTTTTACTCGGAGGGGGTCTCGCCACCCTGGCTCCCATAGCTGGCATGACAGGTTGACCCCTCCGGGGGGTGAAGTGTTTTTTACCCGGAGGGGGTCTCGCCACCCAGGCTCCCATAGCTGGCATGGCAGGTAGACCACTCCGGGGGGTGAAGTGTTTTTTACCAGGAAGGGGTCTCGCCACCCAGGCTCCCATAGCTGACATGGCAGGT
Organism: Platanthera guangdongensis; assembly: GCA_039583875.1. Classification (NCBI taxonomy): domain Eukaryota; kingdom Viridiplantae; phylum Streptophyta; class Magnoliopsida; order Asparagales; family Orchidaceae; genus Platanthera; species Platanthera guangdongensis. Next base: position 91,097,128 of record CM077150.1, read on the forward strand.
TGACCCCTCCAAGGGGTGCAGTGTTTTTTACCCGGAGGGGGTCTCGCCACCCAGGCTCCCATAGCTGGCATGGCAGGTTGACCCCTCCGGTGGGTGAAGTGTTTTTTACCCTGAGGGGGTCTCGCCACCCAGGCTCCCATAGCTGGCATGGAATGTTGACCCCTCCGGGGGTGAAGTGTTTTTTACCCGTAGGGGGTATCACCACTCAGGCTCCCATAGATGGCATGACAGGTTGACCACTCCGGGGGGTGAAGTGTTTTTTACCCGGAGGGGGTCTCGCCACCCAGGCTCCCATAGCTGGCATGGGTGGCCACAGATGTAATAAAAGTACTAAAAACATGGGCTCATGCCCAGTACATCAAGTCCTTACTACATATCTCTCATCGCGGAAGCACAACTAATATAATTACTTGCAATCAGGACTCACAGTCCCTGCCGTCTAAACTCTGGTACTAGACTGCCCGATCTCCAAGCGTGTCGATCTCCAGGGCTGCTCCTCCATGCTGGGCTCCATGGTCCCCTAAAATGATGTGGTTCGAAAACCGTTAGTGTAAAAGACTAAGCCCTATCATCCCCCGCACCTTCCCCCATGGATCCTAGGCACCGAGTGGGGAGAAGGAAAGGAGAGGACATGAATGGTTAGAATAATAAATAAATAGATGGAGGCGGAACTAATCTAGAAGTTCTATAGTATATGTGTCAGTAAATAAGGTATGAAAAGACTGAAAAGGAAAAGTAACCTTAACTTATATGAAGACATAAAATCCAAGGGATCTTTTGCAGGGCTCCTATCGTATAAAAGTCTCATACCAATTTATATGATAGGGTGTCGGTTTTCTAGCTAGAATATATATATATATAATACTGAATAAAAACCTTAACTTATAAGCATGCTCGCACGAACTTATAAACCAAAGGGTCGTTTTGCAGGGCCTATTGTATAAAACGTCTCATACCACTTATACAATAGGTGTCGGGTTATATGCAATGATTATGCTATGAAATACAATTATGTCATGATGTGAACATGCAAGTGCAACTCACCCACTAAACTCTGTGTACACAGACCTTTACTTCCCGCTTTCTAGAGCTGAACCTCCCAAGATACCTCCGTAGTGGCAAACGGAAGCGGTGGGTTGGGCCTCGCCCACCTCTAATCCGGTAATTGCACTACCAGTCAGACCTATCGTACGCCTCAACGCTGGTGCACAAAGCGGATCTCCTGAGTACTTTTTCCAACTAGCGCACTGGACTTTATTTGGCCAAGTGCTAAACCACACTTGTCGAGTCAACGTATTGGGGTCGGTGCATTGACTCACCAACACCGAAGACCCACCACCTTATTCTTTATGCACATGCAACTTATGTACCATATACCAAGCCAAAGCTACCCGGACCATCCCGTCCGTCACAAACAACAACCGAGCCTAAGCTCGTCGGGCCAACCTGCCCATTACAAACCATTACCGAGCCAAAGCTTGCCGGGCTAACCTGCACATCACCAAAAACTATTGGGCCCACTGACCGAGTGACCCAGCCTATCTCCCCGAGACATCGAGGTGTGTGAAGGTGAAACCCTAGATTTACTAGTTACTCTTGCATTCCAATTTTGCCTACAGTTTAGGTTTAGCCTAGGACTACCCAAGATATTCCCCGCGAAGGGCTCTCGAGGGCACTAGGAGCTACGATGGGATTACGCCCAAAGCTCCCTTTCGCAAGGCACTTACTTTTATTGGTTACTACTCATCTCCCAACCCTTAAATATTATACTGGATATAACCCTAGTGTATTTAACACTTCCTCTCCTACGGGGAAAATGATATTTCGTCGACCCCGTGTACACTTAAAACTAGCCAATCCAACACTCTACTCATGCCAACTTCCAATGATGAACTCATTTATATTCATCCAACCCAGCAAACGACTAACCCCAACTCATATGCCCAAATTCATACTCCAACTTAATTTCTGCAGTTTTACTAAATGCAGACCACTTAAGCTATATGATTTGTAACATGGGACGTACTCAAAATAATCATCCAGTATCCCTATAATAATTATTAGAGGGCTGTTATGACCTTTTTAGCCTAAATCCAGAATTTCATAATTTTCTTATTTATCTGATATTTTATTTAATTATTCTAGTTATCCAAAAATCCCAAGTTTGAACATGAAGTACCAACTTCAGACAAGCAAATATTCTACCAAATTTATGATAAATACAATATGAATTTTTAACTAAAAAACCAAAGTCTCCCAATCTTTCAGCAAAGTTTATGCCCTTAATTCTAATTTTAAATATATCATATAATAAATCATTTTAAGAGATAAGTACAACAAGAATACTTCCAAAACTTCAGAGAAAATTCTAGGATGCTTGTAAGGATATATAAATGCTCTGGGTCAAGTTTCATAATTTATTATCAAGTAATGAGCTCTAAGCAAATTATTGAACAATTTTCCAAGTTAATGAGCTTGTGAAGTAGGTACTGCAAAAATGTATTCAAAAAATCTAATAATATTCATACATGAGCAATAAGGTCTAAAACTCCATCTGCCAAATTTTCATGACCTTCCAATGGGCAGTGGGATCATGAGGACCAAATGATTAATTAGGGAAATCCCATGAGTTACAAAGGAAGTGCTAAGAATATTGATCCAAAATTCCCAATTAAATTACCAGAGGTTGAATCTATCCTTATGACCACACTACCCAAATTTCATTATTGTTCAAGGTGTTTTACTAACCTATCCTAGCACTAAAATGTTTGTGCCCTAAATTAGGGTTAAGTTTTTGAGGGGTCTACCCTTTCCCAAATCCCCTAATATTTTCATCAGAGGGTTTTAGCTACACTAGCACCCTCCCTACCCAATTTCAAGTTCATTCAAGGTCTTTTGGCCTCATGCCCTTCACAAGGAACAAAAGTCCATCCTTGGGGTTTGGTCTTAGAGCTTAGGGCAAATCTATTCCAATCTACCCCATCTTCCATGGGGAGGTGCTAAAAGCCATGCTAAGCCAGTGGCCCCAATTTCAACCTCTGTTGAGGTGCTTTGGCCACTCAAAACCCAAAGTGCACATTTTGACCAAATTACCCTTTTTAGGGCAAGGGTACGGTTTGCATGATTTCAGTTCAAACCACCTCCAAATGAGATGAAATTTTAACCAGAGATTTATAATGACCCCAAGCACCACTCACCAAAATTCGGGTAAGTTTGGAGGTCATTTGGTCCCTAAATTAATTTACCCTAGAGAAATTAAATAATTTCCAAAACTATAGAAAAATAGTCCCCAAACATTCTCTTTTTTGGGCAGGACCTAGATATACTCGGAAGACTCCCTGTCCAAATTTCAAGTCAATTGGACGAGAGATGAAGGGTGGGCATCCATTTTGATTTCTGCCTTGCCCTAGGTATATACCCCACCAAAATGTGTGCCCTGGTCAAACTAGGAACCCAAATTGGTTCAAACCAATTTTGAATTAAAATAGACCCACAGGGCTACAATTTATGTGTTGACCATTTCCTCTGAATTAGCCTCTAGTTATTTTTAATAAATAAACACATTAAATACAAATTGTGTGACAGAATTTAAATAACAGAAATTCAAATTCTATAGTTTAATATCATTCCCAGTGGGAATCTTGACGCAGATTAGACGACATCTGGTTGTCTTCAACCTCCAGCCGACGGTCCCGATTCAACCCGCCTGGAGCCATTTCTAACCGCTGCTGGTGGCCATTCGGCCACCTCCCCGACCGGCCACCACCACCACCACCTCCGTTGAGGTGGTGGCTGTTGCCAGGCGGCGGCACAACCGCCGGAGGGTCATATACCAGCGAACCCGACAAGTATTTTTTTTGCAGAAAATCATGGAGAGAAGCTCTCCCGATCGGGCTCAATTGAACCCAAACCTTGGCCCTAAAGATTATTATGAACTGCCCATGGAAGGAGTGGAGGATGACCTGTGTGCATGGCTGAAGCCTTGCCGATCGCCGTATTGTCATGGTGGTGGTGGTAGTGGTCGGATTTCTGTAACTTCATAGTGGACCTCCTTGGCTCCTTCAGGTGAAGTGTGGAACTGAATCCCTGGAGTCCAGTGAAGCTTTTAAGAAGGAGAGTTGGGGTGTTAGGTGGGTGTAGGCTGCATTGCCATTAATGGCCCCTTGTCAAAATTTCGGCCATGGTGGGTGGGGGATGCAGCATGGCTCAAACTAGTCAAAGACCAGCTGGTTGAAATAGGACTGCACTCCACTTGTCCTAGTAAATTGAATGGGGGTTGGGGAAGGGGAAGGATGAGCCCCAAACTCTCCCTCATTACTCCCTTCACTTTCTCTCTCTTTCATTGCGGTATTTTCCTCTCTCCTACTCACCAAGCTAAAATCTGACTTCTACCTAGCCCAATGGCAGCCCACATGTTCATTTCATCCACTAATACAAGGTTAGCCCAAGTGAATTGTGCTTGAGCTTGAGTTAACCCATTTGGGCTAGCTTGACCTAAACCTTGACTAGGGTTAACCTTGGTCAATTTGGTCTTTGAGGTTGCCCCTAATGGGTCCTTGGTGACCCATTGGACTCCCCTAAGGTCTAGGTGGGGTTGACTTGGACCTTTGGAGGTCACTTGACCCTTAATCAGGGCACTTTGACCACTTTAGGGCTAGAGTTGACTTGGGTCAACTTAGCCTTTTTGGTTGACCCCAATGGGTCCTTGGTGACCCATTGGCCTCTCACTATGGTTAGGAAGGTATTTGTGGGGTCCACTTGGCTAAGGGAATTTCAATTGGCCCTATGCAGGTCAGTTTGACCCATTTAGGGTTAGGGTTGACTTGGGTCAACTTAGCATCTTAGATTGACCCCAATGAGTCCTAGGTTACCCATTGACCTCACTCTAGGGTTAGGAGGACATGAGTTGGATCCACTTGGCTAAGGGAAGGTCATTTGACCCTATGTAGGTTAGGTTGACAAATTTAGGGTTAGAGTTGACTTTGGTTAACTTAACCACTTTAACTGCCCTCCATGGGTCCTTAGAGATCCATTGACCCAACTTTAGGTCTAGGAAGGCACTAGCAGGGTTAGTTGGGCTTTACTAGGACACACTGCGCTTAGTTAGGGCACCTTGCCCAATTTAGGCCTAGAGTGGTTCTAGGTCAACTTGGCCACCCTAGGTCGACTTCAATGGACCCTTAGGGCTCTAATGGACCTTACAATGGGTTGATGGCACCATGGTGGGGTATTGAAGTCTTGGTGAAGCCCCACGGTCATCTTAAACTAGGATTCAGAAATTTACTATTTGAAGACCATAGTGGTCTCACCTACATTCCTAGGTTCACTTGGCCCTCTTGGGCTTCCTAGGGTTTTGTCATGACCTTGTCATGACAAAACCACTCCTACGGGTCTACTTGTTTGAGGGATGTTACAAATCACAATATATAAACAAAAAAATTTCATCCTTGAAATTCTAGTTAGGCCTACGGGGTTTCAAATATGGAAAGTAAATTGTAACATCCCGAGAGGTTATGAGTAATACCTGACCGAAATGCTTCGGGTACCTCTGTCGCATCAAGTCCTGAGTCTCCCATGTGTTCTCCTCTCGCCCATGATTCCTACACAGGACCTTGACCAATGGAACCTTCTTGCGGCCTAAGACTCGTATTCCCTTGTCGTCAATCCGGACTGGTTCCAGGTTAACTGACTGATCAGATGCTACCGGCCCATCTGTGGCCGTAATCTGCTGCTCCGGGCATAGTAGAGCCCTCCTAAGTGAGGATACATGGAACATGTCGTGCAGACACACCATCTCCGATGGCAGCTCCAGCCTGTATGCCAAGGGACCGATCCGCTCCCGGATCCTATAAGGCCTATATATCTTGGGCCGAGCTTCTTCTTCGGACCGTGTACCCGTGAAACCCCATGCATTGGTCGGATCTTCCAAAACACCTGGTCCCCCACCCGGAACTCTACCTGATGATGCTGAGCGTCGTAATACTTAGCCTGTTGGCTCTGTGCCTCTAGCCTCCTGTCCCGTATCAATCTCACCTGAGCCTCGGTGTCCTCGACAAACTCTGAACCCAAAGCCTTCGGATCCTCGTCCAGTATCCATGAGAGTGGAGTCTGACACATTCATCCGTACAGGGCCTCATAAGGAGCCATCCTTATGCTGGATTGGTAGTTGTTATTATATGAGAACTCGATCAGTGGCAATAGCTTCTGCGAGGGCTCACCGCGATCAAATATGCAAAGTCACAGCAGATCTTCCAAGGTCTGATTAGTGCGTTCCGTCTGCCCATCAGTCTGTGTATGAAATGTTGTACTGAATGTTAGTCGAGTGCCCAAGTAAGTCTGCACTGATCTCCACTCCCTGGACGTAAACTGTCCAGCCCCGGTCCGATACAATCGACCTGGGCACGCCATGATATCGGATGAACTGCTCCACGAACTTCTGAACCAACACACCAACCGAGTCATCCTTCCTGATTGGAATAAATCTGGCTACCTTCGTTAGTCGATCGACGAACACCCAGATCGAATTGTTCCCCGTCCGCGATCGGGGAAGCCCATATATAAAGTCCATCGCTATATCATCGAACTTCCACTCCGGCACTGGGAGTGGCTGCAATAATCCCGCGAGGTTTCTGCACTCTGCTTTCACTAACTGGCATGCCTCGAAATGGGTCACGAAGTAGGTGATATCCTTCTTCATGCCTGGCCAGTACATGGTCTTCTTTAGGTCTGCAATCATCTTCGTAACCCCCGGGTGTACAGAATACCGACTGCAATGAGCCTCTGTCATGATATCTTCCCAGACCTGGCCTCCCTCTGGTATGTAAATCGGTCCTCTGAAACACACTAGACCATCCCTCAGCGAGTAATCCCTAGCAGTGCCTGCTTCTAAGGCCCGGAATATCGGCTCTATGAAAGATAATAGTTGTTAACCTAAATCACCTAGAGGGGGGATGAATAGGTGAGTTGTGCGTCTTTTGCGGAATAAAAAATTTTAGAACACAGCACAGATCTATCTACTCAAATATCACAGACGAGACAAGATTTATAGTGGTTCCCCGATCTTGGGTACATCCACTTTCCCTCACCGATCTAGCAATAAACTAGACTCGGCTACTCCACTATCTCGGATTGAAAATCAATCCTACCCTCGGAACAAAGTTCCTACAATCTCAATCCAATCCAACTAGATCTACAACTCGGAAGTAACACCTTCCTACAAACTCGGAGTGGAAAACTCCTACACTCGGAGAAAATTTCTCCTACAGAAATAAAGTACAAGTATTGAACAAATACAAACAGTGAAAATCTCTGGTTCAGATCTGGAAGTAAAACAGAAACTGGAATCTTCTTCTTGGCATTCGTCTTTATCAGAAAAGTTGAAGAATGATTTCCGGCAGCAGTAGATCTGAACTTCTTGCTTCCACGATCGGACAGAAGATGAGTATGTGAAAGTCGATCTCGATCTGGAAAGCTTTTTCTGTCTATTTCCTCTGAAGATCGACACCCTTGCCAAAGAAGAACAACGGCGGCGGCGGCTTTCATTCCGTGAAGAGAGAGATAGGAAATAGCGATTATTTTTGGAAAGCGACGACTGCAAAACTCAGAGAGAAATTTTCTTCTTGAAAGATCTGTTTTTCTCCTTAGGGTTTGTCGATTAGACAAGACCTTTTATTGGAGTACTAATAACGGTCATAATTGGCTTTAATGACGTACACGTGGACCAATCATATCACGGTATTTGAAATTCTGTCAAATCTGGACTTAGAAGAAATTTCAGAGAAAATGAAGTCATATACACGAGTATGTATTAAACTACTCGAGTAGGTCAAGGACTACTCGAGTAATCAGAGAGAAATTACTCGGGGATATAAATCATGACTACTCGAGTATGTAGAAGAGAACTACTCGAGTATGTATAGTCAACTACTCGAGTACTTTAGAAGATCTACTCGAGTATAAAGAAAATTCTCACGGGAAGGAGTAGAGCTACTCGAGTACAAGTTATACTACTCGAGTAGGCAGAATTTAACTACTCGAGTGATTAGAGGAACTACTCGAGATAAATACTTAGAAATATTCTGCACACTGGAAAAAAACAGCTACTCGAGTAGTTTGGTTTAACTACTCGAGACAAAAGAAATCTACTCGAGTATATGAAAAACTTACTCGAGTATATCTTAAATACTCGACACAGGGAAGATTGTTACTCGACACAGTGTCGAGACTTACTCGAGTATATAGAGTACCTACTCGAGTAAATGACTTAGAAAAAAATTTGGAACTGAATTCTGGGCAACTCGAGTAGGAAGAATGATCTACTCGAGTATTTAAGTAAGCTACTCGAGTTTGTCAATGAACTACTCGAGTGTTTTACTTAACTTCACGAGAGGTAAAATTTTCTTACTCGAGTATACAGAACTTTTTACTCGAGTATTTCTTAAGCAATCTACTCGAGTAGTTAAGGACCTACTCGAGAGAAATACTTAGAGAAATTTTCTGTCAGTAATTTTTCCTCTACTAGAGGGGAATCAGCACCAAGTCTTTACACAGTCCTATAGCTTGAATATGAAGTGTATCCCAATAGAGAGACTACACATGAGTCAACACTTTGGAACACACAATGAGGGATTACACTGTGTGGTCCTGTGTTTGGTGACCCATTGTAGACTAACATTGGTCTACACTTCCCATTAGAATCCTGCAAACACATAACTCAAGCAAAGTATCAAATACAACCTAATTCATCTTAGTTCCAGGGTGAATTCATCAAATCTGGGTTAATGTGGACATAGTTCCCAACAATCTCCCCCTATTTGTTGAAGTCAGAACCCTTTACACTAAGGTGAATTATAGATATAAAAAGAAGCTAAGTAGAAAATGTGCAAACAAGCAATAGACTATGATAAAGGATAATCAGAGCAAAAACTTAGAATTATATAAATAAGAATATCCAAAGTTTTCATTTCTACATTCAATCATTCCACCCTCTCAAAAATCCTTGAAGATCAGCCTTGATTCTGTCTGTCCAGTTTCTCTTGTTATCTTCTCTGGTAGCAGTAGGGTTTTGGATAGTACTTGGGGGGTCTAGGAGGGGCAGCAGGGTTATTCCTCCCATATTCTCTATCATAGATTCTTCTTTTTGTCATGGACTTCTCATAAAGTTCCCATTCAGAGGAGCTGTAATGAATGTTCCTGCTCTCATGGAATTCCATAACTAGTCTGAGAGTTTCTAAAATCAGGGACTTGGAGGTTGGAGACCAAACTTCAGCATGGTCAGTGGCTTTGGAAGGAGCAGTCCTGCTAGCAGAGGGGCCTTCACCATACTTCCTTTTCTTCTTATAGGTTTTGATCTCTGGAGGAGCTTTGAGGAATATATCTGCAGGATCTTCTTCCCAGTCTTGAGCATAGGTGTCTGGAGGGGCAACTGTGTCTCCAGGCCTGGGAGAGAAGGTAGGTTGCAGGGGAACAGCTAGGGCAGAGACATCTGTAGCTAGAGGGTTTAAATGATGAGGAATGATGTTGGGGTCAACAGCAAGGTCTGGCAGAATCGGATTGTGCATCCAGACAGCAGTATCATAGGTATGAAATTTGACACTCTGTATCTGGGCTAGCACATCATCATGAATTGTCTTTACATGAGCTTCCCAAACATCTGACTTTTGAGAAGCTGACTTTTCTACCTGTTCTTTGAGCTCTTTGAACAATCCCTCCCCCTTTCTGATTTCAACAGATAGCTGCTCTATAGTGTCTTCTTTGAAAATACCAACTTCTTCACAGATTTTCATTTTGTTAGCTTCATTTCTCTGGTCTAGCTCTATCTGATTGTTTGCAAGGGTAACACCCTATTCCATAACATCTCCAACACTAGTGATAGTGTGGTCAAGGGCTTTGCCACCAAGTTGAAATAAATACTTGAGCTTGTCAGTATTATGCTGAATTTCAGCAAAGCCTCTGCTCATCTCAGTCTCTAGAGCAGTTACCTTATCAGTTACTATCTTTAGAGAAGTATCAAAATAATTTCTTTGTTCTTAAGAAGTAGTGCAATTTGTTACAGCAAATCTGAGGAGGAAGAGGTTGTACCAGCAGCAGCAGATGAAGGAGAAGCAGAATGAAGGGGAGGAATTACCCAAGGGGCTATTTCTTCAATTATCACAGAGCTGTGATCTCTGGTGGTAGGAATGAGAGCAACCCCTTCTTCTGTAACCTGAGGGAGAGAAAATTCTAGATTTCTGAGAGGGGCCTCAGCTGGCTCAGGAGAAGGCTCATCAGAAATAAGAATGGTGTCTTGCTGGTATTTGAGGGCATCTGGAGATTTGGCTGGAGTTCTGGCTGGAGAATGTACAGGAGACTGTGCTGTAGTGGAGTCCTTGTGATATTCAGAGGATGGAGCTGGAGGAGATAGAGGAGGAATGGGCAATACTTCTTCAGAGTGCTCTGCAATCATAGCATCTATGGCAGCAGTTGTGGAGAGAAGAGATTCTGGAGGTATCTCATCTGAGGGAGTTGCTGGACTTTCTGGAGTATGAGGTAGGGAAGGAATTATTGGTTGAGGTGAGGGCTGCCTGACTTGGCTAGAAGGAGCAGGCTCCACCTCACTTAGTGCACCAGAGGAGCTGGCCACATGATGAGGAGAGGGAGATGGAGTCCTATCCTCTAGAGCTGGAACCTCTGGAATTTCTAAAATCTTTGCAGCTTGGGCAAGATTCTTTAGCTTGAGTTCCCATCTCTGAATGAAAGAAATAGAGACCTTCTTCATGTGGTGAAGAGGGGTCCCTTTGGAGAAGTTGAATAACTCAGGATTTGTTTCATGGAGGAGCAGAGAGATAATTCTGGCGTAGTTGGGGGATTTTAAACTGTCCTTGATTTTATCCAGAATGAGCATACCAAATTGGTATTTCTTGCGGCAGACAATTGCTTGCATTATGTCGAAGAAATACGATGGAATGTCTCTTATGGAGTTTGTCTTGCACAGTAAAATCTTCCCAATAACATCAACCAGAAATTTGCCTTCTGCATTCATGTCTGACCTTTTGAAGTACTGAGCATCAGTTGAAAAGCCACAGAATAGGGCTGTTCTGTCAGAGTCTTCAGCAACTAAGTGATCTTCTTCGTCTACTATCGGCAGTCGGAGAAGTTGAGAGACAGAGGTCTTGTTGAGTTTAATTTTCAAACCTCTCACTGTGGATTTCAGGACTTTTCCATTCCTTCTGACCTTTAGATTGGGAAAGAATTCGGCTACTTCTGGGAAGAGAATCCGGCAGGGTTCTTGCAGGATGAAGGAAAGCCCTGCGGTATCTAGAAGAATGAGCAGGTTGTGGAAATCGTCGGAAAGCTCGGCAATCTTGGCGGTAACGAGTTCCGATCCTACCCCAATCTTGGAGACGGCAGCCATGATCCAGAAAATGGGAAGAAATTCTGTCGCGGGGAAGAGGAAGAGTCGCGGCTCTGTAATTTCTAGAGTGAAGATGAAGCGGTGGACGGGTACTCCAATGGATGGAAATGATTTCGTGTGGAGTGATAATTGGAATTTCGAATTTATAAAACCCTAGATTTAAGTCTAATCAACAAGAAGAAAATAATTTAAAGTAAAGGCGGCATGGGAAAAATTTGAAAGCCAAACGGCAGATACACGAGAGGTAAGAGAAGGTACTCGAGTACATAGGGGGTTACTCGAGTAGGTCTAAAGAAGGTACTCGAGTTTATAGAGAGTTACTCGAGTTGGTATAAAGATGGTACTCGAGTAAGTCGATAGGGTCTGCAATGACTCGAGTATAAGGATTGACTTATTCGAGTAGGTGAAGTATACTACACGAGTACTTAATTGCCTTACTCAAGTAAGTTAAGGGACTACTCGAGTAGGTCTGTTGAGGACTCGAGTAGGTACTTTGAGTACTCGAGTAGGTCATTTTTTACTTGAGTCATAGAAGGAAGAGACCTTAGAAGAGCCAGATTTTGACTAACCTTTTAGTTTCCTTTGCTTCCTTGATATCTAAACTGCTCTAATCTTCCTTGTTGAGCATCCCAAGTTCAGTTTTGAAGAATGAGAACTTGGCCTCGTCCAGCGGCTTCGTGAAAATGTCTGCAACTTACCTGTCTGTGGAGACATATTGGAGATCTATGTCCCCATGCTCTACATGCTCCTGGATGAAATGATACCTTAGCTCGATATGCTTTGTCCGGCTATGCGAGTCTGGATTGTTGGCTATTGCAATTGCGCTGGAAGATTCGCAAAACAGTGGGATATTCTTGAACTTCATGTTGTAATCCTCAAATTGATTCCTTATCCAAAGTAACTGTGCGCAGCAACTGCCTGCAGAGATGTACTCTGACTCGGCCGTTGAGATTGCAACACAGTTCTGCTTCTTTCTACTCCAGGAGATTAGCCTTCTTCCAAAGAATTGGAAAGTCCCTGAAGTGCTTTTCCTGTCGTCTTTGCTACCTCTAAAATCTGCATCTGAAAAACCAATTAGTTCGTTGTCATTACTTCTTGGGTACCATAAGCCAAGATTTGGTGTACCTTTAAGGTATCTCAAAATCCTCTTTGCAGCAGCGTAGTGAGATTCCTTAAAGTTCACCTGAAATCTAGCACAGACACATGTTGAAAACATTATGTCAGGTCTACTGGCAGTGAGGTAGAGCAATGATCCAAATATGCTTCTGTACTTGGTTTCATCAAAAGGTTTCCCTTTTTCATCCTTGTCCAGAGACATAGTTAAGCCCATTGGAGTCCTCATTTAGGTTGCGTTCTTCATTCTGAATTTCTTAATTAGCACTTTGGTGAACTTGGTCTGCGAGATGAAAAGTCCATATTCAGATTGTTTCACCTGAAGCCCTAAAAAATACTTCAGCTCGCCCATACTGCTCATTTCGAACTTCCCTTGCATAAGTTTTGAGAACTTTTTGCAGAGGTTGTTGTCTGTATAGCCAAAAATAATGTCATCGACATAGATTTGCACTAGGAAAATCTTGCCTTTAATTTCCCTAAGAAATAATGTCTTCTCTATCTTTCCCCTTGTGAACTTGTTCTCAATTAGAAAGCTAGACAGCATCTCATACCAAGCTCTAGGAGCTTTTTTCAGACCATATAGGGCCTTGTGCAGAAAATAGACATAATCAGGAAAGTTAGAATCAACGAAACCTGTAGGTTGTTCCACATAGACTTTCTCCTTTATGTTACAATTTAGGAAGGCAGACTTTATGTCCATCTGATAGACAGTAAAGCCTTTGAATGCAGCATATGCTAGGAACAGCCTTATAGCCTCCAGCCTTGCCACTGGAGCATATGTCTGGTCGAAGTCGATTCCTTCTTCTTAACGATAGCCTTTAGAGACGAGTCTTGAATTGTTCTTTATGATCGTCCCGTCTTCGTCCATCTTGTTCCTGTAGACCCATTTTGTTCCAATGATGTTCTTTCCTTTGGGTCGTGGAACAAGTTTCCACACATTGCAGTTCTTGAACTGATTTAGCTCTTCTTCCATTACCATTATCCACGATGCGTCTGAGTTTGCTTCCTCAAACTTCTTTGGTTCAACCTGCGAGAGAAAACTTAAATAAAGATTCTCGTTAGTTGTAACTCTTCGAGTTCTGACACCGTCCCGGGGATCTCCTATGATCTGGTCCATGGGGTGATCCTTTAGATGTCTGAGCTCTAAAGTTCTTGCATCTGGATTATCTTCAATCACTGGAGTGATTTCTTCATCTTGGATGAGTTCTTCATTTTGATCATCAGCCTCTCCAATAGGGGTTAGAGTGGTGATCTTGATGAACTTTTCGCCTTTGTCTTCGGATGGTTCATCCAAGCTGGTTTCTTTCAGCTTTTCACCTGCATCTTCAATGAGCACACTAAACGGATTACTTTGCATCAAGCTCGTCTCATCAAATACAACATGTATTGATTCTTCTACCACCAGGGTTTTTCTATTAAATATTCTATATGTCTTACTATGGCTACTATAACCTACAAGAATACCTTCAAAACTCTTTTCGCTGAACTTGGTGGTATGATACTTACCATTGTTGAGTACGAAGCATTTACAGCCAAAGATTCTAAAATATGAGACTGTTGGTTTTCTGCCTTTCAGAAGTTCCTAAGGTGTCTTATCGTGGTCTTTGTTTATAAGTGCTCGATTTTGCACGTGGCATGCAGTGTTGACAGCTTCAGCCCAGAAGTACTCTGGTAGTGAAGCATCACTCAACACGGTCCTGCAGGCCTCTATGAGTGTTCTGTTCCTTCTCTCAGCCACTCCATTCTGTTGTGGAGTACGAGGAGAGGAAAACTCATGAAAGATACCTAGGCTTTCACAGAATTCTATCATGGCCCCAGATTTGAACTCTGTTCCGTTGTCACTTCTGATTTTGACTATGGAGCAGTTGTATTCATTCTGGACTTACCTAACAAAATTAGTAAAGATGTTGAAGGTATCTGACTTGTGTTTCAGAAAGAAAACTCACGCAAAGCGCGAGTAATCATCAACAATTACCAATGTATAGTCCTTACCTCCCAAACTTCTAATTTGCAGTGGACCAAACAAGTCCATGTGCAATAGATGGAGACATCTATAAGAGTCTTTGCCAATAATGCTTTTAAAGGTAGCCTTTGTTTGCTTGCCTTTTACTCATGCATGACAAGGTCTATCTTTGACGCACTTCATATTTGGGGCATCACGCACTAAGTTCATTGAAAATAATTTATTAATAGTTTTGAAATTAATATGTGCTAGTCTCTTGTGTCATTGGTCACCAAGAGACGCATTATCTTTTGCTAAAAGACACACTGGTGTAGAGGAATCTATACAGATGAAATTTTAGCAGAAAATATTCCTGCTTCGAGTGCCGGATAGAATCGTTTCCATATTGTCGACGGATTTTATCAAGCACTTATCAGCATGGAATTCAACTATGTATCATTTATCGCAGAGTTGGCTTATGCTTATGAGATTGTGTTCCAATCCTTCGACATAAGCCACATTCGAGAAGGATACATTGCCGTTAGTAATAATACCATAGCCTCTAGTGATTCCACGGTCTGAACCTCCAAAGATGACCTTTGGTCCGTTCACAACTGGAGTAAAGTTCTGAATGAGGCTCCTAGTCCCGGTCATATGCCGAGAGCATCCGCTGTCCAAGTACCAGATAGGCGTTTTGTTGTCCTTTGGACATACCTGCAATCATAATCAGTTTGCCTTAGGAACCCAAACACGTTTGGGTCCTTGGTCTCGGGTTAGAGTGCTCCCCCTGCGAGTGTTAGCATTATGAGTGGTCTTTCTCATGTTGCTAACATGAGGGGTTGCAACATTTCTGGAATTGAACTAGCAATCTATGGCGAAGTGACCAACCTTGCCACAGCACCAATAGTCAAATCTGTTGTACTTTTTCCTCATGATCTCCTGCTTAACCTTTTGGAATTATGGTCTAGCAGGGGTAGCATTCTTTGAGGAAGATGCCTCGTGATGATGGAAATCACATGGATTCTTCTCCTTTATGGGCTTTTCTACAACAGGCTTTGTTTTTGGTGCCTTCTTGAAGTTATGCCCATGATTGAAAGGTCCATAGCTCTGAAGAATAGCTTCTTCATAAGGTGCCTTAAAGACACTTTCGCCAAAGTTTCGGGGTCGAGCCCATCCTTGCTAGCGGGACTTTGGCTCTACATAGGTAGGCCTAGCAAAGTGCCCGTAGGATGAATCAAAATCAAACTCATTTGATGGAAAGATGACCTTTTTGAATGTAGTTTGATTTTGAGGGGCTTTACACTTCTCTTCGGCTAAGGCCTTTTTGGCGGCCTTATTCTTCTGTTGATTCTTGTTTCTCCTAGAGGATTACTAGGAGATTCTTCATGGCCTAGTCCAGCTCCTTTGGCCTTTGCTGAGAATTCAGCAACGAATGGAAGAACAGTTTTGGGCTTCAAGAAACTTTCAACAAGTTTCTTTTCAGCCACAAGCTGGGCTTCCAACTCTTTGATGATCTTATACTTAAGGTCAAGGTGCTCAAGAGACTTGTTATATTCTTCAATAGCATTATTGAAGTTTTCTTCGAGGGAGTCAGTCTTTGCGACTTTCTCTCTCAAGATGCTCTCTTCGGCTTTTAGATATTTGATATCTTTAGCCTGAGTCTTCACGACTCGATGACATTTATCGTAAGCCATGATTAACTCCTTGTACTGGGCCATTAGCTCTGACTCATTGTCAGAGGAGCTTTCCTCATAATCATGTTCAAAGACTTCAGAATCTGAAAGATGGGTATGAGAGTTCACCTTCCCAGTGAACTGGTGCTCTTGATCATCATCTGTTTGAGCCATTAGCCCAAAATAAGCTTCTTCTTCTTCACTTGACTCAGATGAGTCAGAGTCACTAAGAGTCTTGCTCTTTTTGGCTATGATGCTCTTCTCTTTCCTCTTCTTGTTGTGTGAGGATTTCTTTTCTTCTCTTCTGCCACCCTCCTTCTTCTTATGAGGGCAGTCGGCGATGACGTGACCATGGCTTATTACAACATTAGCAAATGATGTCAGTCGAAACATATTTGTTTTGTTTGGAGGAATTCCTGTCATGGCTACTTGAGCCTTTTCTTTACCGATCACCATCGTGTCGTGATCTTCTATAGGAGGCATCCTTGCCTTTCCATTGCTTTTTCTTGTTCAAGAATTTCTTGAACTGACGTGAGAGCAGTGAGAACCCTCCTTCTGATAGCTCAGAGCCTGAGGTACTAGGCTCAGAAGTTTCTTCTTCTTCACTAATCTCTGGAGCTGGAGCAGGGGAGGCAGCTTTTGTCTTTCTGGAGGTGTCTGCTTTTAGTGCAACAGACTTTTCTTTGAGAGCAGACCTGCTCTCCTCTTCTTCAGCTTTCCTGGTGTTGAGTTGAAGCTCATATGACATAAGCTTCCCGAAGAGATTGTGTGGGTCTATCTCAACCAGCTTCCCAAACTCCCTGATGGCACAGACTTTGTTGTCCCATTCTTTGGTCAGGGATCTCAGGAATTTGTCATTCAGTTCTCCATTAGTGAATACTCTGCTATAGACCCTTAGGTCATTCACTATCTTGAAAAAGTTCTCAAATGTATCAGCAATGGTCTCTTTGCTTCCCTATCAGAAGGCTTCATACTTCTGATTGAGGAGGGATCTCCGATCATCCCTCACTTCTTCTGTTCCCTCCATTAAGGTAACCAAGGACAGCCACATCTCCTCTGCAGATTGGCAGTGGATTAAGTTTTGCAGCATTGAGTCATCAACTGCACTTGCTATAATGTTTTTAGCTTTCTTGTCCAGTGAGACAAGTGCAATCTCGTCCTTGTCCAAATCCATCAGCTTCTTTGGAACCTTCTTGGTAGGATCTATAGTGGAGATAGTCATAGGGACATAAGGACCTTCTTCAACTATCATGAAGATCCTTGGATCCACAGCTTCCATAAAAAATTTGATCCTTTCTTTCCACATGGGAAAGTTGTTCTTGTTGCACAGGGGAAGCTTGGCGAAATCCTTTGCCTTGTCCATGATAGAAAGATCTCAATTAACAATTATATGCAGGAACTGATCAAGGTGTTAGCCTTTTAACGATCAACCTCCCTCTGATACCAATTGAAAGATAATTGTTGTTAACCTAAATCACCTAGAGGGGGGTGAATAGGTGAGTTGTGCGTCTTTTGTGGAATAAAAAATCTTAGAAAATAGCACAAATCTATCTACTCAAATATCACAGACGAGACAAGATTTATAGTGGTTCCCTGATCTTGGGTACATCCACTTTCCCTCATCGATCTAGCAATAAACTAGACTCGGCTACTCCACTATATCGGATTGAAAATCAATCCTACCCTCGGAACAAAGTTCCAACAATCTCAATCCAATCCAACTGGATCTACAACTCGGAAGTAACACCATCCTACAAACTCGGAGTGGAAAACTTCTACACTCGGAGAAAATTTCTCCTACAGAAATAAAGTACAAGTATTGAACAAATACAAACAGTGAAAATCTCTGGTTCAGATCTGGAAGTAAAACAGAAACTGGAATCTTCTTCTTGGCGTTCGGCTTTATCAGAAAAGTTGAAGAATGATTTCCAGCAGCAGTAGATCTGAACTTCTTGCTTCCACGATCGGACAGAAGATGAGTATGTGAAAGTCGATCTCGATCTGGAAAACTTTTTCTGTCTATTTCCTCTGAAGATCGACACCCTTGCCGGAGAAGAACAGCGGTGGCGGCGGCTTTCGTTCCGTGAAGAGAGAGAGAGGAAATAGCGATTATTTTTGGAAAGCGACGGCTGCAAAACTCAGAGAGAAATTTTCTTCTTGAAAGATCTGTTTTTCTCCTTAGGGTTTGTCGATTAGACAAGACCTTTTATAGGATTACTAATAACGGTCATAATTGGCTTTAATGACGTACACGTGGACCAATCATATCACGGTATTTGAAATTGTGTCAAATCTGGACTTAGAAGAAATTTCAGAGAAAATGAAGTCATATACATGAGTATGTATTAAACTACTCGAGTAGGTCAAGGACTACTCGAGTAATTAGAGAGAAATTACTCGGGTATATAAATCATGACTACTCGAGTATGTAGAAGAGAACTACTCGAGTATGTATAGTCAACTACTCGAGTACTTTAGAAGATCTACTGGAGTATAAAGAAAATTCTCACGGGAAGGAGTAGAGCTACTCGAGTACAAGTTATACTACTCGAGTAGGCTGAATTTAACTACTCGAGTGATTAGAGGAACTACTCGAGATAAATACTTAGAAATATTCTGCACACTGGAAAAAAACAGCTACTCGAGTAGTTTGGTTTAACTACTCGAGACAAAAGAAATCTACTCGAGTATATGAAAAACTTACTCGAGTATATCTTAACTACTCGACACAGGGAAGATTGTTACTCAACACAGTATCGAAAATTACTCGAGTATATAGAGTACCTACTCGAGTAAATGACTTAGAAAAAAATTTGGAACTGAATTCTGGGCAACTCGAGTAGGAAGAATGATCTACTCGAGTATTTAAGTAAGCTACACGAGTATGTCAATGAACTACTCGAGTGTTTTACTTAACTTCACGAGAGGTAAAATTTTCTTACTCGAGTAGGCAGAACTTTTTACTCGAGCATTTCTTAAGCAATCTACTCGAGTAGTTAAGGACCTACTCAAGAGAAATATTTAGACAAATTCTCTGTCAGCAATTTTTCTTCTACTAGAGGGGAATCAGCACCAAGTCTTTACACAGTCCTATAGCTTGAATATGAAGTGTATCCCAATAGAGAGACTACACATGAGTCAACACTTTGGAACACATAATGAGGGATTACACTGTGTGGTGCTGTGTTTGGTAACCCATTGTAGACTGACATTGGTCTACACTTCCCATTGGAATCCTGCAAACACATAACTCAAGCAAAGCATCTAATACAACCTAATTCATCGTAGTACCAGGGTGACTTCATCAAATCTGGGTTAATGTGGACATAGTTCCCAACACTCTAGCTGTGCATCCTGCCTATGCCCATCTCTGACTCGGTCTCGAATGTCATTTGGGGCAATCAATAATGCTAGGTACTCCCGGTACAGCTCAGGGTGATCCTCGGACACAAAGTATATCTGCATCTTTTCTAACATCTGGACCAACTCTCATGAACTGGGTAGTTCTGCTCATGCTTCTTCATCTGCCGAGAAGAGTATGCTATCACATGACCATTCTGCATCAGCACCATACCCATGCCCTGGTAGGAAGCGTCGGTGTAGACCTGGAATCCTTCTTTCCCCGAAGGAAGGGCAAGTATAGGAGCCGAGGTGAGCCGACTCTTCAGCTCCTGAAAAGCCACCTCATACTGCATGGTCCAGACAAAGGGCACATCCTTCCTCGTCAGGGATATGAGTGGAAGGGCAATACGAGTAAATCCCTCCACGAACTTCCGGTAGTAACCGACAAGTCCTAGAAAACTCTGCACATCTGTGGCCGACTTCAGCTGCGGCCAATCCCGAACTGCCTGAATCTTGGCCGGGTCCACTGCCAACCCAGCACCATTGATGATATGGCCTAGAAAAGCCACCTCCCTCAACCAGAACTAGCATTTACTGAACTTCGCATAAAGCTGGTGCTCCCGCAGTCTTTCCAGGGTCAGCATCAGATGTCGTGTGTGCTCCTCCTCCTCTATCCTCGAGTAAATGAGGATGTCATCAATAAATATAATGACAAACATATCCCGATATGCCTCGAACACCCGATTCATGATGCTCATGAATGCCGACGGTGCATTTCTGAACCCGAAAGGCATCATGGTGTACTCGAATAGCCCATATCTACTACCGAAGGCAGTCTTCGGAATGTCCTCCTCCTGAATCCGCAGCTGATAGTAGCCCGACCTCAAATCCAATTTTGAAAAGAAATGCGCTCCCTTCAGCTAGTCAAACAGCTCATCTATCCTTGGCAGTGGATAGGTATTCTGGACTGTCAATCGATTCAGTGCCCGGTAGTCGATGTACAATCTAAGTGTCCCGTCCTTCTTCTTGACGAACATCACCGGGGCTCCCCATGGTGAAGAGCTTGGCCGGACAAATCCGGCCTCCACTAGTTCCTGGAGCTGGTTTCAAAACTCTGTCAGCTCCTTTGGGGCCATCCAGTAAGGGGCTCTAGATGCCGGCTTAGCCCCGGCACTAGCTGTATCCGGAAATCCTGCTCCCGGTGCGGGGGTAGCCCTGGCAGCTTCTCTGGGAATATGTTGGCAAAATCTCGCACCACCGCGATATCCATGATGGAACCCTTGGCCTCAGCCATTTCAAAAAACACTTCATAGACTTCCTCCCCCTGCAAGTGGGCATTGACGGCCTGCACGGATGACAATAAGAGAGGGGGATAGATCTAATACATTCGATTACGATGTAGGAATCCCCATGCCTCACAGTAATCCTCTTGGACATGCAGTCAATATGAGCACAGTTCCAGTGCAACCATGTCATTCCCAAGATCAAATCAAAGACTGGCATCTTCATGATCGTCGCTGGTGCTTCAAATATCTTTCCGCTGATCTTCGCCTCCAAGTTGCAGTGGGTGGTGGTGAATAGCTCTGATCTGTCTGGTAGTCGTATCCTCATCATCAAGCCAGTGAACCGTTCCATGCCTTCCAGCCCTTCCACGAAGGCTTCCGACACGAACGAGTGTGAAGCACCCGTATCGAACAGTGTATAGGCGGGCTTGTCGCTGATGAAAACTATGCCTAGGGTAGTTTAAAGTCTTAGAAATTTAATTATAGTTTCTTTCCTAGTTTATCTGTTCTATATCCATAACTCTAGTTATCTAGGAAATAGAAAGCTTAAAATTAACTGGAGTACCTGTGATCACTTGCTCCGGATTCCGTTGTTGAGTAAGATCTAGTGCATACACTTGCTTCCTCTCTTTCCTGTGGTCTCTGCCCTGGTATCCACGACCTCGGCCAAGTCCTCGGCCTCCAAAATACTGAGCTGGCAGGGCAGCCGGTGGTGCTGGTGTTGGTGCCCCCCTTATGGGGCAGTTCCTCCGGATATGCCCCACCTGATGATAGTTGAAGCACTCTGGCGGGGTATATGCCATACCCCCGGGTCTCTGCATCTCCCGCATCTGGGGTGGCTGAGGGGCCACCACTACTAGTTCCCTCTACTCCTGTCTCACCTCCTGATAAGGCTGGTCTTCTCCTCTTCGCCCATCTGTGATGCGGCCCCGTCGCTAATCATTTCTGGCTCCCGGACCCTGATCCTCAGTTGGCCGCTTCCGGCCTCGGGTAGTATGTCAATCTTCCTCGATCCTTTTCGCCATCTCCAATATCCGAGGAATAGGCACGTCGGACACGAACAACAGAGCCTCCCTCAGATCCTCTCGTAGGTCCTTATAGAACTCTAGTGTAACCTGCCTCATCCAATTGATAAGAATCCGCAAACCGGTCAAGGTGGTTGTTGGGTACATTGGTTAAATGTACCTGATTTGAAGAAGTCTCACCCAACTCAATGATATACATCATAATGTATTTGATGTATGTTGAGTTTACTTGTGCAGGTTATTTAATCACTGGACTGAAGCAAAAAGTTTCTAAGTCCATGTGTCGACACCCAGAGAGAAAGTGTCGACACTTAAGAAGGCTTGTGTCGTCACCCAGACAAGCAGTGTCAACACTTGGAGTCATTGTGTCGACACCTGGGATGCAGAGTCGACACCAGACAGAAAGTGTCGACACTTGGAGCTGTGTCGACACTCAGTGAAGAAAAGTGCAGACAGAAAGTGTCGACACAAGGAGCTGTGTCGACACCCAGTGAAGCTGAGTCTACACCAGAAAGTGTCGACACTTGGAGCTGTGTCGACACTCAGCAAAATTCTGCAGAGACTAAGTACAAGTGTCGACACTCAACACAATGTGTCGACACTAAGAAGAAGAGTCAGCACTTGAAGTAAGTGTCGACACCCAGCACAATGTGTCGACACTCAACAGAAGAGTCAGCATTTGAAGTATGTGTCGACACCTAGAACAATGTGTCGACACTCAGCTAAAGACTACACACTTGAAGAAAGTGTCGACACAAGGAGTTGTGTCGACACTTAGCAAAGATCAGAAAGATCAACAAAATTATTCTAAGTACAAGTGTCGACACTAAGGGAATGTGTCGACACTCAGCTGAAGTCTCAACAAGAAGAAGGTGTGTCGACACAAGGAGCTGTGTCGACACTCAGCAAGAATCAACATAGAAGACTATGTGTCGACACCAAGAAGTAGTGTCGACACTTAATAGATTCAACACAAGAAGTTGTGTCGACACAAAGGAGATGTGTCGACACTTAGAAGAATTCAGTAAAAGCAAGAAGAACAAGTACTTGTGTCGACACTCAATTTCAGTGTCGACACCTGAAGAAGAATCTGTGTCGAGATATACAAGGAGTTGTGTCGACACCTTGTAGACTTGTGTCGACACTTACACAGCATGTGTCGACACTTGGTCTATAAGTGTCGACACTTAAAGACAGAAAGTCTCGACACTATCAGATAGTTAGAGATTTTCAAGAAATGACTGGATGACATGATAGCTGTCGTTCCAGCCGGTCTACAGCACCTGTAAGAGATGTCAGAAGACAGTTATGAACCGGATCAGCTGGTTACCATGAAGAAGGCCTATAAATAGGCACATACAGTCTACAGAAACTGTGGTTGATGATCAGTGATCAACAAGTGGTTCAGATTATTGTTGAACAAGTTATTGAAGTAGTACACAAAAAGTATCAACACAAGAAGATCTTGCAGTCCAAGTGCAGATCTAAGAAGTTGGAGAGAGAGGGCTCCATCCAAGAAATCAGCCTCTGGAACTAGGCTGAGAAGAAGGATTCAGATTCATTCTGGATCTTAAGTGGCAGAGGTCAAGGAACTACTGCAGGAGGATTCAGTATTATTCAGTTCTACTCAAGAAGCTTTGAAGAAAGCTAAGTCAGATTGAATCCAGCTGAGTTCTTCCAAGAACTCATCAAGAAACTCTCAACTCCCCTCTTTTATTTCTGAGTTGTTGAGTTAATATTTGTAATACATTTTTATCTTGTAGGATCCTTTGGATCTGAGTGAATTGTAAGCCTATAATTATAAAGGCTGAGGGTAGGGCTTGAGAGACTGAGTGTAGGAGATTGAGATCTCTGAGTGTAGGCCTTGATTGGCTGAGTGTAGGCCTTGGTTGGCTGAGTGTAGGCCTTGGTTGGCTGAGTGTAGGCCTTGATTGGCTAAGTGTAGGCTTTGGGATAAAGCTGAGTTGTAAGGCTTTGGGCCTGAGATGTAGGAACCAATTTGGGTTCTGAGACAGTGGAGGAGTTTAGCCGAATCTAGTACACTGCTAGATAGGCGAAGGGGGAAAGTGGATGTACCCATATCTTGGGGAACCACTATAAACCACTGTGTATGATGTGCTGTGTTGTGATTATTGCTGTGTTTGCTGTGATAGAATAAGTTAGAAAGCTGTGTTATAAACTGTTGGCTCCCATTAAAGTTTAAAAAGTGTTAGGTCACCTATTCACCCCCCCCTCTAGGTGTTTAGGTACCATATCTTTCAAGTGGTATCAGAGCCAGGTTCCTCAAAACAAGGACTAACAGTCTGAGGAGATCCTGTTTGGCAGATTCAGTGTAAGGCAAAACACAGATTCAAGAAATTCAAGAAAATCAAGAAACATGGGTTCTTCTGAGAATCACAAGGAATTGGGTTCCATGAAATTACCTATATGCAGGAAAGAGATCTTTGGGATCTGGAAGGAAAGGGTAAGGCTATTTATGGAGGCCTCAGACCCTAGAATCTACATCACAGTAAAAGAAGGGCCTTATGTGCCCATGAAGATTTCAGTTCTAGATGCAAATCAGAGAACTCTAAAGGATTTCTCTGAGATGACTAAGGATGAGATTGTCCTAGCTACCATGGACAAGAGGGCACAGAACATAATAGTGAGTGTCATTGATGATGCAACTTTTCAGAATCTTATACATTGTAAGACAGCCAAGGAGATGTGGGACACTCTTATAGTGTATATGGAAGGATCTGAAGAAGTAAGACAAGATAGAAAATCCTTGCTAAATCAGGAGTATGAGAGTTTTAGACAAGGTAAAGGTGATAGCATAACTGAGTGCTACAAAAAGTTCTACAGAATAGTTAATGAACTCATGTCTTATGGAAGAGAGTTCAGTAACTATGAACTAAATGACAAGTTCTTAAGGTCCCTAACCAAAGATTGGGACACCAAGATCTATGCCATTAGAGAAATGGCTAAGTTGGGGGAAATTCCTCCTCCTACACTGTTTGGCAAGTTATTGTCATATGAGATGCAGTTGACAATGAGAAAAGAGGAGGAGAAATCAACAAGGACTGAGCACAAGGAAAGATCAGTTGCTTTCAAGGTAGATGTCCCCAGGAAGTGCAGGAATAAATCACCAACTCCACCTCCAAAGATTGCTGAATCAGAGTCAGATGAAACAGTCAGCACCAAGTCAGAAAGCAGTGAAAGTGATGAAGACTTTGCTGCTTTCACTAGACACTTTCAGAAGTTTTTGAAAAATAAACAGTGGAGGTCAAGGCCTTCTACATCACAAGGAAAGGAAGACTCTTATCAGAAAAAGAGGTCTTCAAAGAATGACAAGAAAAGGACAAAGTCAAGCAAGTCAACTGGTTCAAAGATAGTGTGCTATTGCTGCAATAGACAGGGCCATGTTATTGCAGATTGTCCAGAGAAGAGAAAGGAATCTGGTGACAGGAAAAAGCCTCACTTCAAAGGCAAGAAAGAGAAGTCTTTTGTAGCCAAGAAAGAGAAGACTCTATCAGATATCTCTTCTTCAGAATCTGAGTCTGATGCTGAAGCCTACATAGGGCTGTTTGCTGAAGAAGAAGAAGAAGAAGAAGAATTCATGCAGATTATGGAGTCTATTTATGAACAAGAAGACAGTCAATGCCAAGGGCTAATGGCTTTGACAGAGAGTGCCAAAATCCTGGAGCAGCCAGGACCCAGTCAGGTACAAAGTTCAAGTTTAAATTCAGTTTCTTGTTCTAGTTCAGATTCAGATTCTTCTTCATCAAGTGATGAGAATGTATCTGAGTCTGAGGATGATATTCATCAGCTTATAGATGAATATAAGGTGTTGTTGCAGGCTTACAAGAAAAGCAAATCCCTTGCCAAAAGTCAGGCAAAGGAAATTGCTGATCTTAAAGCTGCAGCAACAGATTTTGAGAAGTCTTTTGATCAAAAACTGAATGAGATAGCCAGGTTGAAGCACATAACAGTGATTCAAATGGGTACTATATCATTTAAAAATGATCAAATCAAGATTCTGGAGATCAATCTTCAGAAAGAGAGAGAGCTTGTTGCTAGGTTTTCTAAACCTAAGTCAGTACTACCTTTAATTGATGAATTTGTTCATCATAAAGGCAAGGCTGGACTGGGCTTTATTAGACCTGCAGGGACTGAGCAGTCCAAGTCTAAGTCCAAGGGCAAAGCCCCAACATTCAACAAGCCTGCTGTAGACAATACAGCCAAGGTAGTATCTAAGCAAAGGTACAACAAGTATGAATGTTGGTGCTGTGGCAAAGTTGGCCATTTTGCAGTGGACTGTTGGCACAATGTCAGTGCCAAAGTGAGTACCAAACTACCTGTTGGAAAGCCAGTGGGTAGCTTTGTCAGATTGCAAACTAACAAGTACCAAGAACCCAAGAATTCTTTGGGTTCTAAGGTTCATTAAATCTGTTTTGCAGGTGAGTCCAAGTGGCCATACCCCAACATGGTACTTGGACAGTGGATGTTCCAGACATATGACTGGAACAAGGGGACTACTAAAGGACAACATACCAATAAAAGATGGTCCAAAGGTTACCTTTGGTGGTTCTGAAAAAGGAATCATCAAAGGGTTTGGTAACATTTCTACAAACTTGGTTACCATTACTCAAGTGGCTTATGTTAAAGGGTTGAAACACAACCTAATAAGTATAAGTCAATTAAGTGATGTAGGGTATGACATCTCATTTGTTAAAAATGGTTGTCATATCAAGAGGTCAAGTGATCAAGAGATCATTTTGACAGGTTATAGGAAAAGGAATGTCTACTGCCTAGACATTATGATTGAGAACAATGGTTCTCCAGTTTGTCTTGTAGCTGATGAGACAGTCACTCATTGTGTCAAATGGCACAAGAGGCTAGCCCATCTTAACTACAAGACTATTAGCAAACTCTTTAGCAAAGAGTTAGTGAGGAATGGTCCTCAAGTTAAGTGTGTCAAAGATGGTATTTGCTCAGCTTGTCAAAAGGGCAAGCAGACTAAATCCACCTTTAAAAGCATAGAAAACAAAGATGCTGTGAGGTGTTTGTACCTCTTGCATTTGGATCTCTTTGGTCCAATGCCAGTTCACAGCTTAGGTAGGAAGGTCTATACCCTTGTAGTTGTAGATGACTACTCAAGGTTTTCCTGGGTGTTCTTCTTAAGACAGAAATCTGAAACACCTAGTGTCTTCTATAGCTTTGTCAAGCAAATTCAGAATGAACTAAATAGTACAGTGGTCAAGATTAGAAGTGACCATGGTACTGAGTTTCAGTCTGAAAGCATGACAAAACTATGTGAAGACTTTGGGATATTTCAAGAATTCTCTTCACCTAGAACACCTCAGCAAAATGGCATTGCTGAGAGGAAAAATACGACATTGATAGAGGCTGGTAGGACCCTATTAAGTGATACATCACTGCCAGAGTATTTCTGGGCTGAAGCAGTTAACACTGCATGCCATGTTATAAATAGGGCTACCATCACTAAAGGGCTAAACAAGACCCCCTATGAAGTTATGAAAGGCAGGAAACCAAACCTATCCTATTTCAGGATCTTTGGTTGCAAATGCTTCATACTTAACAATGGGAAGTCTTACTTAACTAAGTTTGCTGCTAAGTCCCAAGAGGGAATTTTTGTTGGGTACAGCAATAATAGTAAGGCTTATAGAGTCTACAACTTGACTACACAAGTTGTAGAAGAATCTGTGCATGTAGTTTTTGATGAGACTAAACTTATTAATAATGAGTTGTCTAGCAGTGTATGCAGCCCCACAGGTTTGACAAAGAAAATGGACAACTTACTATAGAAGAAGTGCCTGCTGCAAGACAGCAAGGAGAGGAGAGTAGCTGTTGTCCAGGGGGAGAACTACATGTGCCAATTGCTGAAGAAATCCAAGGTATACAGCATGATGCAGATGCTGAAGTGGTTCAACCAGAAGTTAGGATGCCTCCAGCCCACAGGCATCTTAGAGATCATCCAGTAGAGCTGATTATTGGAGATCCAAGACAAGGAGTACAAACCAGGAGTAGAAACATGAATGCAGCAATCTACTTCAGCTTTCTGTCACAAGTTGAACCTAAGAAATTTGAAGAAGCAATACTGGATCCACAATGGACTGAAGCAATGCAAGAAGAGATTAATCAGTTCAAGTGGTGCAAGGTTTGGGAACTAGTTCCTAAACCTAAAGACCACAATGTAATAGGAACTAAGTGGATCTACAGGAATAAGATGGATGAACAAGGGGTCATCATTAAGAATAAGGCTAGACTGGTTGCTAAAGGATATAGGCAAGAAGAAGGTATTGACTTTGATCAAACCTTTGCTCCAGTAGCCAGACTGGAAGCCATAAGGATGTTCTTGGCCTATGCAACCTATCAAGGATTTAAGGTTTACCAAATGGATGTCAAGTCAGCATTCCTAAATGGTAATCTTAAGGAAGAAGTCTATGTGGAGCAGCCTGCAGGTTTTGTTGATCCAACTCTACCTCATTATGTCTATAGACTTAGGAAAGCTTTATATGGGTTAAAGCAAGCCCCTAGGGCTTGGTATGAAACCCTATCTAGTTTCCTCATTGAGAACAAGTTCTCAAGGGGGAAAATAGATAAGACTCTATTCTTTAGGGAATCTAGAGGCAAAGTCATACTAGTCCAAATATATGTAGATGACATTATATTTGGGTCTATTGAAAGCAGCCTTTGCAAAAAGTTTGCAAAACTTATGCAAGGTCAGTTTGAGATGAGTAGTATGGGAGAGCTGAAGTTTTTCTTGGGACTCCAAGTTAAACAGACTGAAAGTGGTTTGTCCATTTGTCAGTCCAAGTTCACCCTAGAACTCATAAGGAAGTATGGTATGGATTCATCCAGCACCATGAAGACTCCTATGGGGTCAAGTATGTCTCTTAGCAAGGATGATGCAGGGAAACCTGTGGATGAAATCTTGTATAGAGGGATAGTTGGCTCCCTATTATACTTGACTGCTAGTAGACCAGACATCATGTATGCTACATGTGTTTGTGCAAGGTATCAAGCCTGCCCTAAAGAGTCTCATTTCACTGCAGTCAAAATAATATTGAGATATCTAAAGGGCACTCCCTATCTAGGCCTCTGGTACCCTAGGAATGGAGATTTTGATCTAACAGGTTATTCAGATGCAGACTTTGCAGGATGCAAAGAGGATAGAAAGAGCACTACTGGAACCTGCCAATTCCTAGGTGGGAGACTAATTTCATGGAGTAGCAAGAAACAAACCAGTGTGGCTATCTCCACAGCAGAGTCAGAGTATGTGGCTGCAGGAAGTTGCTGTGCTCAACTTCTGTTGTTTCAACATCAGCTAGAGGACTATGGATTTCAGGTAAGTAGAACTCCACTTTTCTGTGATTCTACAAGTGCTATTTCAATAGCTAATAACCCTGTATCTCATAGTAGAACAAAACATATTGAGATTAAATATCATTTTCTTAGGGAGCATGTAGAAAGAGAAGATATTTTATTAGAATATGTTAAAACAGATGAACAAGTAGCTGATATGTTTACTAAGCCCCTAGAAGAAGCTAAGTTCAATAGATTCAAAATTGAACTAGGAATGATAAACTTAGAGTAAGTTTACAGAATTAAAATTGGCTAAGTAAAAGAAGTGTCGACACATAGACAAGTCTATGTCGACACTTCCAATATGGTGTCGACACTTAAATTTTACTCAGAATTTTTCTAAGTAAAGTCTCGACAATGTGTCGAGTTATGTTGTGTCGACACATAACCAAGTGTCGACACATAAAATCTGTTGACTAAACTTGTGTCGACACATATGTGTCGAGACATTATAAGTCAGTGTCGACACTTATAGCCAGTGTCGACACATTTTCAGTTAGCTGTCCCGCCTGTTCATCTTCAAAATTAGAAAGGTATAAATAGGGTTCTGTCTTTGTTTGTCGACACGCTTTCAAAGTTTCGAGACCAAAACTTCTGTGTCAACACCTCTCTTTTCTAAAGACAAATTCTACAAACCCTAATGGCTCCTAAGCTTGAGGAGAACGTTAACGAAGGTTATGAGCTTGTGCGCGGCGCGTTCGACGATGCTGATCCAGAACTCAAGGCGGTTGTAACCCTAGTCGCCGATTCTGGACTAGAATATCTAGTGTCAGAACCTACAAAGATTTGGAAGAAGGAGGTACTTGAATTCCTTAATGGAGCCGCAGTAGATGACTCTGGATACAGAATCAAATCCAGAGTTCATGGAACTAAGGTGAAGGTTTCACCAAAGAGTCTGAGGAAGGTACTCCAGCTACCAAAAACTCAAGATGAAGAAGAGGTTACTGCTTCAAAGACCAGGGAAGCTTTAACCTGGTGTGGACTTGATCCTAAGATGAAGATAGGATCTGTTTTCAACAGAAAAGGCATGAATAATCAAGGGAAGTTCATGTATGAGATAGTGGGAAAAGTCTTGCTCAGCAAACCTGGAGGGCATGACAGAGTGTCTGCCTATATGTTTGGAATCATGACAAGGATCATATTCACTCTGAAAATAGACTGGTCAATAGTGGTTTATGAGAAGATTAAGGAGAGCTTGAAGAAGCCCAATCTGGGCAGGATCATTAGTCTCTACCTAGCTGGTGTAATACCAGAAGTAATGAGTACTGCTGCAGACAGCAAGATAAATCACATGAGGAAAATGGATCTAAGGATCTTTTCTAGATGGGACAGGGTGTTGTCCAAGGATGTGCCAACCCCTGAGAAGGCAGTTACTGAAAAAGATACTCCTCCAAAGAAGAAAAGGAAGATAGCTCCTGTGGCACAAGTATCCACTAGCAGTTCTGGGAGTGAAGAACATGTTGTCTTCACTCCAGATGAGCATGAGGAAGAGCCTGTAGTGAAGACTCCTGCTCCTCCAGCTGATGCAGAGATCCAGGGGGAGCTGCCTCCAGCTAGCCCCATCCACAGGGATCAAAGCCAGGGGGAGCCTCCAGTTGTAGAAGAACCATCTACACTGGACAGTGAACAAGCCACTACCATCATACAAGAGGTACTCACTGAACTAAACACTTTGAATTTTTCTATGGAAGCTGATACAGATTTGTCTGATGATCATCAGCAAATCCAGCTGGATAGCCAAGTCACAGATGCTGCCAAAGATGACACATCTGCTGTATTAAAAGTAATCCCTGATCCAGTGGTTGAAGAGCAAAGACTGTCTCCAGCTCCTTCACCACAAGAGTACACAATGGAAGACTTGTTCCTAAATCTGGATCAAGCAGATTTTGACAAGGAAATTGATGCTGCTGAAGGAGAGAATGCTGCTGTTGAGGGGGAGCAAGTGAAAGTTCTGGAAGAGCCTTTAAGGCAAGAATCTGAGAAGGCACAAGATGTGCAAGCTGACAAGCCTCAAAGCCCTAAGGATAGGGTTGACATAGCCAGCATTTCTGCCTCTGAAGATGAGGAGAGTGCTAGGGCAAAGAAGAAGAAATTGTATGTCTTTAAAAGAAGAAGTCAAAGTTATAAGAAGGCACTGCAATCAATTGCACCACAGCCTGTAGTTCAGCAAGCTCCAACTGCTGATTATAGTGCTTTAATGGTTGCCCTACAGATAAAATTGGATGAGCAAAGGCAGGCAATAGAGAAGTATGTAGATGAAGGGCAGAAATCACTTCAATTTGATCTGGCCCAGGATATAAAGTCTATAAGGTTTGAAATGAACCTTAACAAAAAGGAAATGACTGATTGCTTCCACAAAGGTGGACATGAAGTGGTGTATTTGGCAACACACCAAGAGAAGATCAAGGCACAGGTGGATGATATAGCATTGAAACAAGGATATATTCTTGAGAATCAATTAAGAATGAATGATAATTTGACTGCCTCCCATAATGCTATAGTCACTGAGTTGAAGAAGAAGGCTGATGAACCTTCTACCTCTACTGCTGCTGCTAAAGCTGATTTTGATAAAGTATTCCAAGAGGAAATTTCTGCTGTAAAGACTGCTATCCAAGCCTCCCAAAAGGTCATATCTGAACAACTTCAAAAGCTTAAACCTTACTTTAAAGATGGCATCAGGTACTTGGATAGTCAGATCAGATTTCAAAAGGATGATGTCAGTGATCACATGGCTAGAGAAGTCATAAAGGGGGAGAGAGTGTTAGTCAAGGCAAGTTCTGAGCATGCAAAATGGATATCAAATTCAATCAGGGCTACACTTGGATACCCTCCTCTGTGTGATGACCAAGATGTTGCTGAATCAGGCATTAACCATGCTTATTTTGGAGGTGAGCAACCAGAAGTAGCTCAGGTCATTTATCCACCTCCAGACTTTGAAATGATTCATGCTGAGGTACAGACCATGTACAGCCCATCTGGGGGCAAGGACAATGTCCATATTGAAAAGGTTGTTCAACCTATATCTGAAGCTATGCAAGAGGCTCTACAGAAAGAAGAAGAGACAAGGTTGTCCAAAAAGAGGTTTAGGGAACAAGCAGAACAAAGGCCAGACTTTGAACAGTGGAGCCCTACCTCTAGAAATATAATTTTAACTGCCTGGAAAGCTACCAAAGACAATACTCATGACAGGAACAAGTGGTTCTCTGAAGCTGAATGGAGAAAACATGAAATAAGACAAGAAGCCATTGTTCAATTCAGAAGGAAGGCAAAGATGGGAAAGCTACCTCCTACTGCAGTGGAGCCTAGCAAGTACTTCCCCAAGCCATATCACTATTTTGAGAGGCAGAAGATCAAGGCAGAAGAACTCAAAAAGAAAGATCAAAAAGGCAAGAAGCCTGCTGATGCTGAAACTGTTGATGCCCCTGTCAAAGCTCAAGTTCAAGCTGGCAAGGGAATAGTTATCAAGGAACCTGATCAGAAATAGATTAAGATTTTACTTGAAGATTATTTTGTAATCTTTTAAATGAAAAACATTTTTGTAAACTACTGAAAATGTATAAGAAAAATGTTAGAATAATATATGATCAATATATTTCATGATTGTTCTTTGAATGTGTCTATTTCTTACTTGTTCTGAAATGATGATTGTGTATACATGTGTGATTTAATACATGTTATGTTTACCCTGTTATACATTATCCTGCTTTACATCATTTTGTAATTTTTATTATGAATGGTGTATATCATTGACTAAGGGTTATGACTTCTCCAAATAGGGGGAGATTGTTGGGTACATTGGTTAAATGTATCTGATTTGAAGAAGCCTCACCCAGCTCAATGATATACATCATAATGTATTTGATGTATGTTGAGTTTACTTGTGCAGGTTATGTAATCACTGGACTGAAGCAAAAAGTTTCCAAGTCCATGTGTCGACACCCAGAGAGAAAGTGTCGACACTTAAGAAGGCTTGTGTCGACACCCAGACAAGCAGTGTCGACACTTGGAGTCATTGTGTCGACACCTGGGATGTAGAGTCGACACCAGACAGAAAGTGTCGACACTTGGAGCTGTGTCGACACTCAGTGAAGAAAAGTGCAGACAGAAAGTGTCGACACAAGTAGCTGTGTCGACACCCAGTGAAGCTGAGTCTACACCAGAAAGTGTCGACACTTGGAGCTGTGTCGACACTCAGCAAAAGTCTGCAGAGACTAAGTACAAGTGTCGACACTCAACACAATGTGTCGACACTAAGCAGAAGAGTCAGCACTTGAAGTAAGTGTCTACACCCAGCACAATGTGTCGACACTCAACAAAAGAGTCAGCATTTGAAGTATGTGTCGACACCTAGAACAATGTGTCGACACTCAGCTAAAGACTCTACACTTGAAGAAAGTGTCGACACAAGAAGCTGTGTCGACACTTAGCAAAGATCAGAAAGATCAACAAAATTATTCTAAGTACAAGTGTCGACACTAAGGGAATGTGTCGACACTCAGCTGAAGTCTCAACAAGAAGAAGGTGTGTCGACACAAGGAGCTGTGTCGACACTCAGCAAGAATCAACATAGAAGACTATGTGTCGACACCAAGAAGTAGTGTCGACACTTAATAGATTCAACACAAGAAGTTGTGTCGACACAAAGGAGATGTGTCGACACTTAGAAGAATTCAGTAAAAGCAAGAAGAACAAGTACTTGTGTCGACACTCAATTTCAGTGTCGACACCTGAAGAAGAATCTTTGTCGAGACATACAAGGAGTTGTGTCGACACCTTGTAGACTTGTGTCGACACTTACACAGCATGTGTCGACACTTGGTCTATAAGTGTCGACACTTAAAGACAGAAAGTCTCGACACTATCAGACAGTTAGAGATTTTCAAGAAATGACTGGATGACATGACAGCTGCCGTTCCAGCCGGTCTACAGCACCTGTCAGAGATGTCAGAAGACAGTTATGAACCGGATCAGCCGGTTACCATGAAGAAGGCCTATAAATAGGCACATACAGTCTACAGAAACTGTAGTTGATGATCAGTGATCAACAAGTGGTTCAGATTATTGTTGAACAAGTTATTGAAGTAGTACACAAAAAGTATCAACACAAGAAGATCTTGCAGTCCAAGTGCAGATCTAAGAAGTTGGAGAGAGAGGGCTCCATCCAAGAAATCAGCCTCTGGAACTAGGCTGAGAAGAAGGATTCAGATTCATTCTGGATCTTAAGTGGCAGAGGTCAAGGAACTACTGCAGGAGGATTCAGTCTTATTCAGTTCTACTCAAGAAGCTTTGAAGAAAGCTAAGTCAGATTGAATCCAGCTGAGTTCTTCCAAGAACTCATCAAGAAACTCTCAACTCCCCTCTTTTATTTCTGAGTTGTTGAGTTAATATTTGTAATACATTTTTATCTTGTAGGATCCTTTGGATCTGAGTGAATTGTAAGCCTATAATTATAAAGGCTGAGGGTAGGGCTTGAGAGCCTGAGTGTAGGAGATTGAGATCTCTGAGTGTAGGCCTTGATTGGCTGAGTGTAGGCCTTGGTTGGCTAAGTGTAGGCCTTGGTTGGCTGAGTGTAGGCCTTGATTGGCTGAGTGTAGGCTTTGGGATAAAGCTGAGTTGTAAGGCTTTGGGCCTGAGGTGTAGGAACCAATTTGGGTTCTGAGACAGTGGAGGAGTTTAGCCGAATCTTGTACACTGCTAGATAGGCGAAGGGGGAAAGTGGATGTACCCATATCTTGGGGAACCACTATAAACCACTGTGTATGCTGTGCTGTGTTGTGTTGTGATTATTGCTGTGTTTGCTGTGATAGAATAAGTTAGAAAGCTGTGTTATAAACTGTTAGCTGCCATTAAAGTTTAAAAAGGATTAGGTCACCTATTCACCCCCCCCCCTCTAGGTGTTTAGGTAACATATCTTTCAGTGGTTGAACTCCCGATGATACTCCACCACTGTCTTGCTGCCCTGTCTCAATTGTAGAAATCTATCCTCCAGCTCATCTCTGGCAGACTGCGGAACAAAATGCTCCAATAGTGCGGCCCTGAATTCCCCCCAAGCTATCTCAGCAACCTCTCTGTCAGCAAACGTCATGTCCAGTGATGTCTTCCACTATCTCTTGGCATGGGACTCCAAGCAAGGGACTACCATGGGCACCCTCTCCTCCTACGGGCACCGGATCCCAGTCAGCATCTCATACATGATGTCCAGCCATTCCTCCGTTCAAACGGCCAACTCTATCCCCAAGTAGGATGGGGGAGAAAGTGCTCGAAAAATAATCAGCCAGTTGGCCCCCGGGTTTGGCTACGGAGCCGGAACTGTTGTGCCCTAAAAGCCTCCAGGATAGCTATCAGAGTCTGCCCCATCTCTGACTTTAGGAACGGAGTGGGGACCAGGGGAGGTGGTGCAACATTCAGAGTCTGCTAGACTCCGCCCTGTGGTGTAGGCTATGCTGGGGGCTGCGTAACAAAAGCCAATAGTAAATAATCGATTAAATAATAATTAACAATGGAAAATTTACATGTGATCCCCCTTATGGGCACACCACTGCTTCCGCTGCTTAGTTTGTCCCCAAACTAAACTCGCGCGGGGGTGACCCAGGGGTTGTGGACTGCTACTTTTCAATCGAGGTTTGCCTTAGATACCACTTGTAAGACCCACACTATTTTTCTTTAATAACACTGGGGTCATAGGCCCAGAACAGCCGCTTTGCGGGGACGCCTTCGCGCCCGGGAAGGTCATCACTACAAAATGCTGATCTTGCCGGCCAAATTGATCACAGCTGTATCAAAATAATAAAGGCAAGTCCACAGAAATCACATAAATAGTAAATAAACTCCACAAAGGGAGTATCCACATATGTAATAAAAGTACTAAAAACATGGGCTCATGCCCAATGCATCAAATCCTCCCTACATATCTCTCATCGCAGAAGCAAAACTAATTTAACAACTAGCAATCAGGACTCACAGTCCCTGCCGTCTGAACTCCGGTACTAGACTGCCCGATCTCCAAGCGTGCCGACCTCCGGGGCTGCTCCTCCATGCTGGGCTCCATAGTCCCCTAAAATGATGTGGTTCGAAAACCATTAGTCTAAAAGACTAAGCCCTATCATCCTCCACCCCTCCCCCCATGGCTCCTAGGCACTGAGTGGGGAGAAGGATAGGAGAGGACATGAAAGTGGAGAATAACAAATAAACAGATGGCGGCGGAACTAATCTAATAGTTCTATAGTATATATGGCAGTAAATAAGTTATGAAAAGACTGAAAAGGAGAAGTAACCTTAACCTATATGAAGACACATAATCCAAGGGATCTTTTGCAGGGCACCTATCGTATAAAAAGTATCATACCAATTTATACGATAGGGTGTCGGTTTTCTAGCTAGCATATATATATAATACTGAATAAAAACCTTAACTTATAAGCACGCTCGCACGAACTTATAAACCAAGGGGTCGTTTTGCACAGCTTATTGTATGAAGCGTCCCATACCACTTAACAATAGGTGTCGGGTTATATGCAATGATTATGCTATGAAATACAATTATGCCATGATGTGAACATGGAAGTGCAACTCACCCACTCGACTCTGTGTACACTGACCTTTAGTTCACCCTTTCTGGAGCCGAACCTCTCAGGATACTTCCGTAGTGGCAAACGGAAGTGGTGGGTTGGGCCTCGCCCACCTTTAAACCGGTAATTGAACTACCAGTCAGACCTATCGTATGCCTCAATGCTGGTGCACAAAGTGGAGCTCCTGCGTACTCTTGCCGGCTGGCGTACCAGACTTTATTTGGTCAAGTGCTAAACCACACTTGCCGAGTCAACGTATTGGTGTCGGTGCATCGACTCACCAACACCGAAGACCCACCACCTTATTCTTTATGCACATGCAACTTATGTACCAAATACCGAGCCAAAGCTCCCTGGACCATCCCGTCCGTCACAAATAAAAACCGAGCCAAAGCTCGCCGGGCCAACCTACCCATTACAAACCATTACCGAGCCAAAGCTCGCCGGGCTAACCTGCCCATCACCAAAAACCACTAGGCCCACTGCCCGAGTGACCCAACCTATATCCCCGAGATATAGAGGTGTGTTAAGGTGAAACCCTAGATTTACTAGTTACTCTTGCATTCCAATTTTGCCTACACTTTAGGTTTAGCCCAGGACTACCCAAGGTATTCCCCGCAAAGGGCTCTCGAGGGCACTAGGAGCTATGATGGGATTACGCCCAAAGCTTCCTTTTGCAAGGCACTTACTTTTATTGGTTGCTACTCATCACCCAACCCTTAAATATTATACTAGATATAACCCTAGTGTATTTGACACTTCCTCTCCTACGGGGAAGATGTAATTTCGTCGACCCCGAGTACACTTAACACTATCTAATCCAACACTCTACTCATCCCAACTTCCAATGATGAACTCATTTCTATTCATCCAACCCAGCAAACGACTAACCCCAACTTATATGCCCAAATTCATACTCCAACTTAATTTCTGCAGTTTTACTAAATGCAGACAACTTAAGCTATATGATGTGTAATATGGGACGTACTCAAAATAATCATCCAGTATCCCTATAATAATTATTAGAGGGTTGTCATGACCTTTTTAGTCTAAATCTAGAATTTCATAATTTTCCTATTTATCTGATATTTTATTTAATTATTCTAGTTATCCAAAAATCCCAAGTTTGAACATGAAGTACCAATTTCAGAAAAGCAAATATTCCACCAAATTTATGATAAATACAATTTGAATTTGTAACTAAAAATCCAAAGTCTCCCAATCTTTCAGCAAAGTTTAACCCCTTAATTCTAATTTTAAATTTTTCTCATAATAAATCATTTTAAGAGATAAGTACAACAAGAATACTTCCAAAAATTCAGAGAAAATTCAAGGATGCTTGTAAGGATATATAAATGCTATGGGTCAAGTTTCATAATTTATTAGCAAGTATTGAGCTCTAAGAAAATTATTGAACAATTTTCTAAGTTAATGAGCTTGTGAAGTAGGTACTGCAAAAATGTATTCAGAAATTCTAATAATTCATACATGAGCAATAAGGTCTAAAACTCTTTTGCCAAATTTTCATGACCCTCCAATGGGCAGTGGGATCATGATGATCAAATGATTAATTAGGGCAATCTCATGAGTTACAAAGGAAGTGCTGAGAATATTGATCCAAAATTCCCAATTAAATTACCAGAGGTTCAATCTATCCTTATAACCACACTACCCAAATATCATTATTGTTCAAGGAGTTTTACTAACCTATTCTAGCACTACAATGTTTGTGCCCTAAACTAGGGTTGGGTTTTTGAGGGACCGACCCTTTCCCAAATCCCCTAATATTTTCACCAGATGGTTTCAGCTACCCTAGCACCCTCCCTACCCAATTTCAAGTTCATTTAATGTCTTTTGGCCTCATGCCCTTCACAAGGCACAAAAGTCCTTCCTTAGTGTTTGGTTTTAGATCTTAGGGCAAATCTATTCCAATCTACCCCCATCTTCCATGGGGAGTTGATAAAAGCCATATCAAGCCAGTGGCCCCAATTTCAACCTCTTTTGAGGTGCTTTGTCCACTCAAAACTCAAACTGCACTTTTTGACCAAAATACCCTTTTTAGGGCAAGGCTAGGGTTTGCATGATTTAAGTTCAAACCACCTCCAAATGGTATGAAATTTTAACCAGCGATATATAATATCCCCAAGCACCACTCACCAAAATATGGGTTAGTTTGGAGGTCATTTGGTCCCTAAATTAATTTACCCTAGAGAAATTAAATAATTTACAAAACTATAGAAACATAGTCCCCAAAAATTCTCATTTTTGGGCAGGACCTAGATATAGACTAGGAAGCCTCCTTGTCCAAATTTCAAGTCATTTGGACCATAGATGAAGGGTGGGCATCCATTTTAATTTCTGCCTAACCCTAGGTATAGACACCACCAAAATGGGTGCCCTGGTTAAACCATGCACCCAAATTGGTTCAAACTAATTTTGAATTAAAGTAGACGAACAGGGCTACAGTTTATGTGTTGACCATTTCCTCTAAATTAGCCTCTAGTTATTTTTAATAAATAAGCACATTAAATACAAATTGTGTGATAGAATTTAAATAACAGAAATTCATATCCTAGAGTTTAATATCATTCCCAGCGGGAATCTTGATGCAGATTGGATGGCATCTGGTTGTCTTCAACCTTCAACCGACGGTCCCGATTCAACCCGCTTGGAGCCATTTCCAACCGTTGCCGCCGGCCATCCGGCCACCTCTCCGGCCGGCCACCGCCGCCACCACCTCCGTTGAGGTGGTGGCTGTCGCCAAGCGGCAGCACAGCCACCGGAGGGGCTTATTCCGGCGAACCCGACAAGTATTATTTTTTGCAGAAAATCATGGAGAGAATATCTCCCAATTGGGCTCAATTGAGCCCGAACCTTGGCCCTAAAGATTGCTATGAACTTCCCCTGGAAGAAGGAGTGGAGGAGGACCTGTGTGGGTGGTCGAAGCCTTACTGATCGCCAGATTGTCATGGTGGTGGTGGTGGTGGTCGGATTTCTTCAACTTCACAGTGGACCTCCTTGGCTCCTTTAGGTGAAGTGTGGAACTGAATCCCTGGAGTCCAGTGAAGCTTTTAAGAAGGAGAGTTGGGGTGTTAGGTGGGTGTAGGCTGCATTGCCATTAATGGCCCCTAATCAAAATTTCGACCATGGTGGGTGGTGGATGAAGCATGGCGCAAACCAGTCAAAGACCAGCTGGTTTAAATGGGACTGCACTCCCCTTGTCCTAGTAAATTGAATGGGGGTTGGGGAAGGGGAAGGATGAGCCCCAAAGTCTTCCCTCATTACTCTCTTCACTTTCTCTCTCTTTCATTTGCATATTTTCCTCTCTCCTACTCACCAAGCTGAAATTTGACTTCTACCTAGCCCAATGGTAGCCCACATGTTCATTTCATCCACTAATACAAGGTTAGCCCAAGTGAATTGGGCTTGAGCTTGAGTTAGCCCATTTGGGCTAGCTTGACCTAAACCTTGACTAGGGTTGACCATGGACAATTTGGTCTTTGAGGTTGCCCCTAATGGGTCCTTGGTGACCCATTGGACTCCCCTAAGGTCTAGGTGGGGTTGACTTGGCCCTTTGGAGGTCACTTGACCCTTAATTAGGGCACTTTGACCACTTTAGGGCTAGAGTTGACTTGGGTCAACTTAG
The DNA here is from genome assembly GCA_039583875.1 of Platanthera guangdongensis. Lineage (NCBI taxonomy): Eukaryota > Viridiplantae > Streptophyta > Magnoliopsida > Asparagales > Orchidaceae > Platanthera > Platanthera guangdongensis. The sequence continues at coordinate 91,137,480 of CM077150.1, forward strand.
CCTTTTTAGTTGACCCCAATGGGCCCTTGGTGACCCATTGGCCTCTCACTAGGGTTAGGAAGGTCTGTGTGTGGTCCACTTGACTAAGGGAACTTCAATTGGCCATGTGTAGGTCAGTTTAACCCATTTAGGGTTAGGGTTGACTTGGGTCAACTTAGCCCCTTGGATTGACCCCAATGAGTCCTAGGTGACCCATTGACCTCACTATAGGGTTAGGAGGACATGAGAGGATCCACTTGGCTAGGGAAGGTTAGTTGACCCTATGTAGGTGAGGTTGACCCATTTAGGGTTAGAGTTGACTTTGGTCAACTTAACCACTTTGACTGCCCTTCATGGGTCCTTAGTGATCCATTGACCCAACGTTAGGTCTAGGAAGGCCCTAGTATGGTTAGTTGGGCTTTACTAGGACACACTGCCCTTAGTTAGGGCACCTTGCCCAATTTAGGCCTAGAGTGGTTCTAGTCAACTTGGCCACCCTTAGTCGACTTCAATGGACCCTTAGGGATCTAATAGACCTTACAATGGGTTGATGAGACCATGGTGGGGTCTTGAAGTCTTGGTGAAGCCCCATTGTCATCTTAAACTAGGGTTCAGAAATTTATTATTTGCAGACCATAGTGGTCTCACCTACATTCCTAGGTTCACTTGGTCCTCTTGGGCTTCCTAGGGGTTTGTCATGACCTAGTCATGACAAAACCACTCCTATGGGTCTAGTTGTTTGATGGATGTTACACCCCATAGGAGTTTTCATTATGGAGGCACTCTTGATTCCAAAATTTTTGATTAACTTCTTGGTGAATCTAGACTAAGAGAAAAATAATTCATCCTCCGACTGTCTAACTTGGAGCCCCAAGAAATACTTGAGTTCACCCATGCGGCTCATCTCAAACTGCCCTTGCTTAAATTTGGCAAATTTCTTGCAATGGTCATCATCAGCAGACCCAAAAATTACGGCATCTACATAAATTTGGACTAGGATTATCTTATCCTTGACTTCCCCTAGGAATAATGTCTTGTCTATCTTGCCTTTTGAGAATTTTTCTCAATGAGAAAGCTAGACATGATTTCATATCATCCACTATGAGCCTGCTTCAACTTATATAAAGATTTTCTTAGCTGAAAAATATAATCAGGAAAGTTAGAATTAACAAAACCTAAGGGTTGCTCAACATAGACCTCCTCTTTCAGGTTACCATTTAGAAAAGCTGACTTAACATCCATTTAATAGACTTTAAATCCTTTATATGTATCTTATGGAAGAAATAGTCTTATGACCTCTAGTCTAGCAACTGGTGCAAATGTTTGATCAAAGTCAACACCTTCCTCTTGCCTTTTTCACTTGGCAATAAGTCTAGCTTTGTTGTTGATTATAACACCAATTTCATTAGGCTTGTTTCTGTAAATCAATTTTGTTCCAATGATGTTATGTTCTTAAGGTCTGAGAACCAGCTTCCATGTATTATATCTCTTGAAGTGTTTTAGTTCTTGAATAACCACAATCCAAAATGGATATATGTTGACATCTTCAAACTTTTTTGGTTCAACTTGAGACAGAGAACTTGAATACATTACAACATTTAGGTTTCTGCATCTTATTGTGACACTTTGGCTTGCATCCCTAATGATCAATTTTTTGGGATTATCTCTTAGATGCCTGACTACAGCTGACATTCCTTCTGCAATATCTTGAGCTTTAATTTCTAGTGCTTTATGATCTTCAACTATGTCTAATTCACTGGGACTATCTTTTAGAATGATCATACCCCCATCATCTTCTTGTTCAGCAGGAGGTGCGTCATTGATATTAAGCTTGTCCATCCTCAGTGCTTAACTTGTAGATCTAGAGGAGCTTGGCAGCTCACTGTGAATCATAGAGGACTCATCAAATACTACATTGACAGACTCTTCTATAACTTGATTCTTCAAGTTGTATACTCTATCAGTTTTGTTGTGGTTACTATATCTAACAAAAAATCGTTCATAGGATTTGGCAGCAAACTTTGTCAAGTAGGACTTCTCATTGTTAAGCAGAAAACATTTGCTTTTAAAGATTCTGAAGTAGGCAAGATTTGGTTTTCTGCCTTTCATAATCTCATAAGCAGTCTTCTCGTGGTACTTGTTGATAGTAGCTCTATTCAGGACATGATAAGCAGTGTTCACTGCCTCAGCTCAAAAGTATTCTAGGAGAGAGGTGTCACTGAGCAATATTCTTCTAGCCTCTATGAGAGGCCTATTTTTTCTCTTATCTATCCCATTTTACTGGGGTGTTTTTGTAGAAGAAAACTCCTGAAATATACCATGCTCTTCACAGAACCGTGTCATGCTTTTTGATTGAAATTTTGTGTCATGGTCACTTCTGATTTTGACCACAGAATAGTCCATTTATTTCTTAATTTGCTTAACAAAGGTCATAAAGATGTCAATGATTTCAGACTTTTTCTTAAGAATGAATACTCAAGCAAATCTGGAATAGTCATCAACTATCACAAGAGTGTAGACTTTTCTATATAGACTGTGAACTGACATAAGACCAAATAAGTCCATATATAGGAAGTATAAACACATCATAGAATCCTTGGTCCCAATGCACTTAAAGGAGGCCTTTATCTGTTTGCCATTTTGGCATGCAGAGCAAATGCCTCTTTGGTGGTTTTCAGGTTTGATTTATTTCTAACTAGCTCTTCATTGAAGAGCTTGTTGATTGCCTTGTAATTCAAGTGAGCAAACCTCTTGTGTCATTGCACACAATAAGAGAATTTCTCATTTACAACAAGACACAATGGAGAGTCTTTAGATATATATATGAAATTTAAATAGTACATATTTTCACTCCTAGTGCATGTCAAAATGACCTCTTGGTCACATGACCTTTTGATCACACACTTATACTTGTGGAAGACAATGACATAACCAATATCACATAGTTGGCTTATGCTAATCAGATTGTGTTGCAATCCTTCTACATAAGCTACTTTTGTAATGGATACTATGTCATTGATGATCATACCATAGCCTTTGTCAACTCTTCTATCTGAACTACCAAAGATGACTTTTGGTCCATTCATCACTGAAGTATATTCTTTTAGATGGCTCCTTATTCCAGTCATATGTCTGGAACACATACTACCCAAGTACCATATTGGCATTTGATGTGCACTTGGACTGTCCTGCAATCACAGATTAATTTACCTTAGGAACCGAAAGAGATTTGGGTCTTTAGTTCAGGTTAGCTCGACAATAACTATATCTACCTGCAGCAGCCCTGACAGAAAGACTCACTGAAAGTCTTTGTTTCTAAGATCAGCTAAACACCTAGAGGGGGTAAATAGGTTTTTGGTCTCTTTTAATTTATCTAGACCTATTCCTGATTATCTTGTGCTTTGTGAAGTTTGTTTGGCTTTCAAGATACACACACATGAGACACATATATTTTATAGTGGTTCCCCAGATTATAGGTACGTCCACTATCCCTCTCGCCTTTCTAATAGTGTGTTAGACAAGACTCTTCACCCATACTCGGCTTTAAGGAGCTTACAACACGAACACACGGGACCACTCAATCTTCTTTACGTCCTACAACTCCGGCACTAGGCCCTACCTCTCAGTGCTTAAACAATCACCTACCTCAGTCCCCAAAGGCCCTACAACTCAGGCTAGAAGGACAGTCCTACCTTAGATCCATAAGATCCTACAACTCAGGCCTAAGCCCTACACTGAGATCCAAACTAGATCCTACCTCATCCTTTATAGCACAGACCTACAACTCAGATTCACACGAGAATCTTACACTCAGATCCAAGTCTGGATCCTACAGAAAATAGAAGTGAGGTTAAGATGATTGATCCCAGGGAGATTTCCCTGTGTCTTACTTCCTGGGATGAGAAATTCTCTGCCCTAGCTTCTTCACAGCAGCAAGTTAAAAGATCTTCAGTTCTGGGATGCTGTGCTGGAAGTGACTCGGTATTAAGATTCTGATCTGCTGTTGAAGACTGTGGATTTGACAGTTCTAAATCTTCCTCAAACAGCTAACATTGAGAGCAAAAATATGAAAGCTTTGCTTCTCCTTTTTCTCTTCCTCAGAAATCACCTCTTATCTTGTTGTCGCTGATGAAAATCTTAGCAGCTATCTGTTTTGGCTTTTAGGTCAACTAATCAGAACTTGTGCTACAGGCTTGACGATAATGTAGAGGAAGAAGATGAAGTTTCGCCGATATGCGTAACCAGAAAACCATAATTCCCTCTTATTGTCTGATACTATTTTTCTTTTTATAGATCGATGATCAACGGCTCTTTCCGACATGGGCCCAGCTTTAATTGCCGATATTTCACCTTCCTTTTTCATAGAAGATCGAACAGTTGGTCGTCGATACCATTAAAGGAATACTGCATCTTTCCCACAAAGAATTTGAAATGCGTTGACTTTGTTGACCTTCTGATGACTCATGCTGACGTCACCCTTTTTGGACATAGCCAATTTCTCAAAATCAACTCAGGCGTTGAGTACATTGAGTGAATGGACTTCACTCAATCCCAAAATGCTTAGTCATCTGCCAGAACCATTCTGCATCTTAGGCATTGAGAGCATTGAGTGAAGCTTCATCACTCAACGCTTTTAGTTATATGGCGTTGAGAGCGTTGAGTGAAGCTTCATAACTTACCGCTTTACACTTGGCTGCTTCTGCTCTTATTAGCATTGAGAGCGCTGAGTGAAGCTACATCACTCAATGCTTTTATACTTAGCTACAACACTGAAGTCGCCAGCTTGCTGAGGAATTGAGAGCATTGATTGAAGCTTCATCGCTCAATGTTTTTGTACTTTGCCTCTTTCTGTCTTCTTTCTTCTTAGGTTTTGACTGCAGCAGCATGACTCAATGCTTCTGTCATCTGGCGTTGAGTGAACTGGTTTAACTCAATGCCTTTGTACTAAGAATCTTTTTCTTGGACAGAGTCTCTGTGGCTTTGACATAATGAGGTTTACTTTACGAATAAGCTGTATGGCGTTGAGTGAGTTGACATCACTCAACCCCTATGTACTTGGCCGATTTTTTGCTTGCAGATTCTTAGCTTTCGACTGTCCACACCTGACTCAGTGCTTTTATTTGGCATATGGAGTTGAGTGAACTGGCTTCACTCAACGCCTGTGGACTTAGCAGGATTCCTTGCTTGCCAACATTTTTCCATGACTTCTGGCATTGAGTGAGCTTGCTCCACTCAATGTATGTGGACTTAGTAGAATTTGTTGGAACACCCTATTACTAATTTGGGTCAGGATCACTATGTCTCTAGGAATTTATGCTTTGACCTTCTGTATAGATAATAGGTCAATTAGAATTGAGTCTAAGGGATCAGGAGTCTAGGTTTGGAAGCTGCCCTGAAGACCCAAGTTTTTCTGGAGACTAAGTCCAAATCGTCGAGCTCAGCACGACGTTTCGTCGAACTCCGGTCGACGATCGTCTAGCTCAACTTTGCCAGATCGTCGAGCTCCATTCGACGATCGCCGAGCTCAAGCCTCATGATATCGTCGAGCTCTGGTCGACGATCGCTGAGCTCAAGGTCTCAATATCGTCGAACTCCATTCGATGATCGCTGAGCTCAGGTCGACGATTTTTGACTCTGAACTGGATCCTTATCTCTGAGCTCAGTTCGACGATCTTTGAGCTCAGATCGACGATTTTCTGCTGCTTACATCTTTCAAATTCGCTGAGCTCAGCTCGACGATAGCAGAGCTCAGTTCGACGATTTCAGTTATCTTTCAGAATTCAAATTCAAATCAGATAGAAGTTATTCTGCATTTAATTCAGAAGATCTGCCAGCCATTTTCATTTACTTCTGGAGCAAGTTTCAAGGAATTTTTCAAGGAATAATTCAGTGGACTTTCCTTCAGAACATTTTATGCAATTAAGGCTGTAATTAATTCAGACCAACGGCTATCTTTGACAGAGCAATTTCCTATTCAGACTTAGAGAATAAAAGAGAGAATGTTTTTGAATCAGATAGGATACACAGACAAGAAAAAATACACAGAGACTCTCTCAATCTTCTGTCAACAAGAATTCAGAAGAACACTCATCAAAAAGAGATCAAGTTTTTCAGATCTCTTCAGCTCTCAAGTGTTCAAGGCCAATATCATTTCAAGACTCCAGACACTCAACATTTCAGCTTGCTGAAATCATCTTTTGCTGGAGATCTATCTTTGAAGGCCTATCACCCTCAGCAAAGCTCATCTTCCTGAAGATTTCAAGGACTCAGGGGGAGCTTTGACAACATCACTGAATCCACTTAGTCTTCTCAGTTGATTGAGAAAAGAGAAGACTGCCATAACTCTCTCAACCCCCTCTCTGTAAAGGGTTTTTCAAACTCCCTTCAAAAGTTTGAATCTGGTATTTGAGCACCTTGTCAAAAGCTCATTGGTGGCAAGACACCTGATCAAAAAATCTGTTTTGGTTTTTGAGCACCTTATCAAAAGCTCATTGGTGCCCAGGACACCTGATCAACTCATCCTGCAGTGGATTCCTACCTAGGGTGGTAGAAGAGTGGATGTACCCAAGTTGGGGAACCACTATATTTCCTTGTGTCATCTGGTTCTGCATGTTTTCTTTTTGTTTCTGGCCTAGATTTTCTTGTGCTTAATATCTGCATAGCTTAGTTTTATTTCTGCTTCCCTGCTTACACTCATTACAACAATTGTTGTAAAGCTTTGCAAAAGTTTTTTCTTTGTATTTTAAAAAGCACCATATACTCTATTCACCCCCCCTCTAGAGTATATCAGATCTAGTTTCCCCTTTCAATTGGTATCAGAGGCAGGTTGGTTAAACATACCATATCTGTTTGGTTGTACAGGCTAACACCTGAACCCCAAAGATCCCAAACTAGATCCTTCTTTTGTTTTCTACTATTAGATTTAGCTTGCACAAATCATGGCCCAGAACAAAGATTATGCTAGCACCAGACCTCCAGTGTGCAATCTGTCAAAGTTTGCACTTTGGAAAGCAAGGATTAGATTATACATGAACTCTATTGACGAAGATATTTTTAATTCTGTCTTAACAGTGTGTCCGAGACCTCCAGAGAGCACAAGCACTAATGCTGTTCCACCCCCATCAGGAACAATGCTGACATCAAAAAGTGGAAAGTGGCTGATGCCAAGGCAATGAACATTCTAGCTCAGACAATGTCAGATGACATTTTTCAGAAGGTAGCTGAATGTAATTCAGCCAAGGAGATCTGGGACAAGCTTTCAGAAATTGTCTCTGGCTCAGCTGATGAGAGAAAGGACAGAAGATCTCATCTCATCTCCCAATATGAGAACTTCAAGAAGGGAGAAACTGAGTCAGTGGGAGACATGTACAATAGATTAAGTCTAATTGTCAGTGAACTGAGGACATTAGACAAAGAAATCTCACTGACAGAACTCAATGACAAGATCCTAATGTGCTTCCCCAGCACTTGGGATTCAAGAATCTGGCCAATTAAAGATGCCAGAAGCCTAAATGAGATTACCACTGAAGCCTTGTTGGGTAAGCTCAAATCTTATGAGCTACTCATCAAGAACAGAGAAGAAGAACAAAAGGCTGCTTCTCCAGCCACAAGAAAGGAGAAGACTATTGCATTCAAGGCAGCTGAGGATCTGCCTGAAGAAAAGGCCACAAGCAATGATGAACTTCTCAGCCTGTTGGCCAAAAGATTCTATAAGATGGCCAGGAAGGACTTCAGAAGAAGATCATACAAGGAGCAAGACAAGCCAAGGTATGACAAGTCCATTGGCAATAACAAAGATATCATTTGCTTTGGTTGCAGGAAACCAGGGCACATAGTTCCTGACTGTCCAGAGAATAAGAACAAGGACAGAAGGGAAAGAAAAGAAAGAAGAAAGGAGAAGGACTCCAATAGGCATGGAAATAACAAACCTTCTTCCAGCAAAAATAAGCACACAAGGAAAGGATTTGTTGCTGAATCCTGGAGTGATACAGAAGAGGAGTCAGAAGCCTCTTCCAGCTCAAGTGATGATGAGGATGACGCAGAGGAAAAAGAATTCTGCATGATGGCAATCAATGCCTCACAACACAACTCAGAGGAAGAGGAGTCAGAGTCAGACTCAGAGACTCAGCCTGAGGAAGATCAGGTAATCAGCTCTTTTGATTTCACTTCAGAAGATTTCAAAGTTAAATTTAAAGCACTATGTTTAGACCTGCTAAAGTCTGAGAAAGAGATCATCTCTCTCAGAAATCAATTATCTGAACAAAATGCTTTAAAAACAAAAAACCTCAAACTCTCTCAGGAGTTGGAGAACTATAGGGAACAGATAGCTTCACTGAAGAGTGAGCTCTCTGAGGCCAAGAAGCTTGAAGAATCTCTCAATGGGAGAAGCATCAAGCTGATGGACATCACAAGCACAGTGAACTCAAGATTCAACAGTACACTGGGCTTGGGTGCCTCATCTAGCCAACCTATTGTTCTAACAACCCCTATCAAGTTCATTTCTGACAAAGGAAAGGGAGTTGTAGAGGTTGCCAGGAAAAATTCTGATCTGCCTCAGAAAACCAAAGTCCAGCACAAATCGTCGAACGGAGATCGACGATCGCCGAATGAAGATCGACGATCGCCGAACGCAGCTCGACGATCTCAGGGAATATCGTCGAACGCAGATCGACGATCTCAGCCAAGATCGTCGAACGCTGCTCGACGATCCCATATACCTGACCTCAGCCATAGTCGACCGTCGAACGGAGCTCGACGATCTGACCCAAGATCGTCGAACTCAGCTCCAAGATCGTCGAACAGAGGTCAAAGCTCTGGAATTTTTTCCAAAGGCAAGTCAAAATTGAATCCTAAGGGTTCTTCATCCCAAACATTTAACCCTTATACTGAATGGATTTTACCTCCAAGGAGATATCATCCTGAAGGATATAAGAGTCAGCCAGGGATGTCTTTCATTTCTGAATTTAAAGGTTATCAACCTAGGCCCAAGGTAAACTGGGTCAAAAACAAGTAAATTGTTTTATGTGCAGATGAAGACCTATCCAACACCTAACCAGCAATGGTATCTGGATAGTGGGTGCTCCAAGCACATGACAGGGAACAAGGAGAACCTCAATTCCTTTAGAGCCAAGCATGGACCCAAAGTTATCTTTGGTGATTCCAACTTTGGACAAACTAAAGGATATGGAGCAGTCCAGATTGGTTCTGTAACCTTCAAGAAGGTAGCATATGTGGAAGGACTGAAGCACAACCTAATCAGCATCAGTCAGCTATGTGATGAAGGCTACCAGGTGAACTTTAGCAAAACTTCATGCAAAATCAAGTCAGAGGACAACACAACTGTGTTGACAGGTAAAAGGAAAGGTAACATCTACCAAGTAGACTTTCTTTCAACTACTATAGATATCTGTTTATTCAACTCAGTTTGTAGACCAAATGTTTTATGGCATAAGAGATTAGGACACCTAAACCTTAGAACCATTGCTAGGCTCTCCAAGGACAATCTTGTTAGAGGACTACCTTCTGGCCCCTACAAGAAGGAAGGACTCTGCAAGGCTTGTCAATTAGGCAAGCAAACTAAAAACAGTTTTAAGTCACTTAATAAGAGTGATTCACCTAGGATATTGTATCTGTTACACATGGATCTATTTGGACCCATTACAGTACAAAGCCTAGGAGGGAAATCCTACACTTTAGTGATTGTAGATGACTTCTCTAGATTCACTTGGGTGTTCTTTCTAAGGAAGAAGTCTGATAACTTTAAGTGTCTGACAGAGTTTCTCAAATGTATAAAGATTGAGTTCAATACTCACATTGCCCTGATCAGAAGTGATCATGGGACAGAGTTTGATTCTCTTCTTATGCAAGAGTTCTGCCAGAGTGAAGGGATCAGGCATACTTTCTCAGCTCCTAGAACTCCTCAACAAAATGGGGTAGCTGAAAGGAAAAATAGAACCCTTATTGAATCTGCCACTACATTGTTGTCAGATGCTCATCTACCTCTATCCTTCTGGGCAGAGGCAGTGAACACCTCCAACTATGTGCTGAACAGAAGCCTGATACATAAACTGAAGGGAAAGACTCCCTATGAATTACTCAAAGGGAAGAAACCTAAAGTTGACTATTTCAAAATTTTTGGTTGCATTTGTTATATTCACAATAATGATAAGAAACATCTAGCAAAATTTCAAGCCAAAGCTGATGAAGGAGTGTTTCTGGGATACTCCATGATCAGCAAGGCCTATAGGGTTTATAATAAATCATCATTGAAAATTGAGGAATCTGTTCATGTTTCTTTTGATGAAACTAACATGTCTTTCAAGGAGAAGATTTCTTCTACCGTAGAACCTTTGCAGGAACACTCTCTAGTTGAAGATATGAACAAGCTACAGGTTGTTCAAGAAGATGAAAGTAGTGAAGATGAAAGCAATGCTCAACACATTGAAGCTCCATTTGAAGAGCCAGTTGTTGTACCACAAGAGGAAACAACAACACAGGTTGGTGAACAATCAACACCCCCTGTTGATTTAGTAACATCAAGAGACCATCCAATTACCCAAATAATTGGAGAAATCTCAGCTGGTGTGCAAACCAGAAATCAGGTCAATCAAAACCTGTTGCACACCTGCTTCCTTTCTCAAATTAAACCTCAGTCCATTCAAGATGCAGAGCAAGATCCACACTGGATCATTGCCATGCAAGAGGAGTTGCATCAATTTGAGAGGAACAAAGTATGGGAACTAGTGCCCAAGCCTAAGGATCATTCCATTGTTGGAACAAAATGGGTATTCAGAAACAAACTGGATGATCAAGGAGTAATAATAAGGAACAAGGCAAGGCTAGTTGCCCAAGGATATTCTCAAGAAGAAGGAATTGACTACGACCAGACCTTTGCACCTGTTGCAAGATTAGAAGCCATCAGGATATTCCTAGCTTATGCAGCTCACAAAGGCTTCAAAGTTTATCAGATGGATGTCAAGAGTGCCTTCTTGAATGGAGACATCAAAGAGGAAGTCTATGTCAGACAACCTCCAGGTTTTATCTCTCCAACTCATCCTGATTTTGTTTTCAGATTAAATAAAGCATTATATGGTCTCAAGCAAGCTCCTAGAGCATGGTATGAGACCTTAGCATGCTTTCTTTTGGAAAATGGTTTTATAAGGGGTAGAGTAGACCAAACTCTTTTCATTAGAACCCATAAGTCCCATACCCTACTAGTACAAATCTATGTAGACGATATCATTTTTGGTTCTACTGACTCAAAATTGTGCAGAAGATTTTCTAACCTAATGCATTCTAAATTTGAGATGAGTAGCATGGGTGAGCTATCCTTCTTCCTAGGATTGCAAGTCAAACAACATGCTGAAGGCATCTTTATTTCTCAAACCAAATATGCTAATGAGCTGGTTAAGAAATTTGGCATGTCTGAGGCATCTTGCATGAAAACACCCATGCCTACCAATGCTGTATTGGATGCTGATGAACATGGGAAACCTGTTGATCAGACAACATATAGAGCAATGATTGGCTCTTTACTGTATCTTACAGCCAGTAGACCAAATATAATGTTTGCTACATGTATATGTGCTAGATTCCAAGTTAGCCCTAGAGAGTCACACCTCACATTAGTAAAGAGGATTCTTAGGTATGTTAAAAGTTGTCCAAATCTAGGTCTCTGGTATCCAAAAGATTCAGCATTTGAGTTAACTGGATTCTCTGATGCTGATTATGCTGGATGCAGAATTGACAGGAAAAGCACTAGTGGAACTTGTCAGTTTCTTGGTGATAGACTTGTCTCCTGGTTTTGCAAGAAACAAACATCTATGTCAACTTCAACTGCTGAAGCTGAATATATGGCTGCAGGCAGTTGTTGTTCACAAATACTGTGGATTCAAAATCAACTCCTAGACTATGGCTACAACTTGGAGAAGTCAAAAATCTTTTGTGACAATACAAGTGCTATCTCCATAGCTCAAAATCCAGTCCTCCATAGTAGGACAAAACACATAGAGATTAGGCATCACTTCTTAAGGGACAATGTTGATAAGAATAAAATTGAATTGCAGTATATCCCAACTGATTTACAAAGGGGAGATATTTTCACCAAGCCCTTGGATGAAAAGAAACATACCTTCTTCCTAAATCAGTTAGGAATGTTAGATGGAGGAGGTCTTAATTAATACTCAAGATTTTGAAAGCTAAAAATTGACCAAGACTAGGCAAAATTTCTGATTTTCCTTAGTACCTAAAATTTCTCTGATCTCTGAACTGCGCTCGACGATTTCCCCAAAGATCGTCGAACGGAGTTCGACGATTTTCTGAATCGTCGAACTGAGTTCAGCGCTCCTTTGATAGTGTGGACTATCCCCTCTGGTCAACGATCGTCGAACGGCGCTCGACGATTTTGTTCACTGAACGATCGTCGAACGGAGCTCGACGCCTTTCCAGATCGTCGAACGGAGATCGACGATTTTGGAGTCTCTTCAGATTCCTTTAGAAACCTCGATCGTCGAACTGAGTTCAACGATCTTTCCTTTTCTGCGTCGAACCCTAATATAAAACTCTTTTTTCGTCGTCGTTCTCTCTTACGCTTTCAATTTCTCTGCAAACTTTTCTTCCCTCCAAACAGTTCTACACTTGGTCGTTTTGTCTGTTGATTTTTTGCAGGTACCATGGCCGTTTCTGTTGCTGTGCTCGCCGCCATGAAATTTGATGCCGGCTTTGACATCGATTTCGATTCCTTCAACACAACCGAACAAATCTTCCAAGACATTCTCAGCTTATTCAAAGAACAGCATCTATCTGCCCTTATGACAACAAGAATCAAAATGGCCTCAGATGAAATTAAAGAATGGGTTTATACTGCCCACAACCTTGACACAAATACCATAGTTGGTTCCATTGGTGGCACCCAGGTACCTATGACTCCAGCAGTATTGACAGAGGTTTTTGGTTTAAGGAATGGTGAAGATTCTGCTGACCTTTCTGGAGAAGAGCTTGCTGATGTACTTGCCAGGATGGGTCATCCTGAGGGGAACCCTAGCAAGCTGTTTAAAAGGAACCTGTCTGTGGAATACAGGTTTCTGGCTGATGTAGTAGGCAAGGTTCTCTTGGCCAAGCATTCTGCTCATGACACAATCTCCAGATATCAGCTCTGCCTTATGGGAGCTCTGGTGGACAGAAAAAGCTTGAACTGGGGAGAAGTATTCTTTGATTTATTGAAGAAAAAGATAAACAAGACTTTTGTGAATTATGGAAGAATACTGGGAGTCTTCCTCCAGGCCAAGTGCCCTACCCTGCTAGTCTCCTCTGGAGTGCACATCAATGCCTCCAAGAGACTCACCTGTGCCCTTTTTGGCAAATGGGACAGGCAAATCTCCAAGCCCAGCAGGCCCTCTTCTTCTGGCCCTTCAGGCACCAGGACTCTAAGAGTCACTCCACCACAGGTCTCTGCCCCTGCAGAAGACCTGCCTGCTGCTAGTGCTGGTGCTTCCCCTCCTCCAAGTTCAACCTTACCCATTCCATCCACCACTCCAGCTTCCTCTCCTATTACCATTTCCAGCCCATCTCCAACATCTACTCCATCTCCAGCAACAATCTCATCCCCACCAGCAGACCTCTTCCACCCCCTATTCTCCTATCCACCTCCAGATGTCACCTCATCCCCATCCATACCATCCTTCACACTTCTGGATGAATCCTACATGGATGATTCCCCCTCCTCTCCTCCAGAATTACCATCCTCCTCCACCACTTTCCAAGACCTCCTCCACCAAATTATTGATCAACCCACCTTCACTCCCTCCATCTCCATCCCATTGTCCTCCATCTCCACAATTCCCATACCTCAGCCCTCTATCCCTTCACCCTTCAGCCCTCCTCCTCCAGCATCCTCAGCCATCCCTCAACCCTCTACCTCTGCTCCTCTCATTGAGCATGTAGATCTCCCAGCCCTTGCTGATCAGTTGTATGAGCTCCTTGCACCTAGGCTCTCCCTTCTCATGGAGGCCTCTTTAGCTCCTCTACAACAATCAGTGGCAGCTCTCTCTGCCAGGCTGTCCTCTTTCCTTACTCCTATAGCAGCACCCCCAGCAGTGTGCCTTGATGCACAGGTCTCTGCATCCAGGCAGGGGGAGATGCCCTATGAAGCCAACTTCCATGCTGCTGTTGCTGCTGCTGCTCCTCCTGCTGTTGTCTCTCATGCTACTACTACTGCTGCTGCTTCTGCTTCTGCTACTGCTGCTATTCCAGTCATAGCAATAGACCTAAGGTCTCTGCTATCTACTTTTGATACTGCTTACTACTGCTGCCTCCCAGAGCCCATGGCTGTCCAGCCCTCTGAAGATATGTCCAAGGCTCTAGTGCCCTTCTCTTGCTGTGACCCCAGTATTATTTCTGCCTTTATTCATTCAGTGACTGCTGCTGCTGCTGAAGCAATTGTTTCTGTTGAGCTCTCCTCCCAAGATCTTTTGATGACAGAGGCTGTTGATTTTGAGCCTGCTGTAGAAGTTGTTGTCTCTAAAGCTGCTGCTGTCTCTCCTGAAGTTGCTAGTGCTGTTTCTGAAGCTGTTTCTGTTGTAACTATTGCTGCTCCTGTATTTGTTGTAACATCTGCTGCTTCTGTATCTGTTACATCTGCTGTTTCTGTTGCCCCATCAGCTGCTGTTCAGTTAAAAGAAAATTTGATGAAGAAGATTGATGCTTTGTATGATGAACAAAGTTCTGAATCTGAGGATTATGCTACTGCTTCTGATGACTCATCTGCCACAATTGCTAAGAAAAGGAAAGCAAGAAGTAAGGCTTTGAAAAGGGTCCCTCCTGCCAAGATTAGAGATGACAATGACATTCCATACTATATTCTGCATAATTGCCCAATCACTGAGCATTGGATGCAATTCTCTAAGAACCAGTTGAAGGCTATGAAGAAGAAGAGGAAATATGAGAAAGGTTCCTCTCAGTCCAAGCACCCTCATCCTCCTCCACCACCTCCACCTGATGCAGGTGCAGGTGGCAGCTCTGCCAGCTCAGGCCCTGCTAGAAGCCAGGCTCCCTACCAACCTCATGCAAGAACATATCAAAGGGAAAGCCAGTCTAGGGGGTCTTACTCTAGAAGGGGAGGATATAGGGGAAACCAAAGAGAAACTCAGGTTTACTCTAAAGGACACTCCAGGCAGCACCCTTACTCTAGGGGAGGACATGTTCCATCTGACACTACTTCTGGTCCTTTTCCCTACAAGCTCAAAGATAATGTGACTGTCAGGACTCCTCAAGAAACTACTTCCAACAGATATGAGCCACCTGTTCCATTTGAGGATCCTGAGAAAAATCCTATGGCTTGGACTGCAAGAATGAAAGAGCTGGCTGCTTTGGATCAGATAAAGAAAGCAAAAGAAAAAGGCCTAGACACTTCAAACATCACCACAATGTCAGAACAAAGGCAAAAAGAATTAGAAAGGTATGCCTCCAGCAAATTTTTTGATGCAGAAAGGTACATGGAGTTGCATCCAGCTGCAGTGGTTCCCAGGGCTTCAAAACAAATTTATTTGGGTGCAGCTGATGATACCAGATCAAAACAACAAGCTTTAGATCCTAACAGAGAAATTAAAATGATAAAAGGCAAAGAAAAGGAATAACTCTGTAAGGTGATAATTCTTGGTTTTTCTGACTGCCCTCTGGATATCATATTTATATATATCTCTGTGATGGTTCTGTAATGTCTAGCTTCTGTTGTTTCTGTATTTTTTTGTATGATGTTGTTTGTTTTTCATATGTCTGTAAATAGTTTTCCTAACCCAAATAGGGGGAGATTGTTGGAACACCCTATTACTAATTTGGGTCAGGATCACTATGTCTCTAGGAATTTATGCTTTGACCTTCTGTATAGATAATAGGTCAATTAGAATTGAGTCTAAGGGATCAGGAGTCTAGGTTTGGAAGCTGCCCTGAAGACCCAAGTTTTTCTGGAGACTAAGTCCAAATCGTCGAGCTCAGCACGACGTTTCATCGAACTCCGGTCGACGATCGTCTAGCTCAACTTTGCCAGATCGTCGAGCTCCATTCGACGATCACCGAGCTCAAGCCTCATGATATCGTCGAGCTCTGGTCGACGATCGCTGAGCTCAAGGTCTCAATATCGTCGAACTCCATTCGACGATCGCTGAGCTCAGGTCGACGATTTTTGACTCTGAACTGGATCCTTATCTCTGAGCTCAGTTCGACGATCTTTGAGCTCAGATCGACGATTTTCTGCTGCTTACATCTTTCAAATTCGCTGAGCTCAGCTCGACGATAGCAGAGCTCAGTTCGACGATTTCAGTTATCTTTCAGAATTCAAATTCAAATCAGATAGAAGTTATTCTGCATTTAATTCAGAAGATCTGCCAGCCATTTTCATTTACTTCTGGAGCAAGTTTCAAGGAATTTTTCAAGGAATAATTCAGTGGACTTTCCTTCAGAACATTTTATGCAATTAAGGCTGTAATTAATTCAGACCAACGGCTATCTTTGACAGAGCAATTTCCTATTCAGACTTAGAGAATAAAAGAGAGAATGTTTTTGAATCAGATAGGATACACAGACAAGAAAAAATACACAGAGACTCTCTCAATCTTCTGTCAACAAGAATTCAGAAGAACACTCATCAAAAAGAGATCAAGTTTTTCAGATCTCTTCAGCTCTCAAGTGTTCAAGGCCAATATCATTTCAAGACTCCAGACACTCAACATTTCAGCTTGCTGAAATCATCTTTTGCTGGAGATCTATCTTTGAAGGCCTATCACCCTCAGCAAAGCTCATCTTCCTGAAGATTTCAAGGACTCAGGGGGAGCTTTGACAACATCACTGAATCCACTTAGTCTTCTCAGTTGATTGAGAAAAGAGAAGACTGCCATAACTCTCTCAACCCCCTCTCTGTAAAGGGTTTTTCAAACTCCCTTCAAAAGTTTGAATCTGGTTTTTGAGCACCTTGTCAAAAGCTCATTGGTGGCAAGACACCTGATCAAAAAATCTGTTTTGGTTTTTGAGCACCTTATCAAAAGCTCATTGGTGCCCACGACACCTGATCAACTCATCCTGCAGTGGATTCCTACCTAGGGTGGTAGAAGAGTGGATGTACCCAAGTTGGGGAACCACTATATTTCCTTGTGTCATCTGGTTCTGCATGTTTTCTTTTTGTTTCTGGCCTAGATTTTCTTGTGCTTAATATCTGCATAGCTTAGTTTTATTTCTGCTTCCCTGCTTACACTCATTACAACAATTGTTGTAAAGCTTTGCAAAAGTTTTTTCTTTGTATTTTAAAAAGCACCATATACTCTATTCACCCCCCCTCTAGAGTATATCAGATCTAGTTTCCCCTTTCAGAATTTCTTCCTGACCAACAGCCTACTTGGTGTCCACCTATCCAATCAATGTGATGAGGACTAGCCTGCATGAATGAACTTAAACACACATCAAATACAACTCCATTTTTTGACTTCTTACAAATCTGAGATATTGGGATCAATGGACCCAACAATCTCCACATATTTTAACCAGTCAAAACCATTTTTTTTCGAATTTCTTAGTTAGTAACATACACAACATATGCAGTAATAAAATGTACTATTATAACAGAACAGATCTAGGAAGGTTACCACATTTCCTGCCTATATGGTGAGCATCACCTACTCCCCTTATTTTATTACAAGGTCTGTGTCATCACTTGAATGCTTCATGGGAACATTTCTTTCCCCCCCCTGAATTTGCTGCATGACTTGATCATCTCCTTTTGTCTTTGATACCACCTGGTCACTGATCCAGTGCCATCACTTGAATAATTCCTTCTAGCATTTGATGCCATCACTTGAATAATTCCTTATCTCCCCCCTTTTGACTTCTGTAGAATAGTTAGGGAGGAGATGGCATGTCTTCATTTCCTTCTCCCCCTATCTGATTGTAGATGATCCCATTAGTGCAGCTGCTAGTTTCCTTTTTTCATGAGTCTGAATCTGCTCCTGCAGCTGCTGGACTTGCTCCCCCCTCAATAGAGGCATCTTTTACCATCATTTTACTAATTAACACTTTGGTCTCCTTAACACTGAAGCTCTCCATCTCCTGCAAGAAGAACAAATCATGCACCAAAAAAATACTATAGGGAGAAACTGAAGCTAGACCAAGTTCAACATACCCAACTCAAACTTGAAGGTGTTGAACTTTGCTTCATCTAGTGGCTTAGTAAAGATGTCTGCCACTTGCTGGTCCGTGGGGGACAAACTCTAGAATGTTGTCATCCTTTTCCACATGCTCCCTAATAAAATGATATCTAATTTCTATGTGTTTAGTCCTGCTGTGTGAGACAGAATTCCTAGCAATAGAAATGACACTTGTAGAATCACAATATAGAGGAGTTCTACTTACATGGAGGTTATAGTCCTGGAGCTGATGCTGGATCCACAGCAACTGAGCACAGCAGCTGCTTGTCGATATGTACTATAACTTTGATGTTAAGATGGCAACACTTGTTTGCTTCTTTATACTCCAAGACACTAGTCTTCCTCCCAAGAGCTGACGGGTGACGGAAGTATTTTTCCTATCCTCTTTGCAACCTGCAAAATCTGTATCTAAATAGCTTGTTAGTTCAAAATCCCTATTTATAGGATATCATAGGCCATGATCTGTTGTGCCCTTAAGATATCTCAAGATCCTCTTTGTAGTAGAGTAGTGAGATTCTTTAGGGCATGTCTGATATCTAGCACAGACACATGTAACATACATGATGTCAGACCTACTAGTAGTGAGGCATAGAAGGGAGACAATTATCCCTCTATACAAAGTTTCATCAACAGGTTTCCTTGCTATATCTTTGTTTATAAGCATACTTGATCCCATAAGAGTGTTCATGGTGGTGGTATTCTCCATACCATATTTTTAATCAACTCCTGGGTGAACTTGGACTGGGATATAGAAAATCCATCATCAGTCTGTCTAACTTGGAGTCCCAAGAAAAACTTAAGCTCACACATACTACTCATCTGAAACTTCCCTTGCATAATTTTAACAAACTTCCTACAAAGATTGTCATCGGTAGATCCAAAGATAATGTCATCAACATATATCTATACTAGGATGATCTTGCTCTTACATTCCCTTACGAATAGGGTCTTGTCTATCTTCCCCCTTGATAATTTATTCTCAATAAGGAAGCCAAAAAAAGTCTCATACCATGCTCTAGGGGTTTGCTTCAACCAATATAGAGCTTTCCTAAATCAATAAACAAAATCAGGTGAGTTAGAATAAACAAAACCTGGAGGCTGTTCAACATAGACCTCTTCCTTTAAGTCCCCATTAAGGAAGGCTGACTTCGCATCCATCTGGTAGAATTTGAATCCTCAGTAGGCAGCAATTACAAGGAAGAGTCTTATAACTTCCAATCTGGATACTAAGGCAAATGTCTGATCAAAATCGATCCCTTCTTCTTGTCTGTATCCTTTAGCCACCAGTCTAGCCTTGTTCTTCACTATAATGTCATTTTCATCAAGTTTATTCCTATAAATCCACTTGACCCCAGTGACATTATGTCCTTTTGGTCTAGGAACCAGCTTTCAGACCTTACATCTCTTGAACTGGTTCAGTTCCTCTTGCATTGCTCTAATCCAGAATTGGTCTACATTGTCCTCTTTAAATTTCTTAGGCTCTACTTTTGATAGAAAACTTGAGTAGAGTGATGTGTTGAAACTCTTACTTCTGGTTTGGACTCGGCTTACATTACCAATGATTTGGTGAGTTGGATGATCCCTTAGATGCCTGACAGCTGGAGGCAATCTAATTTCATCTTGCTGTTATTCATTATTTTCAGCTAGCTATTCTTCATCCACAACTTGTGAGTCTTGTGGTTCCTCTAGACAACACTCATCTATATCCTTATCTTGAACTGCTGGATCATCTTCCTTGATGGTAAGTTTGTCCATCAACTGTTCGGTACCTACAGTACTAGGAGAAAAGCTAGGCAGTTCACTGTTAATCATATTTGATTCATCAAACACCACATGAACTGACCATTATATAACTTGACTTGTCAATTTTTAGATTCAATATGCCCTATTATGGTTTTTGTACCCAACAAAGATCCCTTCATAGGACTTGGCAGCAAACTTAGTCACATAAGACTTTCCATTATTCAGCACATAACACTTACTACCAAATATGCTGAAGTATGATAAGTTTGGTTTTCTGCCTTTCAAGATCTCATAGGGAGTCTTCTTATGGATTTTGGTGATAGAAGCCCTATTAAGGATATGACAAGCAGTGTCTACTGCCTCAGACTAGAAATATTCTAGGAGAGTTGTCATTCAGTAAGGTCCTTCTAGCTTATATGAAAGTCCTGTTTTTCCTCTCAGCAATTTAATTTTGCTGGGGTGTTCTAGGAGATGAGAATTCTTCGTGAATTACTTGCTCTTCATAGAAACTTGTCATGCTTGCACACTGAAATTCAGTCCCATGGTCACTTCTGATTTTGACCACAGAACTGTCTAGGTCATTCTGTAACTGCTTGACAAAGGTCTTGAAAACATCAAAGGTTTCATCCTTTCTCTTAAGAAAGAAAACTCAAGCAAACCTAGAATATTTATCAGCCACCACAATGGCGTAGACTTTTTTACCATGACTATGAACTGACAAGGGACCAAACAAGTCCATATGCAGGAGGTACAAGCACCTCACTGAGTCTTTGGTCCCAATGCTCTTGAAAAAGGTCTTGGTATGTTTACCCTTTTGGCATGCAGAGCAGATACCCTCCTTAGTACATTTCAACTTGGGACCATTTATACCTAGCTCTTCACTAAAGAGCTTCCCAATGGTCATGTAGTTCAAATGAGCTAATCTCTTATGTCATTGTACACAATATGAGATTTTCTCATTTGTCACTAGGCATATAGGAGATCCCTTATCTAGACATAAGAAATTTAAGCAATAAATATTTCCACTCCTAGTGCATATTAAGATGACCTCTTAGTCACTTAACCTCTTAATGTGACACTCATCCTTGTGGAAGACTATGTCATACCAAGATCACAGAGTTTACTAATGCTTATCAGGTTGTGTTACAACCTTTCCATGTAGGCTACTTTTGTGATACTGACTATGTCATTAGATATCTTACCATAACCACTTGTCACTCCCATATATGAGTCACCAAAGATGACTTTGGGTCCATTCTTTTCTAGGTGTAATCCTTCAGCAAGCTCCTTGTTCAAGTCATGTGCATGGAACATCCATCGTCCAAGTACCATTTAGGGGTATGGGTACTTGGTCTAACCTGCAAGACATAAGTCAGTTAACCTTAGGACCCCAATTCTTATTGAGTCCTAGGTGCATGTTAATCTGATAATAATCATTCCTACTTGCAGCTCTTCTGACAGTTAATCTTACTCTAACTCTGGCCACACTCGGGTTGTGTCAACAAACAATAGCATAGTGGCCAAACTTGCCACAACTCCAGCACTCATAAATGTTGTACATTATTTTTAGAGCTAATCTTGTAGCTGTGTTGTCAGTAGCTCTCATTCCAGAAGGTACAATAACAGCCTTATTCTTGCATCTCCTAGCCACAGTCTAACTTGGGATGTGTCAGACAGTAGAAGTACTTGGAATATCATGACTTCTACCAACAGTAGTCTTCCTTTTAGAAGACATACTCTTGATGGCCTCAGATATACCCAGGTCTGGTCTCCTGATGGACTTTCCCTTATTCTGATTGTGGGTTGGGAGATCCTGAGAAAAGACTACTGCCTTACTCTTGAATGTTGGGGCTAGTGCACCAAACACAAATGGTCCATGATGAGCCATTTGGATTTCCTCATGGGCTGTCTTGAAGGCACTTGCACCCTTGCTATATCTACCACCATAGTATAGAACATATTTGTTCACACTAGTGGATATACCATTCTCTCAGTAACCATAGATGCCCTATTTGTCATACCTATTAGATGGTAACAAAACTCTCTTGAATGGAATAAGAGGCTTGGAGGTTAGTGGTTATACTAGATCTTTGACATTTCCTTTGGGATTGACAACTCTTGTATGTCCCTTGAAGCCTAACCTCTTCTTACCATTTTGGGAGGTGAAGGAGTCTATCAATGGCAACGCTAAACTTGGCTTTGAATAACTAGCCGTAATCCTCTTCTCCCTCCCCAACAGCTCTTTCAGGTCCCTTATTCAGTTTTCTTGGTACTCTATGGTGCCTATCTGAATGAAGGAAATAGTTTCTACTTCACTGATTTCCTTCATCTTTAGATCCAATAGGGAAAATGATTCAGCATGTTTGGAAGCAGCAAGCAGAAGGGAGGAAATTTTCTTAGCTTGCTTCTTAGCTAGCAACTTGCTTTTCCTGAAAGCACTCAGAAGGATACCATATTTGTTAATTAAAGAATTGACATCTTCCTTAGATTCAGAGTCTCCTTCAACTCTTGATGAATGAGCTTCAGAATCTGGGGTGGTCTTATAGCCTGACTCAGAATAAGACTTAGACAGAGAATATACCTTTTGTAGACCATGCTGATCCTGGCTGGATTCTTCATCAGTCATAGCCATCAGCCTATGTCAGCAGCTATCTTCTTCTTCTTCAACCACCTTTGAATCACTATCTGACTGTGATAGAGGGGCCGTGATTCCAATCCTGGTGATAGTATAATCTTCATTAGTTTCTTCTGCAGCAGAAAATAATCCTATGCAGGCTTCCTCTTCTTCATCATCTAACTCTAAAGAGGAAGAGTCGGTCCAGTTTTTCTTCTTTTTAGACACAAAAGCTTTTTCCCTCTTTCCCATGTGCTGATGGTGGTGCTTCTTCTCACCATCCTCTCTTCTCTTCACTAGGCAGTCAGCTACCACATGCCCTGGCTTGCTACAACAATAACACATTATATTAGTAGGAATCTGTTTACCAGGTTTAGAACCATACATGTCCTCCTTTGAGGATTTCTTTCTGCGATGTGAGGAGGAGGAATCTATTTTTCCAATGCTTCTTCTTCATCAATTTTTGGAACTACCTGGAGAAGGCAACAAAGTCCTCATCAGACATGTAGCAGTCTAATGTGCTTGTCTCTAACTTTTATGAGTCAGACTGAGCATCCCTCCTTGGTGGAGGAGTCTTTCTTCTACTCCTCCTTATGGCTTCAGCTTTGAAGGCCATAGACTTTTCTTTGGCCGGAGACTTGCTCTTTTTCTCCGCCTCCTTCCTAGCAGTCAGCTGTATTTCATAGGACAACAGGTTCCCAAACAGTATTGGTGGTGGAGTGTCAGCATGCTTTGCCACCTCACTGATGGCATAGATCTTAGTATCCCAGTCTCTAGTTAGAGACCTGAGAAACTTGTCATTCAGCTCATAAGTGTTGAAGACCCTACCATAGGTGCTCAGCTCATTGACTATCCTAAATAATCTCCGTAGAACTCTGCTATGTTGTCATTCTTGCTCTACTTGAAAGCCTCATACTCTTGGTTTAGTTTGGACTTTTTGTCATCTCTAACTTCCTCTGTGCCCTCTATGAAGACCACTAAAGTGTCCCACATCTCCTTGGAGGTCTTGCAGTGTACTAGATTCTGGAAGGTGGAGTCATCTATGACACTAACTATAATATTGTGTGCCCTCTTGTCCATAGTGGCTAGGATATGACTTCATCCTTTGTCATTTCAGAATAGTTCTTGTGTGTCTGGAGATTTGCATCCAGTGCTGAGACTTTCATAGGGATGAAAGGTCCCTCTGTGAATGTAATAAAGATCCTAGGGTCAACTACTTCCATGAATATCCTGACCCTCTCCTTCCAGATGCCAAACCCTTCCTTCCAGCAGATTGGAAGCTTCATCACACCAAGCTCCTTATAGTTCACTCTTGAACCCATAAATACAGACTTGTAGCTATCCTTGGATATCTTACTCAGACTGTTAAGCCTTCCTTGAGCAACCTGGCTCTGATACCACTTGAAAGTCTTCGTTTCTAAGGTCAGCTAAACACCTAGATGGGGAGGGGTGAATAGTTTTTGGTATCTTTTAATTTATCTAGACCTATTCTTGATTATCCTATGCTTTATGATTAGTTTGTTTTGCTTTCAAGATACACACACAGAGAATACATATATTTTATAGTGGTTCCCCAGATTATGGGTACGTCCACTGTCCCTCCCACCTTTCTAATAGTCTGTTAAACAAGTCTCTTCACAAATACTCGGCTTCAAGGAGCTTACAACACGATCCCGCGGGACCACTCAGTCTCCTTCAAAACCGACAACTCATGCACTAGGCCCTACCTCTCAGTGATTAAACAATCACCTACCTCAGGCCCCGAAGGCCCTACAACTCAGGCTAGAAGGACAGCCCTACCTCAGATCCAAAAGATCCTACAACTCATGCCTAAGCCCTACACTCAGATCTAAACTAGATCATACCTCGGCCTTGATAATATAGGCCTACAACTCAGATTCACACAGGAATCTTACACTCAGATCCAAGTCTGGATCCTACAGAAAATAGAAGTGTGGTTAAGATGATTAATGTAACACCCCCTATCCGTCGCATAGCATATAGCAGTAGGTCCGGCCGGGGCCCAACGCCATATACCACAGACAGACCGGGTGGTTACTCAATGGAAACCATCCAACCAATCATAACGTCCTACACAGAGCATTCTAGCAGAAGCAGTTTAAGTTGCAATAAAGAACCCAGCACCAAGAGCACGAATGTCCACTACACATATAACAACTAGGAATGTCATACATACACGAGTATAAGACTTAAGGCCTTACATAATGGTTTACTTCAATATTACATGATTTACAAACCACAGCACGCAGGCCGGTCATACATGAGTAAAAGCAGTAAACACTCCAATTAGGCCTTCGAGGGCCGGCTTCGCAATTTGGGCTTTAGCCTGCTATTGACCGCTTGGTCCAGCAGCACCTGCAAGCAACAAAACCACCGCACGGTGGCAAACACAGCAACGGTCAGCAATGCTGACCAAATTATAATGATCCCGCCCCTAACTCTGGGCGGCGATGCTCCTTCCCTGCATTTTTATTAGCATAACCAAGTAGTATATAAATACATTGCATCATAGGCGTTGGCATGCATGGCCACACACCTCGTGCTCTCAGGGCACATTCTCGGTGATCGCAGTCTAAGCCGCTAACTCACCACCATCTCCAGGACGGCAATATCTCGTGAGCAATTTGGTCTTTTGGCAAATGTTACGAAAATGTTAATATCATCAACGGCCTATGTCACGACAAAGATAATGTCATCGACAGCAAGACCCGACCTCTACGCCCGCGGCATAAAGCAGGAACGGTTCCACTCAACCCGTTGCTGGCTTGCCACAACGCTTTTGGTATCATCGGCACGAGTTAAGTTTCCCCGAAGCCCGTGAATCGAACGTACAATAATACATAACCCAAGTATGTACAAGTTGGCTCCAAGGCCCACAAGTTGGCAAGATCACGCATCCGCCCAGTTTTCCGGGTGCACCTTTGGGTTAATCCCCAAGGCTCCCTGTTGCAATCTACCACGTAGAAAACCCGAAACACAACCAATCGCACGGAGTCTTCTCAGGCATTTATGCAATGCAACATCACCGATCCAGACCAACATGTCCGGG
This sequence comes from Platanthera guangdongensis, assembly GCA_039583875.1. Taxonomy (NCBI): domain Eukaryota; kingdom Viridiplantae; phylum Streptophyta; class Magnoliopsida; order Asparagales; family Orchidaceae; genus Platanthera; species Platanthera guangdongensis. Next base: position 91,163,074 of record CM077150.1, read on the forward strand.
TAGGCTTCACACATCATGTCTATGTCCGTTCTCGAATACGGACTCTAAACAACGGGGACTTTCCATATCTACCCAAAGGAACGCCTCCAACTCACTACAAACTCGCGAGAGCGGGCTTCCTATGCAAAGAAGGAGAGCTTCACGTGCTCAAGTAGAGGATCGTTACCCTAACATTATTTCTTGGATCCATGGAAAAGTAAGCGGATGAAAAGCACCGCACTCTCTTTGCCTCCGTAGATCTGAAGTCGGCTCGCGATTTGGAGCTTCGAAGCTCCTCCAATGGCCGGATCTAGCTTCTTCTTCCTCCTTTGGCCCTCCCCTCTCTCTACACTTTAGAAAGATAACCTCTCAAGTGAAATGAGGGTTTCTAGGGTCCAATCCCGTGTATATCTCATCAGGAACAACCCCCAGTCGTTGGATCCCCAATTAAATAAACGAACGGCCTTGATTCGGGCCTAAAATGTACAATCTGGACCGAACACGGCCTGGCACACGCCCGTGTCCAGGGCCGTGTCCCTCATTCGCCGTCAAAATCGACGTGCCTGGAATAACACACGGGCATCGAACACGCCCGTGTTCGACCTGACATGCCCGTGTTCCACCTAACACGGTCGTGTGGTCGGCCGTGTGCCCCCGTCGATTTATCCCAAAAACAACCCGAGAACAACACGGGTTCTTGGACACGCCCGCATCCTAACCCGTATCCACTCGAACATGCCTGGGCTCCAGGCTGTGTTCACGGTCTCGACACTTCATCGAGTGAAGTTCATCGACCTCACGACACGGCCTTGGACACGCCCGTGTCCTAGGCCGGGTGCCTTGTCTAGACACCTTGTCGAGCAAAATTCGTCGACTCCCCGGGACGAGTGTCGACACGAGCTCGACACGCCCTGAGACACGCCCGTGTCTCAGGCCGTGTGCCCTGTCTGGACACATCTTTGAGCGCAAAATGTCGACTTCGCGGGCTGAGTGTCGACACGGGCTCGACACGCCCTGAGACACGCCCGTGTCTCAGGCCGTGTGCCCTGTCTTGACACAACGTCGAGCGAAATTCGTCGACCTCTCGACCAAATCGTCGACACAAGCCTGACACGCCCTGGGACACGCCCATGTCCCAGGCCGTGTGCCTCCTGCCAAAACCCAAAACTGGCCCAAAACATCCCCTGTCGCTCTTTTGAGTTTTGGAGCGTTACAACTCTCCCCCTCTTAAAAGAATTTCATCCACGAAATTAAAATAGAGGAAAGACAAGTACCAAAGTTAAATTGTTCCTGACAGGAACTCCGGATACACGTCAAGCATGGTCTGTTCTCGCTCCCAAGAGAGCCCCTCTCGACCGTAATTGTCCCATCGGACCTTGACCATCCTGATCTCTTTATTGTGTAGCCGCTTGACTTCCGAGTCTTCAATACGTACAGGCTTGACCTTTGTCGTCAACCCACTATCAAACGGCACTTGATCGACCGCGATCTCTTGTGTAGGCTCTTGCACCGCCTTCCGTAGCACCGAAATATGGGATACATCTTGTAGGCCACTAAGCTCCACCGAAAGCTTCAAACGATAGGCTGCTTCACCAACCCGCTCCAGAACCTCAAACGGCCCAAGGTACCTCGGGCTTAGATTTTTCAATCGCCGCACCCGCGAGACACCCTTGAACGGCTTGATCTTTAAGTGCACATAGTCGCCCACCGCGAACTCCACGTTCCTGTGCTTGGCATTATAGTACTTCGTCTAACGGTCCTGGGCGATTAGCAACCTCTCCCGAATAGTACGAACCAAAGATGTAGCCTCTTCCACCTCTTGGCGCTTGTACAACTTTGACTCACTAGTTTTTAACCAAGACAATGGCGTGCGACATCTTCTACCATATAGGGCCTTGAAGGGCGCCATTTGAATACTCGTCTGGTAGCTATTGTTGGATGCAAACTCCACTAAATAAAGATGGTCTTCCCATTGCTTTCCAAAGTCCAAGACACACATGCGGAGCATGTCTTCATAGTTCCATTGACCCTCTCGGTCTGCCCATCCGTTTGCAGATGGAAGGCTGTGCTGAATTTTAACTTTGTTACCAACATTTGCTGCACTAGCCTCTAATTGTTTGGCATGACCCGCCCATTTCGGTCACTCACGATGCTGCGGGGCACACCGTGAAGTCGTATTATATTCTCCACACATAGTATTGCCAACTTCTCCACCGGATCATCCTTCCTATGCGGAATGAAATGCGACACCTACGTTAACCAATCTACGACCACCCAGAGGGCGTTTTTTCCCCTTTTTGCGACCTTGGCAAACCGTGCACAAAGTTCAGAGATATGTCGTCGAATTTCTACTCCGGAATAGGCAAGGATTTCAGAAATCCTCCCGGCTTTCGGCATTCCGCCTTCACCAAGGCGCAAGTTTCGCACTTCGCCACGTAGAGCGCCACCACCTTCTTCAAACCTGAACACCAAAACAGTTTCTTTACATCGCGGTACATCTTCGTGCTCCCCGGGTGAATCGAGTACTTGGTATGGTGTGCCTCGTACAATAATTCCACCCGCAAATTTCCCACACTTGGGACGCACAGACGACCGTCTTTCCAAAGTAATCTGTCCTCCACGACGAATTGGGAATTTGACCCATCCAGAGCCCCTTCCTTGAAATGCTTCAAGTGGTCATCCAAATCCAAAGCCTGCCGAATCCGATTAGTCAGGTCATATTGGACTTTAGTCCAATTTAGTACTGCTTCAGCACTAGATTGCTTATCTACACAAACAATCTCCAACGCCTCCAACTCCCTCACCAACCGCTCATCATGCATCGATAGCCAATTGGCTTGAGCTGGGGTTTGGCGACTCAACGCGTCCGCAACCGCATTCCCTTTACCAGGCACGTAGTGGATCTTGAATGTATAGTCTCCCAAGAACTCCATCCATCTATGCTGCCGCAAATTCAGATCTTTCTGATCAATCAGATACTTCAGGCTCTTAAGATCGGTGTAGATATCAATCTTCACACCGTACAAATAATGCCTCCACAGCTTCAAGGCAAAAATCACGGCCGCTAACTCCAAGTCATGGACCGGATAGTTCCTCTCATGCACTTTTATCTGTCTCGAGCCATAAGCTATTACACTTCCGTGTTGCAGTAGCACGCAACCCAAACCGCTGCCCGAAGCATCGCTATAAATCTCATAGCCTTCGGTCCCACTCGGCAAACTCAGCACAGGCGCCGTGGTCAACCGACATTTCATATCCTCAAAAGCTCGCGCGCACTTCAGCGTCCAAATGAACTTATGCTCCTTCCTCATCAAAGTAGTGAGAGGTAACGCCATCCGCGAGAAGTTCTCTACGAAGCACCTATAATAGCCGGCAAGCCCCAGAAAGCTCCGGACTTCCGCTACCATAGAAATCTCAGGCCACTCCTGTATCGCAACAATCTTCGCTGGATCCACCGCAATACCTTCCCCACTCACTATATGACCGAGGAACGCCATGGAGGACAACCAAAACTCGCACTTCGAGAACTTGGCATACAATTCATTCCTCCTTAGCGTCTCCAAAACCAAATGAAGATACTTGAAGTGATCTTCCTCACTCTGCGAGTACACCAATATATCGTTGATGAAGACGATCACAAAGTGGTCCAAGTACTCCCTGAAGGTCCTGTTCATCAAATCCATGAACACTGATGGCTCATTGGTCAACCCAAACGGCATGACTGTAAACTCGTAACGCCCGTATCTCGTACCGAACACTGTCTTCGGGATATCACTCTCCCTTATTCGCAGCTGATAGTACCCGGACTTGAGATCCAGCTTTGAGTACACCGTCAACCCGACCAACTGATCAAAAAGATCATCGATTCGGGGGATCAGGTACTTGTTCTTTTCCATCAACTTATTGAGCTTCCGGTAATCAATACATAACTTCAAGCTTTCGTCCTTCTTCTTAACAAAGAGGACCGGCGCGCTCCAAGGCGAAGAACTTGGGCGCACATCCCCTTGATCCAACAACTCTTGCAGTTGAACCTTCAGCTCCGCCATTTCTTTAGGCGCAAGCCGATATGGAGAGCGTGACACAGGCTTTGCACCTGGTACTAACTCAATCGTGAAATCTATCTCCCATCGAGGCGGGGCTCCAGGAAGATCTCTAGGGAACACATCAGGGTACTTTGATACCACTGATATACTATCCAACATGGGCTTTGGCTTTGCCACCTCCACTAGCATAAAGAACAATTCTGCACCGGCACGAACCGCCTTCACCACATGAAGAGCAGACATCAACGTCTTGCTCGACCCCTTCGAGCCTGTATAGGTTGTCTCACGACTAGCTCCCAGCTTGACTTCCTTGCTACCGCAATCGATATAGGCTTGCTGCTGCGAGAGCCAGTCCGTGCCAAAAGTTACGTCGAACTCCCCTAGCGGTAGCAACGATACTTGGAAGTCAAAGTCTTGGCTCCCTGACCACACCTAAACGCAATAGATACTACCCGCGCGCATTGAGTGCCATTGGACCATAGCGCATCCAATTTGTCTTTTACCAACGAAGGAGGTACTCCGACGCGCAATATAGTTCCTAAATAAAGAAATGCGAAGCTTTGTTTACACGAACGGTGCTCTCGCTCGATAAACAAAAATCAGAACAAAGCATAGCACAAGTAGTTCTAAGTTAACACGCACAAGGGCGACAAGTATTTAAGGTTAAGCTGCTATAACTTTAAATCATACCTGTCTTCACGGCGGTGTGCATTCTCCCGGGCTTTAGGCACCCATGGGCATAGTGCCCCGACTCCCCGCAGTTATAACATGCGCCCGGGGTTTGGCCTGTAGATGCCCCCGAAGCACCGAGAGGAGGGACTAGACCCAAAGTCCTAGCCTTCTTATACCACCTACGATAACCAGACTTTGAGGTGTTCGGCATTTTGAATTCCGTCTCCTTTGTACTAAAGTCCTCGACTGCTCCTGTCATAGCCTTCTTGGCCTTCCGAGCACCTTTCCAACAGTCTCGGGCAAAGTTCCCTTTCTTTCCACAAGTGCGACAAGTGTAAGTAACTTTACTAGTCGATGTCATAGCCCCTTTCTCCGGCATTCTGCCGGATGCAGCTCTTATGGGGCTTGCATAGTTCGATACCATGGTCTCTAGCATCGGGAAAGTCTTCCTCAAATCTGCCTCCAAAGATATAGCTGATTCCACCAAGGCTCGGAATCCCAATAACTTTGGTCATAGCAGTAAAACTCGTAACTCGGCGCGCAGGCCATTATAAAATCTATCGACTGTAGCTTGCTCATTATCAAACTCAAAGTATGCGTAGCGGCTTATCATAAGAAATGCTTGCAAATATTCCTCAACTGTGTGCGCTCCCTATACTAAATGCATATTCAACTGCTGCCCCAATAGTCTACCAAAAGTCATCTGCTCCATCACGCCAACCGGCGTTGAAGCCACAACAGGGGCGTAGGGTTGTACATTTCTTCCAAGCTGTGCACCCGTCACAGCGAACACCGCTTCAATGATCCTTCTAACGGTTTCATACGAAGGAGGGGTCTCAAACACCTCAACGGGCGCACTAAACTCCTCATAGTCAATACCATGCAGATCTCCTGTCATAATATGCAGTAATAGCAAGCAGAATTCTGATGGACTTAACCATGGTAACAGGGTAAAAGGTCTCATCATAGTCAATACCATGAATTTGCTTGAAACCCTTAGCCACCAGTCGCCCTTTGAATGTTTGTACATTCCCATCCATGTCGGTCTTCTTCTTGAAGACCACTTGCATCCTATGGGTTTCACGCCTTCAGGTGGTTCCACCAAAGTCCATACTTGGTTTTCATACATGGAGTCCATTTCAAATTCCATGGCCTCAAGCCACTTCTCGGAGTATGATCCACACATAGCCTCTTGGTGGGGCGCATGCTCATAATTATGATCCATAAGCAACACATTACCTATTTGAGACACGAGAAATCCATATCTCTCAAGCTCAAACCTTGGTCTTCCAGATCTACGTGGGACTTGTGTTTCCTGAGCAGGTTCTTTAGCTACAATGACTTGTAGTCCTAAATCAAGTTCCAATTTCGGTTCATTCACTGTTTGTGGTTCTTGAACTTCTTCAAGTTTTACTTTAACAGTCTTTCCACTTAAGAACGCTTTCTCAAGAAAGACACTTATCCTTGCGACAAACACTTTGCTCTCAGATGGTAGGTAGAAATAGTACCCTTTAGTTTCCTTAGGATACCCAACAAGATAACACTTATCTGATTTTGGTTCCAGTTTATCAGGCATTTGACGTCCCACATATGCCTCACAGCCCCAAACCTTAATGAACGACATACTGGGATGCTTCCCAGTCCATATCGCATATGGTGTCTTTAGAACCGCTTTTGTTGGAGCACGATTTAGTGTTAAAGCATCAGTTTCTAGAGCAAAGCCCCAAAAGGAAACAGAAAGATCTGCATGACTCATCATCGACCGTACCGTGTCTAACAAGGTACGATTCCTCTGCTCAGACGCACCATTATGTTGTGGTGTTTTAGGTGAAATGAGCTATGATACAACACCACACTCTTTCAGATGTTCACAAAAATCATGACTTAGTCATTCGCCACCTCGATTAGTTCGGAGTGCTTTAACCTTTTTACCCATCTGGTTTTCTACTTCAGTCTTAAACACTTTGAACTTTTCAAAGTTTTCAGATTTATACTTCATAAGATAAACGTATATGTATCAACTGAAATCATCAGTAAATATAACAAAGTAGAAGTACCCACCTGTAGCCATAAAACTCATGGGTCCACATACATCACTATGTACTATACCCAAGAGATCATCAACCCTCTCATTATTTCCAGTGAAAGGGACTTTAGTCATCTTTCCTAACAAACAAGATTTGCATCTCTCAAATGATTCATAATCAAATGAGTCCAATAGTCCATCTTTATGGAGCTTGGATATACGTTTCTCATTTATATGGCCCAAACGACAATGCCAAAGAAACGAAGGGTTCGAGTCATTTGTTCTTAGACTTTTAGTATTTTCAATATTATAGATCGGATGGTCTAAGTTCAAAACATACAGACCATTAAACATGTAATTCCCTGAAACTCAAAAGAGTGACAGGAGGCATTTTGAGCCAAGTTTGGGACTTGGTGGAGGTCATACGGCCTGAGACACGGGCATATCCCATGGGCGTGTTGTGCTCGGGTTCGACAATGGTCGTGCGATCGACGAAATTGCAGTTGACGATCGTCGAACAGCGAACACGGCGTGAGACACGGGTATGTCTCAGGCCGTGTCCTACTCGGGTAGTTGGCCTAGTTGTGTCGGGGGAGAAACACGGGATATAGCCCAGGCATGTTCGGTTTTGATACGGGCATGTCAAATGTGACATGGGTGAGTCAAATATGACACGGGCATGTCAAATGTGACACGGGCGTGTCAAGTACCCGTGTTCCTCTCGGGTTGGTGTTGGTCCTGTGTCGATGGAGGAACACGCCCTGCTACACAGGTGTGTATTGCCTGACACGGGTGTGTCAAGCCTGACACGGGCATGTTGATAGCCCGTGTTCTTTTAGGGATGTGATGGTTTCGGCATAGAATGAGGCACACGCCCTTGGACACGGGCGTGTCACAAGCCGTATTCGGCCCAGATTTTGGATTTTAAGTGCGAATCGTGGTCGTCCGTTTTCTTATTTTGGGGTCCAACGGCTCAGGGCTGTTCTTGCTGGGTTATACCCGGGAATAAGGTTTAGAAACCCTCATTCTATTTGTATTTTCTCTTTATAAAGTTCTAGAGAGAGGGGAGAGCAAGGAAGAAGAAGAAGGAAGAGAGATACGGCCACCGTTGGAGCTTCGGATCCCCGAATCACAAGCCGAGTTCAGATCTCCGGAGGCGAGGACATTGCGGTGCTTTTCATGAGCATAGATCTTCATGGCGCCGAAGAGGAATGCTAGGGTAACGATTGTCATCTTGGACATGTGAAGTCCTCTTTTCCCTTGCATAGGAAGCCCGCTCTCGCGAGTTTGCGGTGAGTGTGAGGTGTTCCTTCGGGTAGACATGAATAGTCCTCGTTGTTTTGCATGTAGAGTCCGTAATCGAGTAACGGACATAGGCATGATGTGTGAAGCCTACTCGGACAAGTTGGTATGGATCGGTGATGTTGCATTGTATGAATGGTCGGAGAATACTCCGCGCAGTTGATTGTTTTTCGGGTTTTCTACGCGGTAGATTGCAATAGGGAACCCTAGGGGACTAACTCTGAGGTGCACCCGAAAACCTGGGCAAATGTGTGATACTGCCAACATGATGGTCTGGGAGCCAACTTGTACATAACTAGGTTATGTAAAGTGTGTGATCGAATTAGGACTCAGGGAAGCTTGACCCATACAGACGGCTTAAATTAACGTTGCGGTGTGAGCAACGGGTTAGGTGGAACCATACACGCCCTATGTGGTTCGGTTAAATAGACCTAAGGTACATGGCACTTACCATTGGCATAGATAGAGGGTCTTAGGAAGTGGCTAGAAAGACCGTAATGCTCACGAGAAATTGTCGTCCAAGGGGCGGTGGTGAGACCGCGGACTTTGAGCGGGTTCACCAAGAATGTGCCCTGAGAGCACGGTGTGTGTGGTCGTGCGATCCTATGCCTGTGATGATGTGTTAATTCTCTATTATATGGCTATGCAAATAAAGTGCAGGGAAGGAGCATCCCCGCCCCGAGTTTAGTGGCGGGGTCGTTATAATTTGGTTAGTATAGCTGATCGTTGCTTTTGTTTGCCACCGCTCGGTGGATTGTTGCTTTTAGGTGCTGCAGAGCCAAGTGGCAAATAGCGGGCTAAAGCCCTTGTTGCTGAACCAGCCCTCGAAGGCCTAATTTTGAGTGTTTTCTTTTATTCTCATGTATGACCTGCCTGCGTGCCGAGGTTTGGAAGACACTTTAATTTGAGTAAACTATTGTAAGGCCATAAGGCCAACTACTCGTGTATTTGTACGTTCATTCCTATTGTGTTATTGTAGTGGACATTCACGCTGATTGGTTGGGTTCTTATTCTTGCAACTTTTAAATTGCTTCCGCTTGAATGTACTCTGTGTAGGATGTTGGTTATTGGCACGATGGTTTTCATTGCGTAACCTTCCGGTCTGTCTGTTGTATATGGCGTCGGGCCCCGGCAAGACCTACTGCTATATGCTATGCGACGAATAGGGGGTGTTATAATTTGGTATCAGACTACTGGTTTCGGTCAACTTAAATGAATTCATGGATGAATTCTTTTAAGGGGTGGTGAGCACATGTGTGTGCGTCATCTTTATAACATAAAAGAACCAATTAATGTCCACTTAGGAATGAAAATACACATGTTTGAGGAACCTGAGTGTTCATATAATTGTTTTTTGCAATTTTGTTTGGTCGCTTAACGGTGTTTTGTACAACTATAGGTGACCAGAAGTGGTGCAGGGCCGTCAGAATGCCCGATTTCTGAGGCTAGTAGCGCACAGAATGATATGCCTGCAACACCTCCCTTGGCCGAAACCATACGATTGGTGGCTGAAGCGGTGTTCGCTATGATCAATGCACAACCTGCAAGGCAGATGCAGTAGCCTGCCCCTGCGGTGGAGCAGGTACCGCTTCAAGCAGCGGAACCGAGAAGGGTGGAGAAAGTAGTGGTGGAGCCTTTGGTGCCTAAGAGAGAGACTGAAAGGCAGCACAAACATGTTATGGGATTCAATCCTCTGGTGTTCTCGGGGACGGGAACCCCATCCCAAGCTGAGAATTGGCTCTCCCGAGTGAAAAGAGTACTGACAGATACTAAAGCGGAGGAGTGGCAGATGACCACTATAGCTACATTCCTATTGGACGGAGACGCTAGGCTGTGGTGGGAAGGTTTGGAGCTACATCACTTGAGGGAAAGGCAACTTACAGACATCTCGATGGAAGAATTTTCAAGACTGTTCTAGGCAAGGTACCTTCCCTAGGCTCAGAGGATTGCATTAGAGAATGAGTTCCAGAGGTTGACGGAAGGAGAGAGTAGCGTGGATGAGTATCTCTGAAGGATCAAGCGCATACCCAACTGCACCAAAAACCCGGACTGTTGGAGAGGGCTCTACTTAATTTCTTAAATAAGTAGCAAAGCGCCACGGGTCAAGTGAAGGAATGCTGGACCCAACAATCCCCCCCCCCCGGCGTCCAGCACAACCCATCGGCTCAGAGGTGGAGTTACCACCTGGCTCAGAGGTGGGGTTACCACATGTCCACGGTTGCCTGACCCGCCGGACCCACACAGGTAGAAGGGAAAAATCAGGATTTAATAGCGCCACCCCCCCCCCCCCCCCGTCTTGAACCCGTGACCTCCTCTGATACCAATTGAAGGATCAAGCGCATACCCAACTGTACCAAAAGCCCAGACTATTGGAGAGGGCGCTACTTAATTTTTTAAATAAGTAGCAAAGAGCCACGGGTCAAGTGAAGGAATGTCGGACCCAACAATCTCCACGAATTCACGCGATTGGGTCGGTATGTCAGCTCTATGTTCGTGGATGAGGAGCGTAAGACTAACCAATTCTATGAAGGTCTGAGGGATGACCTAAGGCTACTGCTCTCGGGGCCTTTGACGCAGGGCTTCTTGACCCTGGTCAATACGGCCCGGTCTTTGGAAAAGGATCTGAGTAATGTGCAAGCAAAGAGAGACTCTAGAGCAAAGAAGGCTAGTACTTCGGGTCCATCTCCTTCTTCCGGAGCTTCGGGGGAAACTACAAGCCGAACCTCGGGTGCATGCTATAATTATGGAAAGCCGGGAGACTTTGCCTGGGACTGCTGGAGTGGACGTCCAAAGTCCGAAAGGAAGCCGACATCAACCTATGAGGAAAAGGGCAAGGCGGTGGAGTCAACTGCATCCCATTATGCTACGGCTCAACCTAGAGTCTACAATCTTGGTCAGCAGGAGGCCATCAAGCAAGCGGATGTGGTGACATGTATGGTTTAAATTTATAGCAAGTTAGTTTTAAATACTTGTTACTTTGCAAGTGTTACCTTACCACTACTTGAATAGGCTTTGTTTTGATTTATGATAATCTGGCGAGTGCACTCTTTGATACGGGAGCTTCACACTCCTTTTTGTCCGAAGGATTCATATCGCGCATCGGAGTACCTTCTTTGATGGAAAAGGACAAACTGGATGTATTGTTGTTTAATGGGTGTTCGATGCGCGCGGATAGAGTCTGTGGCGTAAAGATTCGTATTGGGAATCAGGAGTTCGATTTGCAAGCGTCGTTACTTCCACTGGTGGAGTTTGACATGATATTCGGTTTGGACTGGCTCTCGGAGCAGCAAGCACATATTGATTGCAATCGCAAGGTGGTCAAGTTGGGAACAGGTCGTGAGACTACATTTACCGGCTTAAAAGGGTCGGGCAAGACTTTTATATCTTCTCTTCAGGTGTTGAAGGTGGTTCGTGCAGGAGCGGAGCTGTTCTTCACACTAGTGGAGGTTGCAAAGTCTATGCCTACGTTGGACAGTATTTCAGTGGTATTCGAGTACCCTGATGTGTTCCCTGGCGATCTTCCTGGAGCCCCACCTCAACGGGAGATTAATTTCAGCATCGAGCTAGTGCTAGGTGTGAAACCTGTGTCACGCTCTCCGTATCGGCTAGTGCCTAAGGAGATGGCAGAGCTGAAGGTACAACTTCAAGAGTTATTGGAACAGTGTTATGTGCGTCCAAGTTCGTCACATTGGAGCGTACCGGTCCTTTTTGTGAAGAAGAAGGACGGAAGTTTGCAACTATGTATTGATGATCGAGAGCTGAACAAGTTAACGGAGAAGAACAAGCACCCGATCCCAAGGATTGATGATATTTTCGATCAGTTAGTCGGGTCAATGGTGTATTTGAAATTGGACCTTATGTCCGGGTATTATCAACTGAGGATAAGGGAAAATGATATCCCCAAGACAGCTTTTAGTACAAGATACGGGCATTATGAGTTTACGATCATGCCGTTTGGGGTGACTAATTCGCCGTCAGTGTTCATGGATCTGATGAATAGGACTTTCAGGGAGTACCTGACCACTTTGTGATCGTCTTCATCGACGATATATTCGTATACTCGCAGAGTGAGGATGATCATTTTAAGCATCTGCATTTCGTGTTGGAGATGCTGAGGAGGAATTAAATGTACGTCAAGTTCTCCAAATGCGAGTTTTGGTTGTCCTCAGTAGCGTTCCTTGGTCACATAGTCAGTGGCGAGGGAATTGCGGTGGATCCGGTGAAGATTATTATTATACAAGAGTGGCCTGTGTTGTCTACGGTAGCGGAAGTTCGGAGTTTTCTGGGGCTTGCTGTCTATTACAGGCGCTTTGTGGAGAACTTATCACGAATAGCGTTACCCCTCACGACTCTAACGAGGAAAGATCAGAAGTTTATTTGGATGCCAGAGTGCGTGCGAGCTTTTGAGGAGTTGAAGAGTCAGTTGACCACGATGTCTTTGTTGAGTTCTCCGAATGGGACCGAAGGCTTTGAGATCTACAGCGATGCTTCGAGCAGTGGATTGGGTTGTGTCCTACTGCAGCATGGAAGTGTGATAGCGCATGGCTCACGTCAGTTGAAGGTGCATGAGAGAAATTATCCGGTCCATGACTTGGAGTTAGCGACCGTGATATTTGACCTGAAGATGTGGAGGCATTACTTGTATGGGGTGAAGGTCGATATCTATACCGACCACAAGAGCCTGAAGTATTTGTTGGATCAGAGGGATCTGAACATGCGGCAGTGGAGATGGATGGAGTTCCTGGGGGACTATACATTCAGGATTCATTATGTGCCTGGAAAAGGCAATGCAGTTGCGGATGCGTTGAGTCATAGGGCCCCAGCTTAAGCCAACTGACTGTTAGTCCATGACGATCGTTTGGTTTGGGAGTTGGAGGCGTTGGAGATCTCTTGTGTTGACAAGCAGTCGAGTGTCGAAGCTCTATTGAACTGGATGGAAGTTTAGTGTGATCTGGCGTATCGGATTCGGCAGGCTTTGGACTTGGATGGCCACATGAAGCAAATCATGCTTGAGGCTTTGGATGAGTCAAATTCCCAATTTGAGGTCGTGGATGGATTGCTATGGAAGGATGGTCGCCTGTGTGTCCCAAGTGTGGGCAAACTGCGGGTGGAATTATTGTACAAGGCTCATCATAACAAGTACTCGATTCACCCGGGGAGCACGAAGATGTACCGTGACGTGAAGAAATTATTCTTGTGTCCAGGACTTAAGAAGGATATAGCACTATACGTGGCGAATTATCAAACATGCGCCTTGGTGAAGGCAGAGTGCCAGAAGCCTGGAGGATTCCTGAAGTCCCTGCCTATTCCGGAGTGGAAGTTCGACGATATTACTATGGACTTTGTGCATGGTTTACCAAGGTCGTAGAAGGGAAACGACGTCATCTGGGTGGTCATAGATCGTTTTACGAAAGTGTCGCACTTCATTCAGCATAGGAAGGATGATTCTGTGGACAAATTGGCAAAATTATATGTGGATAATATTGTGCGTGAAAGAATTAGTTCCAAGATGACCTAAACACCTAGAGGGTGGGTGAATAGGTACAATTCTTTTTATTGCTTAGGTAGAAAAATTTATCACAATAAAACCTTTAATTCACACTGTCATAGCACACACATAGAATACACACAGTTTTATAGTGGTTCCCCAAGTGATGGGTACATCCACTTTCCTCCATCGCCTATCTAGCAGTATGCTAGATTCGGCCTAACTTCCCTCTTCTCAGATCCTCAGATCTTACAGCTCAGAACCCAAAGATGGTTCCTACAACTCAGATTTTAGCAAGTCCTACAACTCAGATTCTCTTAAAGAATCCTACCTCAGAGTGAGTCCACACTCCTACAACTTAGGCACACAGGCCCTACCTCAGCCTCTTCCCAGGCCTACAACTTAGAGAATTTAATCTCCTACCTCAGGCACTCAGCCCTACCTCAGCCTTTATAATTAAGGCTTACAACTCAGATCTACAATAGATCCTACAGTGAATTGATAATAGAAAAGAATAAAACCTTCACCCAGATAGAGAGAGAAAGGGTTGAAGGTTTCTTGATCAGTTCTTGAAAGAACAGATAACTTTTGAATCAACCTGTCTTAGCTTTCTTCAAAGCTTCTTGAATCTGAACAAAGTAAGGTTGATCTTCTTGAATTTGGAGATGATCCTCAATCCAGCTTCTTCTTGATCAGATGTGATTCTGATTTCTTCTTTCAGATTGTTCAAGATCTACCCTCTTTTGATTTCTGGATGAAGACTCCTCTCCTTGTAGTTAGTTCTTCTCGGATTGGTTCTGTCTTTGATGCTTCCCATTCTCCCTTCTATCTGTTGATAGAACATATCTTTATATAGGTTTCATCCAAGGTTACCGGCTGATCCGGTTCATAACAACCTTCTGACAGCTCTGATAGATGCAACAGCCTTGTTGGTCATGACAGCTGTCAAGTCACAGTTACTTCAGTGAACTTTGTCTCAGTCAGCAAAGTGTCGAGATATTACTTTAAATGTGTCGACACAAATAGACTATGTGTCGACACAATCCTTGGTGATGTCGACACAACTCCCATAATGTCGACACAACACTTTATAATCTTCTTGACACAACTTTTGTAAAATGTGTCGACACAAGTCTTATGTGTCGACACAAATACTTCTTGTCTTGACACAGTGGTTGTCTTGATACAATTCTGGAATGTTTCGACACAAGTCATGTGTGTCGACATAATTACTGTAGACATAAACTTGATGTGTGTAGACACAAGTCTTGTGTGTCGACACAGTTACTGTAGATAAAATTTTGTGTGTCGACACAAGTCCTGTGTATCGAAACAGACTATCTTCTGGTGTCAACTAAGTTAGTGTAGACAGATTTGCCATGTGTCGACACAAGTTCTGTTTGTCGACACAATCTTGCTTTTGGTGTCGACACAGCTTTTCACATGTGTCGACACAGTTGTTGTCAACTGATGTTTTGTGTGTCGACACAAGTCCTGTGTGTCGACACAAACTGGAATCTGGTTCGACACAGCTTTTCCCAAGTGTCGACACTTGTACTTAGAATCTTTTTCTTCATTTTATTATCCTGCACATACAAACTCAACACAACATAAAATACACCTTGATGAATATCATTGAGTTAGGTGATGCTTCTCCAAATCTGGTACATATTTTCCAATGTACCCAACAATCTCCCCCTATTTGGAGAAGTCATAACCATTAGTCAATGATATACATCACTTTATAATAAAACAGACATTATGATGTATATAAAAGAAAATATTTCTCATATAGGGTAATTCATAGCTAGAAACAAAATACTATATCAACACAAAGTATGATAACATGTAATGAACAAGAATCAAAGTTTTGTTGAATTACAAAAGTGTTTAACATTCAAATGATTACATAGATTTCCACATTGTTAAAATCTAATAAAACTATCCTAAGGCTGATCAGGCTCCTTGATCACTATTCCTTTGTCAGTTTGAACCCTTGCTTGTACACTAGTTCTAGTGTCTTCAGCTGGCTTCTTTCCTTTAAGATCTTTCTTTTTAAGCTCTTCAGCCTTGATCTTCTGTCTTTTAAAATAATGATAAGGCTTAGGGAAGTATTTACTTGGCTCCACAGTAGTAGCAGATACCTTCCCAGCTTTTTGATCTCTTCTAAACTGATATATGGCATCTTGCCTCTGTTGATACTTGTTCCACTCTAGTTCAGAATACCACTTGCCTCTATCATGCATTTTATCTTTCACAGCTTGCCAGGCAGTGAGTATTATGTTCCTTGAAGTGGGACTCCATCTTTCAAAATCTGGTTTTGATTCATCCTGCTCTCTAAATAGTTTCTTGGAAAGTTGAGCTTCTTGTTCTTTTTTTAATGCAGCCTCAGACATTTCCACTTTCTCAATTATAACATTCTTAGCAACCTCTGGAGGGCTATACATCTAGTGAACCAGTTGTTGAATTCCCTCAAAGTTAGAAGGGGGGTATATTATTTGAGCTACCTCCTGCTGACCCCCTTTGTTTCCTATAGCTTGAATGCCTGATTCAGCTGTATTATCATCATCACACAAGGGTGGATATCCAAGAGTGGCTCTGATAGAATTAGTTATCCATTTGGCATGATCAGAGCCTGCAGTGACTAACAACCTCTCCCCCTTTATAACTTCTCTCCCAACATGATCTCTTAGATCATCCTTTTGGAACCTTATCTGATTAACTAGATAATTGGTTCCTTCCTTGTAGAATGCTCTGAACTTCAGCAGCTGATCAGAAATTATCTTCTGAGATTCTTGAATAACAAGGCTAATATTTGTCAAGTTTTCTTTGAGAAGTGTATCAAACTCAGTCTTTTCTTTAGCAATGTTTGTAGTTAAAACAATTGTTGTATTCTGAAGTTTTGTGACAATCACATTGTGAGATTCAGTAAGATTGTCATTCATTCTAATTTGATTTTCTAGGACATACCCTTGCTTTACCACTATATCATCAATCTGTGTCCTTGCCTCTTGTTGCTGCTTGGCTAGATAAACTACAGCATTACCTCCCTTATGGAAACAATCTGTCATCTCCATCTTATTCTAATTGACTTCAAATCTTATTGATTTAATGTCTCAAGCCAAAGTAAACTGGAGGTCTTTGTGACTTTCATCTATATAATTCTCCATGGCTGCTCTTTGTTCATCCAGTTTAACTTGCAGATCCACCAACAGTGAACTGTAGTCAACTGCTGGGGTTGGTTGTTGACTGACTGTTTGCAAAGCTCTCTTGTAGCTTAAGCTCTTCTTCTTGACAACCATAAGTTTTCTTTTCTTAGCTTTGGAGGCCTCATCATCTTCAGAAGCTGAGGAACTGTCTATATCAACTGGCTCTTTAGGACTAGAGTGCAGCTCCTTCTCAGTCCTAGTCAACTACCCCTCAGTCCTTGCCTCCTGAATATCAGGAAATAACTCTTTAAAAGTGAATTCTTGTTGAGTTTGTACAAGTGGAACATCTGTATCTTGTACAGATAATGGGGCGTCATCTAATGCTGATGTATCATGCATTGTTATATCCTGTGCGGGGATGTTGTCATGGTTTGTCTGTTCAACATAAGTTAGAAGCACAGTTAGTGTATCTGGCTCAGTATCTAGTGTAGTTTGATTAATATCATGTATTACCTCAAGGATAGTTTGAGTGGTTGTTTCACTCTCTAATGCAGCTTGCTCTTTCTCATGAGCAACTTCTGAAGGTAATGCCTCTTGTGGAGCTGGAGAAAGCTCATTGGCTCCCCCTAGATGAGGCACTTCCTGAACTTGATCCAGTTGGATGGTGCTTTCTGGAATCTATTCCCCTGCATCTGACTATCATCTACATTTTTAGGGGCAGGTGATTTCCTTGCAGATTCTTTTTGTTCTTCATCTGAACTGAAGGTCACTTATTCTTCTGAATCACTAGAAGATTCAAGTTTCATGGGGGTTTGTTTCTTCCTTTTCTGTGGTAGTTGTTTTTGTGGAGTAGGAACATCTTTTGTTAGCACCCTTTCCCATTTGGAGATTATTCTTAAATCCAACCTTCTCATATGGTTGATCTTAGATCCTGCTGTCTGGTGCATGACTTCAGTTATAGTCTCAGCCAAATATAGACTTAGTATTCTTCCTAGGTTTGGTTTCTTGAAGCTTTCTTTTATCTTCTCAAATATTACTGCTGGCTAGTTAGTGTTAATCCTGAAGATGACTCTGGTCATGAGGCCGAACATGTAGGAAGATATCCTATCATATCCTCCTGTTTTGCATAGAATCACTTTTCCAACTATTTCAGAAAGAAATTTGCCTTGGGAGTTCATCCCCTTTCTATTCATAGAAGATCCAATCTTGGTGGTGGGATCCAGTCCACACCATTGGAGGGCTTCTTTGGTCTTGGAAGATGCAACCTCATCTTCTTCTTGAAATCGGGGCAGGTGTAGAGTCTTTCTTAAACTCTTCAAGGTGAGTTTGACCTTTGTGACTTGAATGGAGGACCTAATCTTTAGTCCCGTTGAATCTAGAGATGTTGCTGCATAAAATTCAAGGATCTCCTTCTTCCAAATCTTTGTCGGTTCTGACACCAGGTATTCTAATCCATTGACTGTGATTATGGTAATCACAGCTTTGATTTCGGGTTCCGCACTATCAAAGGCATCACGAACGAGTTCATAGCCCTCGTTAATGTTGTCATCTTGTTTGGGCACCATTGGGAATGAGAGGAATTTTGGATTAGGAAGAGGAAGAATTTTTCGACACAAGGATTTTGTCTCGAGAATTTGGAAAGCATGTCAACAGGGTTTGTTTTCGACCTATTTATATGTCTCTAAACACAGAAGGTCAAAAGGTGCATGGAAATACACTTAATGTGTCGACACTGTTGAGACGGTGTCGACACAGACTTCTAAGGTCTCGACAGAGGTATTCACTACTATGTGTCGACACCAAGCTGAGTTTCGACACACCTTTATTGATATGTCGACACAATTTACTTCATGTGTCGACACCAAACTAAGTGTTAGAAATTCTTTGTGTCGACACCACTTCCTAAGTGTCGACACAACTTTCTAGAAGTGTCGACACCAACTACTAAGTGTCGACACAGACTTATTTATGTGTCGACACAGAATTACTCAGACAAATTTGTCATTCTATTCTAGGTTCATCATACCTAATTCAATTTTGAAATTATTGAATTTAGTTTCATCTAATGGTTTAGTGAACATATCAGCAACTTGATTATTAGTATTGACAAATTCTAAATTTATATCTTCTTTTTCCACATGATCTCCAATGAAGTGAAATCTAATTTCTATATGCTTTGTTCTGCTATGTGAAACGAGATTTTTAGCAATAGAAATAGCACTTGTAGAATCACAAAATAAAGGAGTTCTACTTACCTTGAGACCATAGTCTTCAAGTTGATGTTGAATCCATAAAAGCTGAGCACAGCAGCTGCCTGCAGCAACATATTCTGACTCATTAGTGGATATTGCCACACTAGTCTACTTCTCACTGCTCCAGGACACCAATCTTCCAGCTAAAAACTGACATGTGCCAGTAGTACTTTTCATGTCTTCTTTGCATCCTACAAAGTCTGCATCTGAATATCCAGTCAGTAGAAAATCTCTATTCCTAGGGTACCAAAGGCCAAGATTAGGTGTTCCCCTGAAATATCTCAAAATTCTTTTAACTGCAATATAATGAGATTCTTTAGGGATTGCTTGATACCTATCACAGACACATGTAACATACATGATGTGTGGTCTACTAGCAGTTAAGTATAAAAGGGAGCCAATTATTCCTCTATACAAAGATTCATCTACAGGTTTTCCTGCATCATCATGGTGGAGGCTGACTTCATGCCATACTTCTTAATTAACTCCTTGGTGAACTTAGACTGAGATATGGACAAGCCATCATCAGTCTGTCTAACTTGGAGTCCCAAAAAGAATTTAAGCTCACCCATACTGCTCATCTCAAACTTCCCTTGCATAAGTTTGGCAAACTTTCTACAAAGGTTGTTTTCTGTTGATCCAAAGATAATGGCATCAATATATATCTGAACTAGGATCATCTTCCATTTAGATTCCCTAAGGAATAGAGTCTTGCCTATTTTCCCCCTTGAGAATTTATTCTCAATAAGGAAGGTAGACAAAGTTTCATACCAAGCCCTAGGGGCTTGTTTCAGTCCATATAGGGCTTTCTTAAGTCTATAAACATAATTAGGATAATGAGGATCTACAAAACCTGAGGGCTGATCAACATATACTTCCTCTTTTAAATCACCATTTAGAAATGCTGACTTGACATCCATTTGGAATACCTTGAACCCCTGGTAAGCTGCATAGGCAAGGAATAGCCTTATTGCTTCCAATCTTGCCACTGGAGCAAATGTCTGATCAAAGTCTATTCCTTCTTCCTGCTTATAGCCCTTGGCAACTAGTCTTGCTTTGTTCTTGACTATGATGCCATTTTCATCTAGTTTATTCCTGTATATCCACTTAGTCTCAATCACATTATGATTCTTTGGTTTTGGGACCAGCTCCCATACTTTACATCTCCTGAATTGATTCAACTCCTCCTGCATTGCATCAATCCAGATTGAATCCTTTATGGCTTCTTCAAATCTTTTGGGTTCCACCTGAGACAGGAAGTTTGAACAAAGGACTGTGTTCATGTTCTTGCTTCTGGTTTGAACACCATGTCTTGGATCACCAATAATTTGGTGTACTGGATGACCCTGTAGAACGTTTCAAGGATGATCCTTTAGATGCCTTATTACTGGAGGTAATCCATCTATAGTTTGAGCTTCTCCATTCTCCCCATCATGTTGTACTTCATTATCTTCATCAGCAACTTGCGAGTCTTGTACTCCCCCTGGACGGTAACCAACATTTTCCTCATTCTGCCTTGAAGTTTGGTCTTCACTAACAGTTAGCATGTCCATCTTTTCTTTTAAACCTGTAGAGCTACAAGAATTCCTAGACAGCTCACAGTTTATTAGCTTAAAATCATCAAATACTACATGAACAGATTCTTCTACAACTTATGTAGTCAAGTTGTAGACCCTGTATGCCCTACTACAGTTATTGTACCCAACAAATATCCCATCTTGGGATTTGGATGCAAACTTAGTTAGGTGAGTCTTGCCATTGTTATGTATATAGCACTTACTACCAAAGATCCTAAAATAGGATATATTTGGTTTTCTTCCTTTCATAATCTCATAGGGTGCTTTTTGTGGCTTTTGATGATGTAAGCTCTATTGAGAGCATGACATGCAGTATTTATTGCCTCAGCCCAGAAATATTCTAGGAGAGAAGTGTCACTCAGTAGTGTTCTTCCAGCCTCAATAAGTATCCTATTCTTTCTTTCAGCAATACCATTTTGCTGAGGAGTTTTACGTGAGGAGAATTCTTGATGAATCCCTAGTTCTTTAGAAAACTTTGTCATACTTTCAGACTGAAATTCAGTTCCATAGTCACTTCTGATTTTGACCACTAAATTGTTAAGTTCATTCTGAATTTGTTTAACAAAATTATGGAAGATAGTTGGGGTTTCAGATTTCTGCCTCGGGAAGAAAACCCATGTATATCTAGAATAGTCATCCACAACCACAAAGTTATAGACTTTCCTACCTAGACTATGAACTGGCATAGGACCAAATAGATCCATATGCAAGAGGTACATACACCTCACTGAGTCTTCGGTATCAAGACTGTGAAAGGAGGATTTGGTCTGCTTGCCTTTTTGACAAGCTGAACATATATCACCCTTAATACACTTAACTTTTGGACCATTCCTTACTAACTCTTTACTAAAGAGTTGTCCAATAGTCATGTAGTTAAGATGGGCTAGCCTCTTGTGCCATTTGACACAATGAGAGGCTTTCTCATCAGCAACAAGACAAACTGGAGAATCTTTATTCTCACAAACAAAATTCAGGCAATAAACATTTCCTTTTCTATAACCAGACAAGATGACCTTCTCATCACTTGTCTTTTTAATCTGATACCCTTTCTTAATAAATGAAGTGTCATAACCAAGATCACTCAGTTGGCTTATGCTTATTAGGTTATGTTT
Source organism: Platanthera guangdongensis (assembly GCA_039583875.1). Classification (NCBI taxonomy): domain Eukaryota; kingdom Viridiplantae; phylum Streptophyta; class Magnoliopsida; order Asparagales; family Orchidaceae; genus Platanthera; species Platanthera guangdongensis. Next base: position 91,184,674 of record CM077150.1, read on the forward strand.
CAGACCCTTCACATAAGCCACTTAAGTGATAGTGATGGAACTATTAGAAATGTTATCAAACCCTTTGATGACTCCTTTTTCAGATCCACCAAAGATCACTTTGGGTCCATTCTCTATAGGAGTGTAGTACTTCAGCATTCTTATTATTCCAGCCATGTGCCTGGAACATCCATTGTCCAAGTACCATATAGGGGTATGGATACATGGACTCACCTACATCAAATAAAATTACTTAACCTTAGAACCCCAATAATTATTGGGTCCTAGGTTCTGGTTAGACTGAAACCTGTCAAACTTAGCAGCAGTCTTTTTGACAGGTAAGCTGACATTCTTCCTGACAGTTGTGTTTTGCCAACAGTCAATGGTATAATGGCCCACCTTGCCACAACACCAGCACTCATAGCTATTATATCTTCTTTTTAATACAGTTTTAACAGCATTGCTATCATCAGTCTTTAAAACTGTAGGTTGAGTGGTTCTATTCTTGAAAGCTGGGGCTGGAGCATCAACCATTGATGATTCATGATGACTATGTGTGATATTATGATCAAATCTATTAGTTGGTTGCCACACTTTTCTGAAGGGATTGGGGGGGTTTGATGGCTAGTGGTTGTACTGGGGCTTTGCCTTTTCTTTTGAAATTGGCAGCCCATACATTTCCCTTAAAACCCAATCTTGTCTTACCCTTTTGGGGAATAAAGTCATCAATTAAGGGTAAGACTGATTTTGACTTAGAAAATTTAGCACCAGATCCTTCTCCCTCTGAAGTTTGACTTCCAGACTTTTGATTTGATCATTCTTGAATGTAATTGTACCCATCTGAATAATAGTTATGTTTTTCAGTTTGGCAACTTCATTCATCTTTAGATCCAGCATTTTTTCTGAATCTAATGCCGCCATCTTGAGAGATGCAATTTCCTTAGTCTGACTTTTAACAAGGTTTCTGCTTATCTTAAGTGCTTCCAACAAATCACCATATTCATCAATGAGTTGATGAACATCTCCTTCAGATTCAGATCCATCCATATCTCTTGATGCAAATGCTTCTTATTGTTATCAAGTGTAATAATTAGAACCTGATGGCATATTGTTTACCTTACTTGGATCAGGCTGATCCTGGCACTGATCTTCATCAGTCATAGCTATTAGTCCTTTACAATGAGGATCTTCAATCCCATTGATAGAGTCCAATATTTCCAAGAATTCTGTCTCTTCGGAATCCTCTTCAGTTGTAAATAATCCAATGTATGATTCTGCTTCAGCTTCAGCTTCAGAATATGATGATGAGGAGTCTGTCCAGCTTTTCTCCTTCTTTGCTATAAGGGATTTCTCCTTTTTGCCCTTATGTTGCAATTTATTCTTGTCATTTTATTCCTTTCTTTTGTCAGGACAGTCAGCAACTATATGTCTAGGCCTGTTGCAACACTAGCAAACAATCTTAGTAGAAGATAATTTACTAGGTTTAGTTCCATACCTGTCCTTTCTTAAAGATTTTATTTTCTGATAATAAGCATCCTTGGACTGTGAGAAGGATGGCTTGGATCTCTACTATTTTTTCTTTAAAAATCTTTGAAATTGCCTTGTGAAAGTCGCAAAGTCCTCATCAGAATTATGGCTATCTGATGTGTGATTATCAGAACTTTCTGAGATAACTTCAGCAGCTTTCCTAGGAGGAGATGGAGACATCCTCCTGTCCTTTCTTGGGGCTTCAGCCTTGAAGGCCACTGACTTTTCTCTGTAATCAGCCTTATTGGTTTTCTCTTCCTCTTTCCTGGCCATCAGCTGCATTTCATATGATAGAAGTTTTCCAAATATGGTAGGAGGAGAAATTTATGCAAGTCTGGCCACTTCCATGATGACACATATCTTGGTGTCCCAGTCTTTAGTTAGTGATCTAAGAAATTTATCATTGAGCTCATATGTGCTAGAGACTCTTCCATATGACATCAGTTCATTTACTATTCTAAAAAACTTCTTGTAGCACTCAGTTATGTTGTCAGTTTGGCTTGTCTAAAACTTTCATACTCCTGATTAAGCATAGACTTTCTGTCTTGTCTCTCCTCTTCTGATCCCTCCATGTAGACAATCAAGGTGTCCCATATCTCTTTGGAGGTCTTGTAGTGAATCAAGTTTTGGAAGGTTAAGTTATCTATAGCACTGACTATTATGTTCTGTGCTCTTTTATCTATGGTAACTAAGATGATCTCATTCTTTGTCATTTCATAATAATCTTTTAGTGTCCTCAGATTTGCATCAAGAACTGAGATTTTCATTGGAATGAATGACCCTTCTTTAACTGTAATATAGATTCTTGGGTCAGATTCTTTCATAAACAACCTGACTCTCTCTCTCCGAATACCAAATATTTCTTTCCTACAGATTGGTAATTTCATGGGTCCAAGTTCCTTGTGATTTTCTCCAGAACCCATTTTGTCTAAATGTTAACTGCCTTACAGATCTACTCAGACTGTTAAGTCTATTTCTTAAGGATCCTGGCTCTGATACCACTTGAAAGAATTGGTTTCAAGATGACCTCAACACCTAGAGGGGGGTGAAAAGGTACAATTCTTTTTATTGCTTAGGCAGACAAATTTATCACAATAAACCTGTAATGCACACTGTCATAGCACAAATAAAAAGAACACAGCACACACACAGAATACACACAGTTTTATAGTGGTTTCCCAAGTAATGGGTACATCCACTTTCCCCCTTCGCCTATCTAGCAGTATGCTAGATTCGGCCTAACTTCCTTCTTCTTCTCAGATCCTCAGATCTTACAGCTCAGAACCCAAAGATGGTTCCTACAACTCAGAGTTCAGCAAGTCCTACAACTCAGATTCTCTCAAAGAATCCTACCTCAGAGTGAGTCCACACTCCTACAACTCAGGCACACAGGCCCTACCTCAGCCTCTTCCTAGGCCTACAACTCAGAGAATTTAATCTCCTACCTTAGACACTCAGCCCTACCTCAGCCTTTATAATTTAGGCTTACAACTCAAATCTACAATAAATCCTACAGTGAATTGATAATAGAAAAGAATAAAATCTTCACCCAGACAGAGAGAGAAAGAGTTGAAGGTTTCTTGATCAGTTTTTGATAGAACAGATAACTTTTGAATCAACCTGTCTTATCTTTCTTCAAAGCTTCTTGAATCTTAACAAAGTAAGGTTGATCTTCTTGAAGTTGGAGATGATCCTCAATCCAGCTTCTTCTTGATCAGATGTGATTCTGATTTCTTCTTTCAGATTGTTCAGGATCTTCCCTCTTTTGATTTCTGGATGAAGACTCCTCTCCTTGTAGTTAGTTCTTCTCAGATTGGTTCTGCCTTTGATGTTTCCCGTTCTCCCTTCTATCTGTTGATAGAACATATCTTTATATAGGCTTCATCCAAGGTTACCGGCTGATCTGGTTCATAATAACCTTCTAACAACTCTGATAGATGCAATAGCCTTGTTGGTCATGACAGCTGTCAATTCACCAGTTACTTCAACGAACTTTGTCTCAGTCAGCAAAGTGTCGAGATATTCCTTTAAATGTGTCGACACAAATAGACTATGTGTCGACACAATCCTTGGTGATGTCGACTGTAACATCCCATTTCCAACTAGACCCCTAAGAGTAGTTTTTGTCCATGACTAGGTCATGACAAAACCCTAGGGAGCTAAAAAGGGCCAAGTGATATAAGGCCAATGTGAGAATCACCTTGGTCTACCTATGGCACAACCTCATCACCAAACCTGGGTTGGACCTTAGGGCTTCACCATGACTTCATGACTCCATCTCGACATCACTAACCCATTAGAGGGTCCACTAGAGCCTTAAGGGTCCATTGGAGTCAACCCCAAGTGGTCAATTTGACCTAGGACCACCATAGGCCTAAATATGACAATGTGCCCTAATCAAGGGCAGTTGACCTCTAATGTGCCCAACCAACCTTACTCAGGGCTTCCTAAACCTAAAGTGAGGTCAATGAGTCACCAAGGACCCCTTGGGGTCAACCCTAATGGTCATGTTGACCCAAGTCAACTCAAGCCCCTATTCTAGTCAAAGTGCCCTTACTAAAGGTAGGTGACCTCCAAAGTGTAAGGTAACCCTGCATAACCCTTTCTAGATCTTAGGGGAGGCCAATGGGTCACCAAGGACCCATTGGGGTCAACCCAAATGATCAAATTGACCCAAGTCGACCCTAGCCTAAGCCAAGTCAAACCTAGCCCAAATGGGCTAACCCAAGCTCAAGCCATTTTTCCCTTAGGCTAACCTCATTTTTCATAATTATTATGATTAAGTGGGCTGCACATATCCTATGGAGTTGACCAGTCAACATGGGGGACTAGGAGATAGAAAATTTGGAGGAAGAGTATTCATGACCAAGGGTCTCTCTCTCCACCATCAAGCCTTGATATCATTCCCCCCCCCCATTTAATATATTATGCATGGGTGGGCTGCCAATAGACTAGAGGATTGGCTAGCCAACTTAGTGACTAGGAGAGAGAGAGAATCTCAAAAATGAAGAATAATTAGGAGAGAGAAAGGGTATATATAAGGGTGTTAGTGGATAGAGCCACTTCGGCCCATGCCATCAGCCCCCACTTGGGCTGGCCGACCCTTGGTGTCATTGAGGAGGAGGTGGATGGAGTGGGGCCCACCCATGCATGCATGGTGACAAGAACAAGGCAAACCCGCCCCTCTCACTTAGAAAATATCGCCCCCCCTATACTTCATCTCCTCACTCCCCCCCCCCCTCACTCCCCTCGGTTCATCACCCTCGGGATAAGGAGAGCAGCAGAGAGAGAGAGAGAAATCGAGCCTTGGAGCTGAACCCAAGCTGGAGCCGTGAAACCGAGGGATAAGCGCCGCCACCGCCGCAATGGTTCTCCGCCGCTTCTCACGTTGTAAGGCCGCTGGGAAGGTCCTCCCTCACCTCTCTCTTCATGCCTAGATCTTAGGAGTGTTTAGGGTAGGGTTCGGGCTCGAATGAGCCCGAACCCAGTTCTTCATTTCTCCATTAATGGCGTTTTTGGAAGCTCTCGGGTGAGGTGGCGCCGCCACCTCCCACCGCCCTAGCCGCCGGCAAAAGGTTGCCCCCACCACCGTGAAGGGGGAGGTGAAGTTTGCCGGTGGAGGCGCCGCCGGTAGCCGCCGGGAAAGCCCCCATGAAAGCTCGGGCTAGATTCCATGCGTTTCAAGAAGAAATACAGTAGCCATCCGATGGCTTTAAGATTTGTGCCATGCAATAATATTAACCCTTGAATTATTTAATTGCATGAATAGTGTTATTTCCTGTCTTCTATAACCGACGTTTTCATGCCATTACTTAGGGCACTTACATCCTTTTTCATAAAATGTACTTAACATCAAAATTGTAGGTCTTGAAGTTACCTTTAATTTGATATGTTACACATTAATTTTGGTTAAGTCTACTGCCCTATAGAGCCATTTGCCTAGGGATGGTCCTAGGGTAGGTCAGAAAATAAAATGAGTGCCCTGACCAAACCCTAAGTCCAAATGGACTTAAAGTTTGGTCATGTGGCTTAATTAGGCATATCTAGGCCTCCACAAAAAAAGAGAATTTTTGGGGAAAATAATTCTATAGTTTTAGTCAGAATATGATAAACCAAATTATGTTGATTTTTGAAGCATACCAACTCTAATATTCCCCAACTTTTGGTGTCCTGCCCTTAGAGGTATATTAGACCTAAGGTAGAAACATTAGTCAATTTAGCCTTCTGTATGTTGAGATATCTCACTTGCAAGATCTGAAAAGGTGAATGGTCTTGGGCTGCAAATAACAAAAATGCAGAAATTGGAAGAGATGCCCAAGCCCATCCAGAGGCCCAAATGACCTGGGATTTTGGGAAGTAACTGTTTTAGGGCATAAGTAGGCCCTGCCAAAAAATGGGATTAATTGGAATTAAAATTAGGGGGAAATTACTAAAATACCCCTAGGATTGTTTAGGTGATTCTTGGAGTAGTTCAACTCCAAAAGGCTCCAATTATTGGTGGCATGTCCATGGGGACATTATTAAGGCATGGTTAAAGTTTCAGCCCATATGGACCATAGAAAGTTAGGTAAACCTCCTTGCATGTGTTGGCTTGTAAAGGGCTTGATGTGCTTATAGCCAAAAAAATGAAATACTGAATGCACAACCCTTTTGGACCACTGACTTAGTATTACCTTAAGTACCCTCCCCTCTTTGGGGAAGATGGAGTAATTAGGGTTGATTTACCCTTGGACCCAAGTTCACACCCTAAGGAAGGACCTTTGGGGGTTGTGAAGGACATAGGGGCAAATGCCCTTATATGGCCTTGTAATTTAGTAGAGAGATAGCTTATGTATATTTAAGCCTCTGTTTGAAATGTTAGGGAATTTAGAAGTAGTTAAGTACCTTAAAAGTCAAACCCTAGCTTTAGGGTAGAAGCACTACTAGGTCAAAACATTAACTTAACATCATCTAAAAAATTTTGAAGATGGGGTAGAATGAATCTTAGGGTGAGTTGAACCCCTAGATATTTTTAGTGGAATTTTATAGATTATATTCATGGTAGTTCCTTTATTAAATATCAAAGTATCCAATTTAGTATTTGATTTAATTTGATCATTTGGTTTAAATGGAATCTAGTAAAATTTGGTCAGTAGAGGTTTTTGACCTAAATAGAGGTCTCTGAATTTTATTATAATTTTTAAAGGTTTTTATATATTGCTTCCTTCATAAATTTTGTAAAGGCCATACTTGGTAAATAAATCATTTAAAGAATAATTTAACTTATAAAAATGTGAATTTTGGCAACTGATGATTTTAGGATGATATCTACTGTTAGGAATTTAATTAGGAATTTTTGAAGTATATTCATAGTACTTGATTCACAATTATGCCCTTTGTAGATTTTTGTATTGAATTTATTTAGAATCAAAAATATTCTCTGAAAAATCATGAAAGTTGGGCAGTGATAATTTTAGGACTGTAGTAGTGTAATATATTTAACTCAAATTATTTGTATGATAATTTCAAGTAGTTGATTTACAAATCTTGGAATATGAGAATTACTGCTAAAATAATTTTAGGACCCTTAAATGTTTTTAGAAAATGTCCAAATTTGGAAATTGTCACTTTTAGATATATGGAGTATTATCATGAATTTATGAAACATTAATCATGTCTAAAATTTATACTTCATGATCAACTTGACAATAATTGGTTCTCTTTAAGAAATTATTTAAATAGAAGATTAATTGAGGTAAAATACAATATTCTGGAATTAAATCATTTATGTCATGATAGGACTCCAGTAATAACCTAGGTCATTCGGATGAAAAATTGAAGGACATCCTATCATGAACATCACTTAGTATAAGTTTGGTCTGCAAATAGTAATTTGGAGAAAAGTTGTATTAGGATAAGAGTTGGAATAGTGTAGAGTTAGTCGTGTTGAATTGTTTGAATGAAAGTGGATGAGTCACCATAGTAAGTTCTAAGGAGTGGTGGGAATCGAGTTGATGTGTGTTAGAAGGTACGCGAGTTCGACGAAAGATCGTCGTTCCCGCGAGAGTGAAAGGTCTAAACTACCCTAGGTACTGGGTTAATGTGATGTTAAAGGGGGAGAGGTAAGGGAATCAACCAATAATAATAAGTGCCTTGCGAAAGGGAACTTTGGTCTATCATATCATCACAGTTCCTAGTGCCTATTGAGAACCCTTCACGGGGTAAATCCGGAGGTTGTCCTGGGCTAACGTAAACCTTAAAGAACAAATCGAAAGAGTAATTTAGAAGATAGGGTTTCACACTGCACACACTAGTTGGACAAGAATTGGAAATGGTTAAGTCATCCTGAGGTGTTCAAAGGGGCGCCATCCCGCGGTGTTCAAAGGGATGAGGTTTGGAATTTGAGCCGGACAGTTTAGTCCGGGGAGCTTCGTCTCGGTTTGAGGTTAACACGGACGGTTCAGTCCTGGAACTCGACTCGTTGTATACTATTTTGATAATATTGCATGTGCATAAGAAATACCTAAGGTGGTGGGTGTTCGGTATGGGTTAGTCGTTGCACCGACGCCAATACGATGACTCGGCAAGTGTGGTTTAACACTTCGCCAAACTTAAGTCCGGCGGTCCAGTCGGTAAGAGTACGCGGTAGTCCGCTTAGTGCACAAACATTGAGGCGTATGATAGGTCAGACCGGTAATGCTATTACTGGTTTTGAGGTGGGCGAGGCCCAACCCACCGCTTCCTTCTGCCACTACGGAGGTATCCTGGGAGGTAACGGCTCCGAAAGGGGGAACTAAAGGTCTGTGTGCACAGAGTCGGGTGTATGTGTTGCACTTGCATGTTCCATCATACCCACTTGTATGTCATAGCATAATCGATTCATTTAACCCTGAAACCTAAAGTATAAGTAGAATGGGACGCTTATACATTAGGACCTACAAAACGACCCCATGGTCTATAAACTTGTGTGGACAAGTTTATAAATTAAGGTCAATTTTGATAAATATTTACTACTGTTTGATAACCGACACCCCAACGTATAAATTGGTATGGGACTTTTTATGCAATGGGAGCCTTGCAGAAGACCCCTTGGCTTATGTGTTCTCACATATGTGAAGGTTACTTTTCATACTTCATTTTATTGTCAATATCTATTATAGAATTGCTAGTATAGGTCCGCTACCATCTGTTTTTAATTATTCTCCACCTTCAAGTCCCCCCCCCCTTTCTTCCTCTCTGCTCGTGCCTAGGAGCCATGGGGGAAGGGTTGGGGATGATAGAGCTTAGTCTTTTAGACTAACGTTTCGTTTTCGAACCGCATCATTTAGGGGATCATGGAGCCCAGTATGGAGGGCAGCCCAAGAGACTGGTGCGATTGAAGACAGGGCAGTCTAGCTCACGAGTACAGCCAGCTGGGACCGTGAGTCCGACTTCTAGTAGTTATTTTTTTTTGCTTCCGCATGAGAGATCTGTAGTGAGGATATTGATGTACCGGGCTTAAGCCCATCATTTCTGTACTCTTTTACTATTTTGTGGACACTCCCTTCGTGGAGATTATTTACTATGATATGTGATTTTCTGTGGACTGCAAGTTTGCGTTTACTTTGTTTTGCTACTTTTCTGTGATCGAATTTGGCCGGCAGAATCGACGCTTTGTGGTGATGACCCTTCAGGGCGTGAAGGAGTCACCGCAAAATGCGGTTCTGGGCCTAAGACCACGGTGTTGAAAAAGAAAAAAAGTGGGGGGGGGTCTTACAAGTGGTATCAGAGGAAACCTCGATCGAAAAGTAACAGTCCACAATCCCTGGGACACCCCGCGTGAGTTTAGTTTGGGGTCAAACTAAGCAGCGGAAGCAGTGGTGTACCCACAAAGGGAATCACATATAAAGTCCACCTTTTCATTAATTCCACTTGTTCATCAGCTAGCAATTGGAATTATTTTTGTAGCCTGCGGCAAATCCTGCCCCAGCAGGTAGCACCTCCGGCTGCGAAAATCCAATCATATAATTCTATAGTCAACGAGTTAGATTCAACCAACTAGGAGACATGACTAACCACGATAACTTATAGTATGCCCTAGTCTGAAATAGACTTTGGGTATGAACTTGGTTAAGCTAAGGAGATACCTAAAGAGAATAAAGGAGGAGTATAACACGAGAATGGCTACCTAGGACATAAACTCAGGTAGCCCTACGGTACCTATCAAGGTTACTCAAACCGGAAGGACTGCTTTAAGGAGAATTGAGACCAATAATCCATTAGCAGAATGGTAGAAGACTGTTGGGTATTGTATCCACAATGTACCTGATTTGAAGAAGCCCCTGGACAAGCTAAGGTCAATAGACTATGTATTTGATAAACTTTTTCAAGTTGTACTTGCAGTTTCTCCACGCTAAGTGCACACCAATGTCAGGGTGCAGTAGGTCAATATACACGGATCTGCACGACGTAATCCCTCGTTCGCAGATCAGTGTGTTGGCCTATGTGTACTCTCTCTATTGGAGTGCACTTACTTTCAAGTAGCCAGGGCCGCTCATATGCAAGAGAAGACAGGAGCATGGAGGATCAAGGAGCAGCTCCTAGGTGGAAGACGAAAAATCGTCCAAGGCAAATTCGACGAGAATCACCAAGTGATTCTCGCCGAATCGGCGAGAATCACTTGGTGATTCTCGCCGAATCGACGAGAATCATCAATGATTCTCGCCGACTCCTTCTGGCCATCTCAATATGGTGCCAAGTAAGATTCGGCGAGAATCGCTTGTAATTCCGCCGAACCAATGGTCATGCAGCCCATGAATACAAGTTGAATTCGTTGAGAATCGACAAGTAATTCGACGAGAATCACAATCGATTCTCGACGAATCGTCGAGAATCACTTGATGATTCTCGCCGATTCGTCGAGAATCGTCTGCGATTCTCGCCGATTTTTCCTTGGCGTTGTCTCAGCTAATTTCCTGAACGATTCTGCCGCTGTTTAATATCTGGACCGGGACTTGGGGGCTACCTCTGTGGGTCCCACAAACGGTCTTATTGGGGGGTAGCTACAGTATAAATACATGGGTATTTTGAACAGTACCGACACAGAAAAATACGCGAGCTCACGGAAACCCTAAAATCGCGAAATCCTTCCGCCGCCTCCGTCGCCGCTCGCGCAAGTCCGTCGCCGCCACCGATAGATCTTCTTCCCGATCTCCGGCGACAGTAGATTAGCAAGGCTTGAGTCTCACGAGTCTATCCAGAGATCCTTTGTCTCTCGATTTGTTGATCGGAAAATTCCCATCCGAATCGATCGAGACGACCGATCCTCGTGTGACCGTTGGTAGACCGAGCTTGCTTCGCAACGAAGTTTGGATCTCCAAGTTCAGCAGCTGCTCTTCATCGTAGCCGCCGATCCCGAAGCTAGCCGCCGCTCGTGTGCCGCCGCCGGTTCCGGGGAAATCCTCTCCAAGAGAGACCAAGGTCGTAGACTCTTCATCGACTTCAAGAACACGTCGTCGAACAAAGAGGAACACCGGTGTCTCCAAGAGAAGTTTGTATCACGTGTACATTCTACTTTTATTTCATTGTAAAGGAACTTTAGTTCCGTGTTGTAAGGGTTGGGTGCAACCCGATTTGTGGGAGTGTTGACTCTCACGTGTGGAAGGGCTCCTTCCGTTAGTGAAGGGATTGGATTTCAATCCCGTTGGTGAAGTGACCGAGTCGTCCCTTGTTGGGAGATAGGTCGAAGGGGAAAGTGGATGTACCCAAGTCGGGGAACCACTATAAATTTGCTGTGTTTTCTGTGTGTGTGTGTTTGTTGTTTTTATTGTGCAGGTACATCTGTAAATTCCGCAAAAGAACCACACGTCACCCTATCCCCCCCCCCCATAGGTGCACATAGCCGACACTAGGTGGACTTTCAAGTGGTATCAAAGCGAGGTTCCTCAACAAAAAGGCTAACACCTTGAGGTGAATCCTGCCACTAGTGTCAACAAGGAGACATACAGCTACTATGGACGGGCTCAAGTACTCCGGCAAGATCCCAGTGTGCAACAGACTTAACTTTCCTATCTGGAAGGAAAGGATCAGGTTCTATATGGAAGCAGTGGACCCTCGACTGTTCATGATCGTGCTGGAGGGACCTTATGTACCCACTAAGGCCTCCACCATTGATCCCACCAAGAAAGTGCCAAAGACACTCTCTGAAATGGACAAGGATGGATGGTCCTAGTGGGCCCTTGACATGAAGGCAAGAAACATCCTGGTCAGCGCGGTTGACGACTCTATGATGCAAAACTTCAGCAACTGCAGGACAGCTCAGGAGATTTGGCAGTGCCTGATCATCCTAATGGAGGGCACGGATGAAGTGAGGGATGATCGGAGATCCCTCCTGAACCAGAAGTATGAGGCCTTCCGGCAAGGGCCTAAGGAAGAGATCGGAGTCACATACGAGAACTTCCTGAAGATTGTTAACGCCCTCAAGGGCTATGGAAGAGTGTTCACCAATGGTGAACTCAATGACAAATTCCTTAGGTCCCTTACTAAGGAATGGGATACAAAGATCTGCGCGCCATCAGAGAATTTGGCAGACTAGCAGAAACTGATCCACAAATCCTGTTCGGGAAGCTGATGTCCTATGAACTTCAGCTGAACACCAGGAAGGCAGAGGAAGAAGCAGAGAAGGCTGCTGCAAAAGAAAAGACTGTGGCCCTAAAAGCCAGTCACTCCAGAAAAGGGAAGGGTGCGGTGTCGTACCGTGCCAGAAATAAGGAAGAAGAGGAGGACTCCGATCCATGCTCCTCCAGCTCAGAACTGTCGGAAGAGGATTTCTCCCTCATCACTCGAGAGTTCAAGAAATTCCTCAAGATGAGGAATCAAAGGAAGAGAGACGGCTCCTCATCCAGACATCAGAAGAAAAACTACTCTTCTGACAGGTATGCATCTAAACCTAACAAACATCGTTCTTCTGATATTATTGCTTTGGATGCAATAGCCAGGTCACGTCGTGGCCGACTGCCATCAAAACAAAAGAGATAAAGGGAAGGGAGAGGAGCTCAATCCTCCAGAGATAAGAAGGAGCGGAGCTACATCGCAAGAAGACCAAAGACGCTAAGTGAGTCTGATTCCTCAGACTCCAGTGATGATGAGGAAGCCTACTTCGGGCTGGTGGGTCGCTCAGACTCAGAAGGAGAATGTCCCCCATTTACTGGGAAGGTAAAGCTCACACCCCTCTTTCCGACTCCGACTCTATCCTGAGTCTCAGGATGATGAACCTGAGGATGGCCCTTCGGCCCGCGAAGCTGAACTCCTCGAGAAGTATGAGCTTCTGCTCAACCACACTTCGACGAGTGCCGTAAGAGACTGAGGCTGAGAAAAGGAAGTAAAATTCCTTAAGGGTGAGTGTGTATCCCTAAGGGAAGAGGTCACTAGTTTGATTTCTCTCCGGCAGGAACACCCTTGACCTGACTTCAAAGCACTCAGAGTCTTTGCAGCTCCTTGATCTCAAGCAGGAGGAAGTCAACAAATGGAAGAACTACTTGCGGCAGAAAGGAAGATCGTACAGAGCTTCTCTATGCCAAAAACAGTGCTTCCAGTCGTTGACACCTTCTCTGCTCAGGCCAAAGGAGCTGGCTTGGGGCATGTTGGGGCATCTGGTTCTTCATCTCGGAGAAACAAGAACCAGAGGAAGAATAAGGCCGCCAAGAAGGCCTCTGCTGATGAAAAGGGGAAGGCTCCTCTTAGTCCTGTTGCGTTCAGAAAGCCTGGCTTTCCTTGCAACCAACATGACTTTGAGTCAACATTGGGCATCATTTCCGGCCCTCAGTTGCAAAGCCTAAGACCGGTATGACGGTTGGAACTTCCCCCGGAACTTTGGTGAGAGTGCCTTCAAGGCACCTTATGAGGAGATCCACATAGGAAATTATGGTCCGTTCTCTAGCGGCCATAATGGAAAGCAGCGCCAAAAGTCAAGCCTGTTATTCAAAAGGTGACAAAGTCATGTGACTGCCATCACCATGAGGCCTCCACCTCCAGATCCAAGGCCCCAGCTGTACCCGTTGTTCCCAGGGTAAGGCAGGAGCCCGGAAGAGATACAACAGGTTCGACTGTTGGTGCTGTGGCAAAGTCGGTCACTTTGCCGTGGATTGTTGGTTTAATCCAAGGAACTACGAGACTCCCCATGTTAACAATGCGAGACCGACCCACTCGTAGGTTACCCGACCGAGGGGGAGTGTGCTAACCAGGAATCTAGGACCCAAGTTCGATTGGGTTCCTAAGGCAAATTAATTTTGTTTTGCAGGAATGTCCAAAGGCCACCAAAACGCCAATCTGGTATTTGGACAGTGGATGCTCCCGGCATATGACCGGGACAAGAAGCCTGCTGCGTGATTACACTCCAGTCGAGAATGGACCCAAAGTCATCTTTGGAGGGTCAGATCGAGGAGTCACCAGAGGTTATGGTATGATTTCCAACGTATAATCTCTATCACCGACGTGGCTTATGTTGAAGGGTTAAAACATAACCTGATCAGTGTAAGTCAGTTATGTGATAAAGGTTATGACGTTAAGTTCTGCAAGGATAAATGTCTGATAATTTCACGTTCCTCCTCTGAGACGGTATTATCAGGCATTAGGAGCAGAAATATCTTCTGCTTAGATTTTCTTAGTATAGATCTCATACCCCCGTATGCCTTGTGGCAACAGGCAGTGCTTCTCTTTGTGAACAATGGCACAAGAGATTGGCACATATTAATTATAAGACAATTAGTATGCTATTTTCTAAGAATTTAGTAAGAGATGCTCCCAGTATCAAGTGCATCAAGGATAGCCCCTGTCATGCTTGCCAATGGGCAAACAGACACGGGCTACCTTTAAGAGCATTGCAGACAAAGACTCTTCCCGATGTCTTTATCTGCTACATATGGACTTGTTTGGCCCAATGCAAGTTCATAGTTTGGGAGGCAAGTCATATACGCTAGTGATAGTTGATGATCACTCACGGTTTACATGGGTGTTCTTTTTGAAACGAAAGTCAGATACTTTTGACATCTTCACTAATTTTGTCAAGCAAGTTCAGAACGAATTTAACTGCTCCGTGGTCAAAATCCGAAGTGACCATGGAACAGAATTCGAATCTGGTGCTATGACAGAATTTTGTGAAGAACAAGGTATCTTTCATGAGTTTTCCTCCCCGCGCACTCCTCAGCAAAATGGAGTTGCGGAGAGGAGAAATAGAACTCTCATTGAGCCTGCACGACTATGTTGAAAGATGCTTCTCTCCGGAATACTTCTGGGCAGAGGGTGTCAATACGGCATGTCATGTACAAAAACCGAGCGTTGATCAACAAACATCATCGTAAGACGCCCCTACGAGCTACTGAAAGGCAGGAAACAACCATGTCCTACTTGAGGATCTTTGGTTGCAGATGCTATGTACTAATAATGGGAAAGTATCCGCGTACTAAATTCGGTGAAAAATGCTTCGAAGGCATATTCATGGGATATAGTTCCCATAGTCGGGCATATAGGGTCTTCAATAAGAAAACCTTAGTGGTAGAAGAATCAATAAATGTTGTATTTGATGAAGGAAGCTTGCTTAACAGCAATTCTTCCAGTTGTATTCTTGAAGATGCAGGTGCTAGACTTGACCAGCTGAATCTGGATGAGACCCCTAAAGATGACGCCCAAGTACGTCAAAGTTTCCCACCTCCACGTCATCTGAAAATGTTGAAGATCAAGATGGAACAAATCTTTTAGAAGAACGAGAAGCACAAGAAGTAGCTGAAGCTCCAGACGCCAGACTTCTAGAGCTCCGTCACGTGAGGGATCATCCTAGAGAACAGATCATCGGAGATCCTCGTGTAGGCGTCAGAACTCGAAGAGGTACAACTAACGAAGTATTGCATCTCAGCTTCCTGTCTCAGGTTGAGCCAAAGAAGTTCGATGAGGCGAACAAGGATGCGGCATGGATTCTGGCCATGCAAGAGGAACTACATCAATCGAACGTTGCAAGGTTTGGACGCTGGTTCCCAGACCATACAAGCAGAATGTCATTGGCACGAAGTGGATTTCAGAAACAAGCTGGATATGAACATGGTGTCATCATAAAGAACAAGGCCAGGCTGGTGGCTCAAGGTTACAGACAGGAGGAAGGGATTGACTTCGACCAAACCTTCGCACCAGTCGCAAGGCTCGAGCAATCCGTTGTTCCTGGCATATGCTTCACACAAAGGATTCACTGTCTACCAAATGGATGTGAAATCGGCATTCCTGAACGGAGACCTGAAAGAGGAAGTATACGTCGCTCAACCCCCAGGTTTTGTCGACCTACTTATCCCAATCACGTTATTTTCTTAATAAGGCCTTATATGGGTTGAAACAAGCTCCACGAGCTTGGTATGAGACTTTATCTAGCTTTCTTCTTGAGAACAAGTTCTCCAGAGGTAAAATAGTAAAACATTGTTTCTCCGGGAAGTCAAAGGCAAGATTTTGCTGGTGCAAATCTATGTCGATGACATAATATTCGGCTCAACGGACAACAATCTTTGCAAAAAGTTTTCCAAACTTATGCAAGGAAAGTTTGAAATGAGCAGTATGGGAGAGCTCAAGTATTTCTTAGGCCTTCAAGTGAAACAGTCTGAGGATGGAATTTTCATTTCTCAGACGAAGTTCACAAATGAACTCCTTAAGAAATTCGGTATGGAGAGTGCAACCTCTATGAGGACTCCAATGGGATCCACCTGTCTCTGGATAAGGATGAGAAAGGTAAACCTTTCGATGAAACCAATACAGAAGCATCATTGGATCCCTGCTCTACCTTACTGCCAGTAGACCGATATTATGTTCTCCACATGTGTATGTGCCCGATATCAGGTGAACACTAAGGAATCTCACTATGTCGCTGCAAAGCGGAATTCTAAGATACCTTAAAGGTACTCCTAATCTTGGCTTGTGGTACCCGAGGAACAATGATGTCGAGCTAATAGGCTTTTCAGATGCTGATTTTGCAGGGAGCAGGATGACAGGAAAAGCAACCTCCGGGATGTGTCATTCCTCGCGCAGGAGGCTTATCTCATGGAACAGCAAGAAACGAATTGCTTGCAACCTCCAAGCAGAGTCCGAGTATATTATCTCGGAGGAAGCTGTTTGCGCACCAACTCCTGGATCAGAAATAGTTGCCGCCTACACACCTGCCAGTTCACGGAAGTTCCAATGTAACTGCCGACTCCTCCAGTGCAATTGCCATTGCCAACAATCCGGTGTCGCACAGCAGAACGAAGCATATTGAAGTACGCTACCACTTCATTAGGGAGCACGTGGAGAACAAGGATATCTCTCTCTGTTATGTCCCCACGGACAAGCAGATTGCTGATGTATTCACAAAGCCCCTAGACGAGGCAAAGTTCAATCTTTTCAAGACAGAATTGGGATGCTCAATTATGAAGAATGAAGACTACAGAGGCTCCCAACTCGTGCATAATCTGAGGGGGAGCCGGGAACTCCAGCGTGAGTACAGATGCAAGAACTGAGGGGGAGCTAAGGGCCAAAGGTTCCTGACCCCGATTTGCCGAAGCCGAAAAGGGGGAGATACCCTCTCGGGGTCAAGGCTAAGGTGGCTCCAGCTTGCTCCCAAGCACTCGGTATTGGTAAGGGATGTCTCCACTTAATGATGTTACGTTTATGGTCTTCAGTTGCTTTCCTTTTCACTTGCTCTATTCACCTTAGCTTGTAGGGTTTAGGCTTCTTCAAATAGGGGGAGATTGTTGGGTATTGTATCCACAATGTACCTGATTTGAAGAAGCCCCTGGACAAGCTAAGGTCAATATACTATGTATTTGATAAACTTTTTCAAGTTGTACTTGCAGTTTCTCCC